>CM031241.1:255287758-255508849 GCA_018340775.1 Taxus wallichiana var. yunnanensis | reverse complement strand
AAGTCTCCTCCCATTGTCTTATATGATAGTGGAATTCCAAGGACGAATCTTTACAATAGACCAATATTCATAAAAGTCTTTATTTGAACATCCACACAAGGCACATGTAGCTATGCTTGAAAGTGGAGTAAATATCAATGCATGCTCAAAAGTTTATCGATAGCCTTGGATACCACAAAAAAAGAACAGCCGACCCAACCACTTACTATGAGAATTACAATGGGATATAATAGAATTACATAAAACCATTTTCGTATATGATTACTTATCATAGTGGGTCCCAATACCATCCTATTTTTATTTTATATTGTGTTTGACAACGGGTCATGCAATGTGTTGCTTGAAGTACCTAGATCCGTGGAAATTTAAATAATACCATCTATTTTACATCAAGGTCTCAAATTTCCAGGCATGAAAATGAAGTGATCATTATACACCAAGGAACTCCTACCATCCCACAACTTGTTCAAGGTAAGGTCATGCCTAAAATAGTACCAACACAAACATCACTAATAAATCTATAACACATGAGCCACATATCTAGAAATTCCATAGAAAACATTCAAGGGTTTGCTCACAACAACATCTAATTACTAAGATAAACGATCATATCATTTTCGCATCTAGCTATATTAGAAAACATTGATTATAAAAATGATGAGGATGATTCCAATGTTGTATCTTTCTAGACTCCTATGCAATTTATCCATTCAAATCTTGGGCTAGATAATGATACATTTATTTCCTAAATGAAGAATCTCCATGATGTGATTATATTATAGGTTAGCTTTTTAGATTAGCCAATTCAGGTGTGACATTAAGCCTATTCTATTAATTGCACATTGCTCATGTTTTTTCCAGGATAATTTTAGTGGCGAATATTCGTAATATGGCGAATATTCCATTTTTGAAAATTTTGAAAAGGCGAATTTTTCGCACGGGCAAGTGACTCGTTCGCCTAAAAATTACACTTTAATTTTTTTTAGGGGTCGCCGCTTGTGCCACCCTGAAAAAATATCCCCTATATAAACCTAGATCATTCGGGCTGTAGAACACTTCTACTTCACATTTTTCAACAATATGATATATCCCGTATTATAGAGGTGCGACAAGGGGGTAAGTTATCGATGCACCCAGGAGGGTTTGCAGACAAGGAGATATCAGTAGATATCGACGCATAGTAGATGCATGACAAAGATTTTGTTGACGAGTGACATGGATTTTTTTATGAGCAAGAAGAGGGCAGAGGTTACGACGCGCGACAAAAATATTTGCCGCCGCACGTCAATAGGCCTATCGACGCCGCACACTAAGCCAATAGGCCTATTGACGCGTCACATGCCTTAGTGACGCCTGCGTCAACAAAGCCTTAAGCGACGCCATAGGCCAATAAAGTCTATCGACGCTAAGGCCACTAAGGCCTGACGCGTCATTACTAAGGCCTATTGACGCGGCTGGGCCACTAAGGCCCGTGACGCCGCGTCAATAGGCCTTAGTGACGCGCGACAAGGAGTTACAACACATATCGACGAGCAGCAGCATTTACCTAAAAGAGTTTTGTTGATGCGCGACACGGAGATTTTTTGATGAGAAAGCAGAGGTCGGAGGTCAGCAGACGCGCGACGGAAGATTTTGGCATTGCCGCGTCAAAAATGTAGTGACGCCGCCGCGTCACTTCAGTGACGTGGCGCGTCGAATAGCACCTATCGACGCTGGCCACTAAGGTCTATTGACGCGCCACTACATTTTTCGACGCGCGACGTAAAAAATCTCCGTCGCGTGTCTCCGCAGCCTTCTCGTCAGCAGAAATGCTTGATAATCAAAGCGAAATTTTGATATACAACCCCAAAAATTCGCCTTCCCGGTGAAACCGGTTCCAGTGGATATTCGCTGTGTATTCTCCACCTCCGATTTCCGGAGGTCTCTTAAAATGAACCTGTTTTTTCCTTAATGTGCATAGTTTCCTTTCAGGTTCCTCATGTACATAGCCTTCACATGTTTGCTTTTTCCCATGGATTGATGATTAATTCTTTGGAAACCACTAGGGGTTCAATTAGTAAAATTATGGTATATCACGTTCGCTCAAAGGGTATTAAAGAACACCCTTAATGGTAGTTTTTATATCTCATTCTTCAATTGATAATACCCCGCTCCTATTATATTATTATAATGAAAATACCCCCATTTTTCCATGTACCTAACTTACCCATATTTACATTACAATTTTATTTACTCCTTTTTATTTCTACCTAATACATCAAATAGAAAATATATCATGTTTCCCACTCAATTATTATTTTCTTAGTACATCTTTTCTCTAGAAAGAGAGTTTGAAGTCATTCAAGACTTATTACCAATTATCTTAATGTTAAGATTTAATCATTTATCAATATTTCTTCAAATAGTTAAGATGGTGAAATAATATAATTTGTGTTGAAAAACATACTCAATCCTAGTTTTCTACCATTTTATTTTAGTTTTATATCAAAATTAATTCTACATCCCCTTGCCGACCTCTCTAATCTATCCCCAATACCTAATTCACAATATTGATAAATTAAACCTTTACCCCTAACGCCTACCAATATATTAATTCTTTATGGAATTTTCTTTTATCAATTTTAATTGCCTTAATACGAATGAACGTGCTAGATATTGCCTAGCTAATGAACCACCCATGTTGAAAACCTAATATTTATTTATGGATATTTTTCTTCCACTTAATGCTTCCTAATTCTTCATGCATTTCTCTAGTCTTAGATCCTCAAAATTTTCCTTGACTTTATTTTCAAAACCTCTATTTTCTATTGATGTGTCCCAACCATGACATTTTTCTTTTCCTTCATGTCTAATGTGAGACTCGAAGAATTATTATTACTTTCCTTTCATTGTCCATCATATATTTTTCCTTTGTTTTCTTAGCCATTTCAAGCCTCATCCTTGATTTATATTTTTACCCTTCCCCAAACCCTAGTTAACTTCCAAGTGATGGCAACACTAGTATGGGGGAAACAAACTCTTAAGAGTATATATATGATACAAGTCAGAGGAAAGCATGGTTTCCTCCAAGTATTTATATACTATTATTTTACTCAGCTTGTTCGATTTGATTGATTGGTATGTCTCCTCAATTTTTTTCCTTTATCTTTTCCCGCGTACACCGATTGACTTCGCTTATGCTCAAGTTTCCTAATTTTTAGATTGTGCCATATGGTGCCATGATGCATATCATGTACTTTTAAAAATATATGCTTGCTTACATTTTCCAACACAAACACACACCATGCTTAGATTAGGAGAAAGACACACACACACACACACACACACACACACACACACACACACACACACACACACACACACACACACACACACACACACACACACACACACACACACACACACACACACACACACACACATCATTCTTAGATTAGAAGAAATGACCATTCATTGCATTATTCTTGATTTTACCTTACCTACTTAGGGAACATTACATTTTACGCTTACATTGGCTTCATATTGCATATTATGGGGCATCTTATTCTTATGATGACACTACTTACATCTTACCCATTGGGGCAAATTCTTTCTATGATTACACTATTTTCACTTGTTGACTTAGGGAATTATATTATCCTATGCTTATCTTGATTATATTATGTCAACCTTTAGCCATTACCTTCTATATTCAAGCCTATAATGGTTAGTACCTTTTTTCAACTTCTGTGGCATAACTTTACGCTTTGAGACTACAATGATTATATCTTGCCTATGTTCGGGAATTATCCTATCAGCATGTACATGATTTATTTCCACTCACCTATGGAAATAATCTACTATGGTTCTTACATTCCTTATACATAGGATAAATTTGTACATATCACATAAAATTTACACAATGATATATTTATATATCTACATTAGGATTTATTTTCCTATTATACACATGGTGCACATAATCCTTATGATTCTTACAATTTCTTATACAAAGGCCTACATAGTGAAAATTTACATATTACATACATAATCGTATCCAAAGTGATATATTTATATGAATGATTTATTTTCCTTTTATACACATGGTGCATGTAATCCATTTATTTTGACATATGTGATTCACCAATTTACGCCATACCTCAAAATGGAGGAATACATCTCACTTATTTATCTCCACTCTCTATAATCTAGGACATTTCATCATTTCCATACATGGGAGACAACACAAGATGATACATGATATACCTCACTTGGTATCATTGTGAGACACACCCATATTAGATTCATAAACATTGGTCTAACCATGAGGCACACTTAGTTAGACTCTCGAGGATTCAACACGTATTTAAGAGGCATTCCTACCAATTTCAAAGTATAATCATGGGTATTCATTCATATCTTGTTTTTTTTTTCCTATATTTAAGTGAAAATTTTTTATTGATTATATCATTATATATATGGAAAATATGATTTTTACTTTTGCACATGACGGCTACAACATAACATTTGTCAGGAAGTAACTTTAATTTGATATATCATGCATGCATCAAAGCCGAGCATTATATGTACATCTAATCAGTGGTGTACATTGCTTAGTTGTATTTAATTTCTATTAATTATTTCTAGATTTCACCCTTATAAATACCCAGATGCCCATAAAAAGTTAAGTGTTTGGTTGTTATATTCTGCATCTGTCGGGATTTAATTGTGGTACATGAGCTGAAATTTGTATTTAATTATTTTGAGCCCCGTATGAGGCTATTTGACTACCCTCCGAATTTTTTTCGTAATTTTTAACTCTATTTTTATTGCTTATGAAATATGTCATTACTCCTTTTATGTACCAGATGCCCAAAAGGGTTTTAACTTGGAATAAGTTTTGGGCTTTATTTGTAACTTTTGGCAATTTTTCGTGTTTTTGTGTTGTCAATTTTTCGTGTTTTTGTGGTGTCCTTTTTTCGTGAAATTTCTAGAACAATTCCTTTTCCGGTAAGCCCGATTTTTGGCCGGAGAGCACTGGAAAACATATACGCACATTATGCCCGGAGGAAGTCGCCATCAGAGGTCTGGATCACTGGGAAAAAGGAAGTCGTGCACGGAAAAGCCCTCGTGGGGATGGGCGCATTTTTGGAAAACAAAGGATTTAAGCTGCAATGGGAAAATACAAGCCAGCAGCAAGGTGGGGAATTTTATACCGCCTAAAGCAGGTACTTTTTCCCGTGTTATAAAATTCACTTAAGCCGCAAAGTGGGAAAATAGAGGTCGGGCAGCAGTGGGAATTTATTACCGCCTGCAGGTAAAAATTCCCATGATAAAATAAAAGGAAAGTGACTTAAGTGAAATCATGGATTTTAGTGCCTCCTTGCAGGTAAATAATCCCATTGTCAAAGTCAAATCACTTAAGTGGATCATGGATTTTGGTGTCCGCCTTGCAGGTAAAGAATCCCATTGTGGAAAATTCTTAAAATAGAATTATATGTGCAAAAAGTGTGCCCCCTTTGGTGAGATGATGGCAGCCTTAAGTGATTATTTTAATTAATCTATTCTTTCAAAAAGTGCGCCCAAGCTTGGAGGAAGTCAACAAGTCAAAGAGGGAATAAAAGAAATGGATTAAATGCATTAAATTTAATTTATTTAGTGGCTGCCCCTTCCTCTCAAAAAGTGCCTCATTTGGGAGTTATTTAATGATTTTTAAGGCATTAAAACATTAAATTAATTTCTATTTTCAGTGGCTATGGTCAAGGCACACTGTGAAGCTTAAGTGAAGTGATGTGTGAAGGATTAAATTGGATTAATTTAATTTATTGGATGGTTGTCCTTAAACATGCTATTTTTAAAAGAGAAGCATGATTTTTAATTAATTAATTGCCTTTAATTGTTAGGGCAATTATTAATTATAGAATTGTGAAGGTTATATAAGCATGGGCAGCCATATGGGTGAATTATTTGATTCACAGGTAAAGAATTGCAGCCAAGAGGAAAAGTGCGCCCCCATCAAGAAGGATTTTGCTCTGTGCAAGGTGGCAACAAGGCTAAAAGCTTCCATTTGGCGCATGCTTTCAAGGAGGTTGATCTTTTGTCCGCATAATTGTTTGCATAGGTGTTACAGTGCTCAAAGTGTTGTTGAAAGGATTCATGCTCTCTTTATGTGCAAATTAAACACCAATTTTTGGGGCAGCAGGCTTGAAAAGTGCAGATTTTTACAATTAAAATTCACTATTCATGCTCCGGTGGCCATTTTTGTCTGAATAAATTGCAGGAATTCATTACAGGTGCTTTACAAAAGAAAATGAGCTTTTATCAATGTCCAATACATTGCATATATCCTCCGAAATCAAGAATTGTCCAGATCTCGCACCAATTATTGAAGAAATCCGCCAAGTAAGAAGAAAAAGAATTATTCAGACAAAGATAGACAAAGCCATGGCGAAGAGAGATGAAAAAGAAAGCACGATGGAGTCATGCATCGCTTCCAAACTTGCAGACATAGGAGACACAGATCTAGGCCCGAACCTCTTTCCGATTTGATTGATAGATCCAGAGCGGGAAAGACTTCACTCATACGTGCGGTTAAAAGCAGTGGAATTATCCGAGCTGCAGCTTTTCCATGTACAACCCAGTTGCCAAAATTTGTTATGGAGTGCGCTAGATCTTACCATCCTTCATCCAGATTAGTGTGTGATGCTACGGGAAAGACAATAATTCGTTTGGACGCAGAGTTCATCAATTATTGTTTGAAGATTCCAATGTGAAAGGTGGTGACTTCCATTAGTCTTTAGGATGCCGACAGAGATGGGAGAAGCATAGAGTTGATTGCGTGAGCATAATGAATAGCCGATACATGAAGAAGCCTAGATCTCCTTCAAAGTTCCCGAGAACTCTTCCACGGTCCAATTTGGTGCAGGAGGTAGATGATGTCGTCAAATTGCTATGCAGGATGAATGGCGAAGCGAATGCCTACACTTTCCATACATGGATGTATGCTTTCATCAGGACCATTGAAATCAACAAGGTTGATTCTATAATCAATTGGTCGGAAATTATTAGCAACAACATCGGTGAGCAACTCCGGAACGTGAAGCGTACTTTCAGCTTCAAGATGACTTCATACTTGGTGTATGCTGCAGCTTCACAAGGCGTCTTTTCCAAGCTGGATAGATGTGGTGTTCTTTCTAAGGACCCCATTTTCGAGTGCTACCATGCAAACCATCGCACTGCATGTGAGAAAGATTTCAAAGTGATCAACGATGAATTCTTCTATGATTTCATCTGCAGGCTAGACAAAGACTTGAAGGCCAACAGGGTAAGCAAGGAAGCGTGGGAAGTTGTGTCCAAGATTGGTAGTCTATTCATTCAATTTGTAGATTTCACATACCTCAGGGTTACGGGCTTTTCTGGAGAACCAATAAAGATGCCCATGTATCCGAATGATAGATTGATCGCCATGGAGCCGAAAGCAGCAACTTGTGGAGTTACACGACCTTCACCAAAGCGCACAAGTCTACGGGCTTCTTCCCAATCACTGTGGGATATTACAGCTGCATTAGCATTCATAGAGCTCGGGGGATGGAGGCGCAAATGTTATCCGAGTATGAGCAAGAGTTCTTCCCTGCACGGCTGAACTTCGATCCATTTGGAGTAGCCAGGAAGACAATCTCCCAGGAGTACGCACATGTGCCTTCATTAGAAGATTTTTGGATGAAGTGCAAAAGTGAGTACGAGGTTAGAAAGAGAGATTTCAGCAAGCTATCAACAAAGCAAGTGTTCGACTTTGGACTAGCGCGGATACCTGCGGATCTTAAAGATGATGGGAATGTGGTACTTGACACTTACCATCAAATGGGAGGAGATAAAGCCATACTGCAGAATAACATAGGAGGCTGCAACACAATTGAAGAAAGGTCGGGAGCTGTGTTGGTGAATACTTCAAATCGTTCGATTTAAGGGATATTGCCTTGATGAAGCATGATGAATCAAGTCACGGCAACTTCAGCGCAGAGATTCCCTCAAGTGAAAGCACGGAGGAGAAAGCAAGCAGAAAGTCGAGAAGTTGAAAGTGCATAGAAGATCTCAATCCAAGGAGAAGATCACTTCTACGACCATGACTTTAACTCCGGTTTCTCCAGAGACCAATACTTCACCAACTATTGCACCGCAGCAGCAGGATGCTTCCATGCCTCCACTGAATCCAATGACATTCATCTTCTCCCCTCAGCCACTTCGTTCAGCGCCTATTCCAGAGGATACGTTGAAGCTGCAGATGGTGGAATTCGAAAGGGCTTTGTCCTTGGATGATTCAGAAGATGGCAGCCATAACACTGTGGCACTTTCTGACGGAGAGGATGCAGAGCGGAAGATGGTAGTACACTCAGCGACTTCTCATTCTCCGAGAAGTAACTTCTCGGAATGGTTGGCTTCGCAGTTGGTTCCAGAAGTGAGAATGGAGATGAACTTAGAGGAGCACGACTTGCAGCTACTCCAGAATCTGGGTGGAAGAGACAGAAGGCCTAAAGTTGCCAAAGCAACTTCTAGGTTGATCATCGAGGATTCGGGAGAGAAGTTTGCTGAGATATCAATTCCGGCAGAAGGAAAGATAGAGGAGGAGCTCACAGAAGATGTGACAGTAACCAAAGTACCCCTCGGTCAAGCCACCACTGAAGGATGAAGCAGACACGCAGACATTGATGGATGCTTTATTCCTTAGGCTTGACAGTGAAAAGGGGAGAAAGAAGAGCTGCAGAAGCAAGTATCTCAATTATGTGAGATCATAGCCAAGGTTGCTAAACCTTCCATTCAACCCATTTCAGAGCAGGTGAGTGATCATCTTATGCAGGAAATGGAGGACGCAAGCAATCAAGTAAAGGCTATTGACGAATGGAAGGATTTGATTATTCGTCAAGCTTCTGTACAACTTGGAGAAGTGCCAGCCCGCCTAAAGGTTATGGATGATGCAAGCAAATCAACTAAAGCAACTGATGGCAAACATAGAAGGCATGAATACAGTTGCAGAGAGTAACCTGAGTATTTTGGCCGAGATCAACAAGCTGCCGGGAGATGTATTGATTGCGGAACAGATTGTACCGGATGGATCAGTTGAGAAGGGGAAGCAACTAGAATTTGCAGTATCTTTCCATTTGGAAATCTGCAGAGTTTTGCTGAAGAGGATGCAGGCACTTGAGAGTAGGACATCGATTTACTGCATGACAAAGGTCATTTCTTTCACTGAGGAGAGAGTGGACGGAATGTTACTTCATACGTGCGGATCGTCTCAACTAAGGTGCCTAATTCCCTGGAAGGTTCTCTTCTGATGGTACAAAAGAGAATTGATAAAGCTACCAAGCCTTTCACGATGAATTCTATCAGTAGACTGGTGGCGCTGCAGGCAGACATTGCAAGGTTTGGGCCGAGCTTGGAAGATGTGGAAGCGTGCATCAAAGTGTTGAATGAAGGGTTGCTGAAGTTTCAGACAGAGAAAGAAGCAGTGGCTAAAACAGATGGAAGGATGCTGAATTACATGTTCGACAAGTATATCCGATATCAGAACAAGAAAAGACATAAACATTACAGCTGGCATGACTTCTTCTATTCTTTCTTCTTCTATTTTCTATGTTCCCGGATGAAATTGTAAAACTTCTAAGTTATTGGTTTTGCAACCATTACTTAAAGTCATGTGGAACCATTCTATTAGTTAAGTGATACATGTGTCACTTAAGGAGAAGATAGTTGAGGATGATTGCCAAATGTCATCTTTACTTGTTTATGTTTCAGTTCAGTTTGAGTTTTCCATTTGTACTTTCCCTCCTACATTCTATAAGTAGGAGAAGAACCTCCAGGTTAATGATCGATCAGAATTTGTAAGCAGCAATCTTGTGTTCTAGACTTTGTGCTGAACCCCTGAGAGCAACTTGGAGCAAAGGAATACAAAGGAGCAGGTTTCGGAGAACTTTGTGTCACGGTGTACTTTGTTTCTTGCTTTTAATCTTAGATCTCTTAATAAACTTTGTGTTATTTTAGATCTGGATCTAGAGCTGCCTTTGTTTTATAATTCTGTGTGTTCATATCTATTAAGTTTCTTCTATGTGCATGCAATTAGCTCTGCTATCTACTAATTGGGATGCACATCTTCCCCATTTCTTCTCTGTATTTCCTTTACTTCCTTCTTCTATAAAATACTTCCTTTCTTGAACAACTGCTTACTTGCTGCAGAACTTCTTAGTTATGGTTCATGAACTAAGTGGTTAAAGTAAAACCCCTGATAGATAATAACACATTTTTATTGACAAATCTGACACAGGGAGCCTCACCGGTTAAATGAGGGAGATTTATCTCATGACTGCCTAGGTTTTGATGCTATGCAGAAAATCTAGCCAACAATTTTTGGCGACTCTCCGGGGAACAACTATCTTTGCAGATCAAAGTTTATCTATTGAAGATCGGAGTGTTTTCCACACAAATCTCAACCTGGTTGAACGTCCATTCACCCGATCCGTGAAGGCAAGGAAGGACTGATCATTTCTTCCGATTGCAGGAGCAATTCAATTTCAATCATCCTCCTCAAGTTAGAAGCCGCAGATCTAGTCTCTCACCAGGAAGGAGAGTGCACACCCATCCAGATCCGGATCGTACTTCAGCATAATCCGGCGGCTGGAATTATCCATCAAGTCTATCAAGTCTACACAAGGAGGAGACGTGCTCAAGTCAACATGGGGCATCAACTAGTACCTGTTCCATGGGGAGCAGCTTTTGGACCTCTGAACTTGGCTCCACCTATGCATGAAGCTGCCAAAGGGATCCAGAAAGAATTTTCCAAAATTCTTTGGAGATGGAAAGCAAAACCCGGATGATCATTTGGCGGCCTTCTTCATATCTTGTGGTGTGCTTGCAGTAGAGCATGAAGATGTCTCAGTCAGGCTCTTCATTGAGACTCTACACGACTTGGCGGGAGAATGGTTCTATCGGCTAGCTCTTGGCACCATAACCAACTGGGCGACTATGCGTGAGCAATTTTGAAAAGATTCAAGCCTGCAGAGGATGCTAGCACGTTGATCACCCAACTGACGCAGTTGAAGAAAGAGCCAAGCGAGAACATGCGGGACTTTATTGCAAGGTTCCAAAGGATTTTATATAAAATCCCCACTTCTGCCGCATTGAGCGACGAAAATCAAAAGACGTTTTTTATAAACGCTCTATTGTCAAGTTGGATATCAGCTAAGAAGGGCAAGACCTGTAAATCTACTTGAAGCACAAAATGTTGCCGTGGAAGTTGAGGATGACTTGATCATGGCTGGAAAACTCAAACAACCATCTCACAAAGGTGATGGCGCTTCTTCTAGTACTTCAGATCCTTTGTTGCAGAAATTGGCTAATGACATGCTGCAGATCAAGAAGCAGATCTCTCAAGCAGGGAATGCAACCCCCTCAAGAATAGCTCCTACCCGGACCTTTAATGGTCAAAATCAAAATCAAAACCGAAACAGACTTTGCTCTGCACCACAACGGTTGGCAATAGAAGCTGCTCCAAGGAATAACTTGGAAACTAATGAAGAGGATCTCGGCATTGATGAATCATTCGATGATGAAGACTTTATAGATCCCGCTGGCGACTCCAATATTGGTTACCTGGACTACGAATCTGACGATGGCTATTATGAATCTTTTGAAGATTCTGATGGTCACACTTTTGCGGTGTTTACAAGGTCTCAGACGCGCCAAAATGCCGAAGCATCCACAAGCGGCCGAAGAGAAAGAGAAGATCCTGGCCCGGATGTTACTATCTTGAAAAGAGGTAGCACTCTTCCTTCTTCATTAGCGCCTAAGGATAAATATTCAAATTCTTTCAATTCGCAGCAAAGAGCCAACGCACATCCTGCTGAAGCAAGTCAAGCTTTCGACATAATTGATCACATCAAGAGGAACAAGGTCCAAATGTCAGAAGCTGAGTATTTGAGAGCATTTCCTGATCAGCTGAATAGATTGGTCAAATATGTGCAAAGTAATGGTCCCAACCCAACAAATAATACTTCACGGGGTATCTTGTCAAGCCCAAAGAATACTCCCCCTTCAAATAATGCGGCTGCAAGTTCTTCTCCTTCTACCTTCTTCTCCTGCTACATCAGAAAGGATTGAGCCATTTTATGTGTCTTTGCTCATCAACGGACACAAATTAAGCAATTGCATTTGGACTCTGGAGCTTCTGATAATGTCATGCCTGCAAAGTTGTTGATGCCTTGGGTCTCACATTGACAAAAACCATCGGAAGATGTTATTCAATGGAAAGGCAAGTCCCTCTTGTGGGGCAAATCAAAGATGCGCAGGCAGTACTTGCTTCTTTTCCAGATAAAAGACTGAAAATGACTATCCTTGTAGCAGACATTCCAGTCTCTTATGGCATGCTTATTGAGTAGAAATTTCTGCAAAGAGCTGGGTGGAGAAGTCAAGATGGATTGGTCTTGTGCGCACATACCAATCAAAGGAGTAAATCAGAAGCTGGAACCTGAGAAGAAATCTAAGTACACAGTATCAAAGTCTGAGGATCCTAGATCTCAGATCTTGTTTCAGGAATCGGATCACGGAGTCTATTATCTAGAAATGGATAAAGAAGATGTTCAACCGGTGATTCAAGAACCGCATCAACTTAACAACAAGATTTGGACTCTGGAATTTGATGGCAGCTGTTGTTCATTTGGATCGGCACAGGCGTTGTTCTTATCTCTCCTGAAGGGAAGGTGCATGCACACTCCTTCAAATTGATGTTCGAAAATACTAACAATACAACTGAGTATGAAGCGTTGTTGTTAGGCATGGAGCAGGCAAGAACAATGGGAATCAAATTATTACACGCAAAGGGAGATGCTGAGCTGATCGTGAAGCAGATAAGAGGCCTCTACCAAGTCAAAAAAGACAAACTGCGGCACTATAGAGATCGGGTCTACTCTGCTATCCTGGATTTTTCAGCTTTCTCGGTATCTTACATTCCGAGAGAACAAAATTCAAGAGCTGATTCGCTTGCAGTGACTGCAGCCTTGTTGAATCCGGATCAGCCTCCCACATTCTTTAGACAGGGAGACTACAAGGTGGAGATGGTCTTTCGCCCAAAGGTTCCTGACAACGTCCAACAATGGCAGGTTTTCAACGATGACACGCAGATTGTTGCGTTTCTCCAACAGAAGGACAACTTTGAAGAGATCTACTATGAGGGAAGCAATTCACCTCCTAGGTAGACTACTATCGGAGAAATGGATGCGGACGTCTCGGGAAGTCAGGAGATTATCCAGCTAAAGGGAAATAAAATTCCCAAAGGCTTGGTATCTCTTGAGGAAATGTTTGATAAGCATGATCAGATGCTTAAGAAAAATGAAGAAAGTGGGGAAGGTTCTTCCTCCGACACACAATTACTAAATTTGGGAGCGACAATGATCCCAAATTAGTAAATCTGGGTAAGTGTTGTTCAGAGGCCGAAAGAGAAGCTTTTACTAAGCTTCTTAAGAAATACATGGATGTTTTTGCCTGGTCTTACCAGGATCTAAAAACATATCAGCCTGCGGAAGTTCAACACTACATCCCACTTAAACCAGAACAAAGCCTTTCAAGCAGAAGCTGCGGGCACAACCCTACCATTTCAGAACCATCTTTGTAGAAATCCGGAAGTTGTTAGACGCAAAGATTATCTATCCCATACATCATTCGGAATGGTTGGCCAACATAGTCCCTGTAAGAAAGAAGAGCGGCGAGATTAGGTTGTGCGTGGATTTCCGCAACCTTAATCAAGCTTCATTAAAAGATAACTACCCCATCCCCATCATGGATCACACTCTGCAGGTGGTCACTGGATCTGAGATGCTTTCCATGCTTGATGGCTTCTCAGGCTACAATCAAGTCAAGGTGGCCGAGGAAGATCAATACAAAATGGCGTTCATCACACCTTGGGGAACCTTCGCATACTAGAAAATGCCGTTCGGCCTGATTAATGTTGGTGCTACATTTCAAAGAGCTATGGATCTAGCCTTTGCTCATCTCAAAGATATAAGCATAGTGGTGTACCTGGATGATCTGACAGTCTTTTCCAAAGATAGAAGCGCACACATTTCAAACTTGGAAGAGGTTTTCATACAATGCCGCAAGCATGGTATTTCTTTGAATCCAAGAAATCCATCTTTGCTGTAACCGAAGGAAACTACTAGGCACATTGTTTCCAAAGAAGGAACAAAGATAGATCCAGAGCGTGTCAAATCCATTCAGACATTGCCTTTGCCCACATCCAAAAAAGGAGTTCACTCTTTCTTTGGAAAAGTTAATTTTCTCAGGAGATTCATTCCTGACTTTGCTGAGCTAACCCGTCATATTTCGAATATGATGAAGAAGACACAAGATTTTAAATGGAGCAGCGAAGGGAAGGAAGCTTTCGAGAAAATTAAAGAGGCCCTGTCAAAAGCTCCAGTCTTGGTTTCACCCGACTTCAGTAAAGAATTTATTCTTTACTGTTATTCCTCCGAACACACCATGTCAGCAATATTGATGCAGAAAAATCAAGAGGACGCAGAAGCTCCTATTGCTTTCATGAGCACGCCCCTTAAAGCCTATGAGTTGAAATACACTCCCATGGAAAAGCACGCATATGCAGTGGTGAAGGCATGCAAAGCATTCAGGTATTATATTCTTTCCTCGCACACACTGTGGTTTTGGTTCCAGATACTGCAGTTAAATCCATCCTTACTCAACAAGAGTTAGGATTGTTGAGAGGCACATGGGTGACAAAGGTTCAAGAATATGACCTGGATATTAAACCAACAAAGCTGGTTCGAGGAAGAGGTCTGTGTGAATTAATGACGGAGATGAAAACATCAGTGCAAGTGGATCAAGATGAGATAGATGAGATTTACCTGCAGTACTTTTTATAGATCTGGTAGAGGAGTGGTACAGTAACATTGCTTACTTTCTGACGTATGGAGAATGCCCAGATCAACTTTCCAGAAAAGAGAAACGAACTATCAAACTGAAATCCAAAGATTTTGTTCTTTGGGATAATGGTTTGTACAAGAGGGGAATTGATGGCGTATTTCTCAGATGCGTCGATAAAGCTCAACAGGATCAGCTACTACAACAGTTTCATGACATGGCTTGCGGTGGTCATTTCTCAGCCCGAGTCACTGCACACAAGATCCTCAGAGCAAGGTATTACTGGCCCACCCTTTTTCAAGATACTGCAGATTGGGTAGCTAAGTGTCAAGCATGCCAACATTTTGTTGGGCGTGTGAAATTGCCTGCATTACCTCTAAAACCCATTGTGATTGAAGAACCTTTCCAACAGTGGGGAATGGATTTTATTGGAATGCTTAACCCGGCTTCCAATGCTGGTCACCATTACATTCTAACAGCTACTGATTATTTCAGTAAGTGGGTAGAAGCTATTCCTGTGAAGAATGCCACTTCGCCGAGGTGTGTAATTTTATAAAAGAAAATATTATTGTCAAGTTTGGCGTGCCCAACAAAATTGTAGCAGATAACGCTCCGAATCTTTCTTCTGAGGAGTTGGTGGAATTTCTACTACACTTATGGGATCCAGCTGGTTCATTCCTCAAACTACTATCCACAAGGGAATGGTCAAGCTGAATCTAGTAATAAAAACTTGGTAACTATCATGCGCAAGCTAGTAACGGAAAATCAAAGGACTTGGCATAAAAAGTTGTTTGATGCATTATGGGCCGATAGAATCACACCAAAGAGGGCGATAGGCATGTCCCCATTTCAGCTGTTATATGGTAGAGACACGGAGCTGCCTCTTACCTTGGAACTGCCTGCCCTACAACTTTCTAAGGCCTGGAGGATTCCACTTTCACGGATGCTATTGATAAAAGAATTATGTACCTGACTGAATTGAGGGAAGTACAAACTCAAGTTGCAGATAGGTTGACAGAGCATCAAAGGAAGGTGAAAGTCATCTTCGACAAAAAGGCCAGGGAAAGAAAGTTTGAAGTCAATGACTGGGTCCTTTTATGGGACAAAAGAAGAGAAACAAAAGGCATGCATGGAAAGTTTGATTCACTATGGAAAGGGCCTTTTGTGATTAAGAGGATCGCGGAGCGGATAGCTTCATTCTTGCTCATCAGGATGGAGTTGAATTGCCGTTGCCTTTCAATGGGCAACACTTGAAGTTGTTCCGGACATGAGAAGCAGGGTAAAACCTGTATGTACATAAATAAACTTTGTTTGTTTTTCCTTGTTTTGTTTTTGTTTTTGTGTTGTGTGTTGTGTTTGTTTGCCTGACCCGTGCCCAAAGGACAAGATACGAAACCAGAGATGTTGGGATCTCATCTTTTCCCTTTGTCATTTTGACAGAGAAAAAGATGTCCACAGACGGAGCCGACTGGTGTCACCCAGATTTCATCCTGAAATCTATGACTACCCTATCCGAAATTTTTCGTACTTTTAAAATAATGGGTCGTTTTGTGTTTTTATTGCCTGAAAGTTCTTGTATTGCATCAAGATAATCCCAAAGAGCCATATTAGCCTTTTTCGCCAAATACCCAGATGCCCAAAATTGTTATATTCTGTCATCGTCAGGATTTGTCTGCGGGAAATTTGTATTTAATTATTTTGAGCCCCGTATGAGGCTATTTGCGCCCATTTTAACTCTGTTATGATCGAATATGTCATTATTCTTATGTACGTAAGGGTTTTAACTTGGAATAAGTTTTGGGCTTTATTTGTAACTTTTGGCAATTTTTCGTGTTTTTGTGTTGTCCCGTTTCGTTTTCTGTGAAATTTCTCTAGAACAATTCCTTTGTCGGGTAAGCCCGATTTTTGGCCTGGAGCAGCTGGAAAACATATACGCACATTATGCCCGGAGGAAGTCGCCATCGGAGGTCTGGATCACTGGGAAAAAGTGAAGTCGTGCACGGAAAAGCCCCTGTGGGGATGGGCACATTTTTGGAAAACAAAGGATTTAAGCTACAATGGGAAAAATACAAAAGCAGCAAGGTGGGAATTTTATACCTGCCTAGCAGGGTACTTTTTCCCGTGTTATAAAATTCACTTAAGCTGCAAGTGGGAAAGTTAGAGGCTGCAGGCAGGTGGGAATTTATTACCCGCCTGCAGGTAAAAATTCCCATGATAAAATAAAAGGAAAGTGACTTAAGTGAAATCATGGGATTTTAGTGCCTGCCTTGCAGGGTAAATAATCCCATTGTCAAAGTCAAATCACTTAAGTGGATCATGGGATTTTGGTGCCTGCCTTGCAGGGTAAAGAATCCCATTGTGAAAAATTCTTAAAAATAGAATTATATGTGCAAAAAAGTGCGCCCCCTTTGGTGAGATGATGGCAGACTTAAAGTGATTATTTTAATTAATCTATTCTTTCAAAAAGTGTGCCCAAGCTTGGAGGAAGTCAACAAGTCAAAGAGGGAATAAAAGAAATGAATTAAATGCATTAAATTTAATTTATTTAGTGGCTGCCCCCTTCCTCTCAAAAAGTGCGCCCCATTTGGGAGTTATTTAATGTTTTTAAGGCATTAAAACATTAAATTAATTTCTATTTTCAGTGGCTATGGTCAAGGCACACTGTGAAGCTTAAGTGAAGTGATGTGTGAAGGATTAAATTGGATTAATTTAATTTATTGAATGGCTGTCCTTAAACATGCTATTTTTAAAAGAGAAGAGCATGATTTTTAATTAATTAATTGCCTTTAATTGTTAGGGCAATTATTAATTATAGAATTGTGAAGGTTATATAAGCATGGGCAGCCATATGGGTGAATTATTTGATTCATAGGTAAAGAATTGCAGCCAAGAGGAAAAGTGCGCCCCATTTGAAGAAGGATTTTGCTCAGGCAAGGTGGCAACAAGGCTAAAAGCTTCCAGATTTGGCGCATGCTTTGAAGGAGGTGGATCTTTGTTCTGCATAATTGTTTGCATAGGTGTTACAGAGCTCAGTGTCAGGTGTTGAAAGGATTCATGCTCTCTTTATGTGCAAATTAAACACCAATTTTTGGGGCAAGTGGGCTTGAAAAGTGAGATTTTTACAATTAAAATTCACTATTCATGTCCAATACATTTTTGCGAATAAATGCAGGGAATTCATTACAGGTGCTTTACAAAGGAAAAGGAGCTTTTATCAATGTCCAATACATTGCATATATCCTCCGAATCTGAAGAATTGTCCAGATCTGCACCAATTTTGAAGAAATCCGGCCAAGTAAGAAGAAAAAGAATTATTCAGACAAAGATAGACAAAGCCATGGCGAAGAGAGATGAAAAAGAAAGCACGATGGAGTCATGCATCGCTTCCAAACTTGCAGACATAGGAGACACAGATCTAGGCCCGAACCTCTTTCCGATTTGATTGATAGATCCAGAGCGGGAAAGACTTCACTCATGCGTGCGGTTAAAAGCAGTGGAATTATCCGAGCTGCAGCTTTTCCATGTACAACCCAGTTGCCAGAATTTGTTATGGAGTGCGCTAGATCTTACCATCCTTCATCCAGATCAGTGCGTGATGCTTCGGGAAAGACAATAATTCGTTTGGACGCAGAGTTCATCAATTATTGTTTGAAGATTCCAGTGTGAAAGGTGGTGACTTCCATTAGTCTTCAGGATGCCGACAGTAGGTGGGAGAAGCATAGAGCTGATTGCGTGAGCATAATGAATAGCCGATACATGAAGAAGCCTAGATCTCCTTCAAAGTTCCCGAGAACTCTTCCACGGTCCAATTTGGTGCAGGAGGTAGATGATGTCGTCAAATTGCTATGCAAGATGAATGGCGAAGCGAATGCCTACACTTTCCGTACATGGATGTATGCTTTCATCAGGACCATTGAAATCAACAAGGTTGATTCTATAATCAATTGGTCGAAATTATTAAGAACAACATCGGTGAGCAACTCCTAACGTGAAGCGTATTTTTAGCTTCAAGATGACTTCATATTTGGTGTATGCTGCAGCTTCACAAGGCGTCTTTTCCAAGTTGGATAGATGTGGTGTTCTTTCTAAGGACCCCATTTTCGAGTGCTACCCACGCTACCATCGCACCGCGTGTGAGAAAGACTTCAAAGTGATCAATGATGAATTCTTCTACGATTTCATCTGGCAGGCTAGACAAAGACTTGAAGGCCAACAGGTAAGAAAGGAAGCGTGGGAAGCTATGTCCAAGATTGAAAGTCTATTCATTCAATTTGTAGATTTCACATACCTCAGGGTTACGGGCTTTTTTGGAGAACCAATAAAGATGCCCGGTATCCGAATGATAGATTGATCGCCATGGAGCTGAGCAGCAACTTGTGGAGTTACACGACCTTCAGTCAAAGTGGCACAAGTCTACGGGCTTCTTCCCAATCACTATGGGATATTACAGCTGCATTAGCATTCATAGAGCTCGAGGGATGGAAGCACAAATGTTATCCGAGTATGAGCAAGAGTTCTTCCCTGCACGGTTGAACTTCGATCCATTTGGAGTAGCCAAGAAGACAATCTCCTAGGAGTACGCACATGTGCCTTCATTAGAAGATTTCTGGATGAAGTGCAAAAGTGAGTACGAGGTTAGAAAGAGAGATTTCAGCAGGCTATCAGCAAAGCAAGTGTTCGACTTTGGACTAGCGCGGATACCTGCGGATCTTAAAGATGATGGGAATGTGGTACTTGACACTTACCATCAAATGGGAGGAGATAAAGCCATACTGCAGGATAACATAGGAGGCTGCCATACAATTGAAGAAAGATCTGGAGCTGTGTTGGTGAATACTTCAAACTGGCTGCTGACGAAGGGATATTGCCTTGATGAAGCATTGATGAATCAAATCACGGGCAACTTTGGCGCAGGAGATTCCCTCAAGCGAAAGCATGGAGGAGAAAGCAGCAGAAGGTCGAGAAGTTGAAAGTACATAGAAGATCTCAAAAGAGAAGATCACTTCTACGACCATAGCTTTGACTCCGGCTTCTCCAGCACCCAGTACTTCACCAACTATTGCACCGCAAAGCAGCAGGACGCTTCCATGCCTCCATTGAATCCGGCGACATTCATCTTTCTCCCGCGCCACTTCATTCATCACTGTTCCAGAGGAGATGTTGAAGCTGCAGATGGCGGAGTTCGAAAGAGCTTTGTCCTTGGATGATTCAAGATGGCAGCCATAACACTGTGGCACTTTTTGACGGAGAGGATGCAGAGCGGGAGATGGTAGTGCACTCAGCGACTTCTCACTCTCCGAGAAGTAACTTCTCGGAATGGTTGGCTTCTCAGTTGGTTCCAGAAGTGAGAATGGAGATGAACTTAGAGGAGCACGACTTGCAGCTACTCCAGAATCTGGGCGGAAGAGACAGAAGGCCTAAAGTTGCAAAGCAACTTCTAGGTTGATCATCGAGGATTCGGGAGAGAAGTTTGTTGAGATATCAATTCCGGTAGAAGGAAAGATAGAAGAGGAGCTCACGGCAGAAGATGTGACAGTGACCAAAGTACCCCTCGGTCAAGCCACCACTGAAGGATTGAAGTAGGACACGCAGACATTGATGGATGCTTTATTCCTTAGGCTTGACAATGAAAAGGTGGAGAAAGAAGAGCTGCAGAAGCAAGTATCTCAATTATGTGAGATCATAGCCAAGGTTGCTAAACCTTCCATTCAGCCCATTTCAGAGCAGGTGAGTGATCATCTTATGCAGGAAATGGAGGATGCAAGCAATCAAGTAAAGGCTATTGATGAATGGAAGGATTTGATTATTCAAGCTTCAGACAACTTGAGAAGTGCCAGCCCGCCTAAAGGTTATGGATGATGCAAGCAAATCAACTAAAGCAACTGATGGAAAACATAGAAGGCATGAATACAGTTGCAGAGAGTAACCTGAGTATTTTGGCCGAGATCAACAAGCTGCCGGGAGATGTATTGGTTGCATGGAACAGATTGTACCGGATGGATCAGTCTGAGAAGGGGAAGCAGCTAGAATTTGCAGTATCTTTCCATTTGGAAATCTGCAGAGTTTTGCTGAAGAGGATGCAGGCACTTGAGAGTAGGACATCAGATTTACCAGACAGTGTCATTTCTTTCACTGAGGAGAGAGTGGACGGAATGTTACTTCATACGTGCGGATCGTCTCAACTAAGGTGCCTAATTCCCTGGAAGGGTCTCTTCTGATGGTACAAAAGAGAATTGATAAAGCTACCAAGCCTTTCACGATGAATTCTATCAGTAGACTGGTGGCGCTGCAGGCGGACATTGCAAGGTTTGGGCCGAGCTTGGAAGATGTGGAAGCGTGCATCAAAGTGTTGAATGAAGGGTTGCTGCAGTTCAGGATGAGAAAGAAGCAGTGGCTAAAACAGATGGAAGGATGTTGAATTATATGTTCGACAAGTATATCGATATCAGAACAAGAAGAAGACAAACATTACAGCTGGCATGACTTCTTCTATTCTTTCTTCTTCTATTTTCTATGTTCCTGATGAAATTGTAAAACTTCTAAGTTATTGGTTTTGCAACCATTACTTAAAGTCATGTGGAACCATTCTATTAGTTAAGTGATACATGTGTCACTTAAGGAGAAGTTAGTTGAGGATGATTGCCAAATGTCATCTTTACTTGTTGTTCATGCTTTAGTTCAGTTTGAGTTTTCCATTTGTACTTTCCCTCCTACATTCTATAAGTAGGAGAAGAACCTCCGGGTTAATGATCAATCAGAATTTGTAAGCAACAATCTTGTGTTCTAGACTTTGTGCTGAACCCCTGAGAGCACTTGGAGCAAAGGAATACAAAGGAGCAGGTTTCCAGAGAACTTTGTGTCACGGTGTACTTTGTTTCTTGCTTTTAATCTTAGATCTCTTAATAAACTTTGTGTTATTTTAGATCTGGATCTAGAGCTACCTTTGTTTTATAATTTTGTGTGTTCATATCTATTAAGTTTCTTCTATGTGCATGCAATTAGCTCTGCTATCTACTAATTGGGATGCACATCTTCCCATTTTTCTCTCGTATTTCCTTTACTTCTTCTTCTATAAAATACTTCCTTTCTTAAACAACCGCTTACTTACGTGGTAACTTCTTAGTTATGGTTCATGAACTAAGTGGTTAAAGTAAAACCCCGATAGATAATAACACATTTTTATTGACAAATCTGACACGGGAGCCTCACCGGTTAAATGAG
Organism: Taxus wallichiana var. yunnanensis; assembly: GCA_018340775.1. NCBI lineage: Eukaryota > Viridiplantae > Streptophyta > Pinopsida > Cupressales > Taxaceae > Taxus > Taxus wallichiana. The sequence goes on along the minus strand of CM031241.1, from coordinate 255,486,733 downwards.
GGAGATTTATCTCATGACTGCCTAGGTTTTGTGCTATGCGGAAAATCTAGCCAATATGAGTTTCTCTTTCATTCTTTATGCATTTTTATCTTCTTCGACCTCATTTGTCTTTGTGTTCTCCAATTTTCCTTTATTTAATTTCTCTCCTCCCTTGTTTTTACTTTGGAGGCAAAGGGTAGTGATGATTTTTTTATGATATGTGAATCATTCATGTGACCATTTTTGTACTCATTAATAAAATGGTCATTGCTATTTCTGTGGGAATTTTCCCCTTAAATTAGAGTTCCCAATTGATGTCTTCCCTTATTAGCTTTCCACATGTCGCGTGTCTTCTTGCATACCAATAAGGTCCTAATTTGAATTCAAGAAGCCTATGAATACAGAAGTGCTTTGTTGTATTTAAGATAATGAGAATACAATCAATAAATCATAAAGAATATATTAAGAGTGATATGAAGTCAGAAGATATATTTTATTGTTTTCAAGAACATCCCTATGCTAAAAGTGAATTCAAGCATTCAGAGATTCATTTGTTGTTGCACATATTGAAAGATAAGACACTTGCATATATTCAATTGATTGGTGACTTGCTCCAAGAGCCAATTGTGATTATGTCGAGACATGAATGGTTTGATAATAATGGAGGGATAATACAAGTTTCCACTAACAGCCGAGCTATTTTTTATGGGTTTTGCGAGGAGTTGAGGTTGGATAGGATTTGGACCAAGGATAACATATTCCCAATGATTCATGAAAAAAGTAATAAAGTGAGTGAACTTTTCAATGACCAAGATTGGGATATTGCATTTATAGAATTAATTTTACATAATCGTCATGAATGACATTTTCATATCATGATTACAAGTCTAGTCTTCTAATTTTGTAATCATTATTATTCTAGTCAAGATAGTATTTGAATATTTTCTCTTGAGACTCATTTTGCCTAAGTGCCTATTTTTTTCTCTATCACTTGCCACTAACGGTTATCTCCAAATTTATGGGGTATTTTAACCCTAATTTCTAAGTATTTAATTGTTCTATTTTTTTGTATTATTTAGATTTCCTCTTATTTATAAAATTAGATATGATATTCCAATTTTTATATGTTTGGATATAAATTGCACATAGATGGTGGTTAGTGCCCACAACCTTCTTAATTTTATGCAAGAATCCATCCCAATTTTCATGTTGATTATTAATTTTAAAACTAAAATCCACTAAAATGTTCTACATGACTAGCAATCACATGTATACAATGCAATATAAACTCCGAATGGTATAAGTTATCTATTTGATTTTTTGGGATTCGATAAATGTGGGAGGGGACCCATGTTGCAGAATGGAGTACCTTCATTGTGAAAAGTGTAGAGAACACATTTTGTACGTGTGGCTGCAAAGTGGAGAGTGACTAGTGACCAAACAAAGCAAGACTTCCAATGCCATATTCACTTCAAGCCAACAAGTTTGTATTATTGTACATGATACTTGAATAAAATAATTTGTGAAGCTTCTGAACATTTTGTAAGGCAAGATGAGAATGTCCTTGACAACCTCCTTTCAAGGAAGAAATGAAGGGTAGTGGCAGTTCAGGTACAATCATTCAATGTCACGTAGCATCTCACATTCAATTTGCTGCAGAAACATTCGTACTAACTGCTTTTAAGTGTGTAATAAACAATGGGACTGTGAGGATATCAGGAGGATCTTGTAGATGTAAATCACTCAGACTGATCGTACATGACCATGACTATTAGCAAGTGGTTGTTGGAAATATTAGTACTTTGCAATACATATTTATTTGAGTTTATCTGGATTTATGCTCTGGTCTTTACTATTTACTTAATCCAAGGCAATTAGTTTTACATGCTTCTGTTTGGGATTAGACCAATTGCTTCCTAACTTTGATAGAGTCCCATGCACTCGTTAGGATTCTCATGCATCCCAAGATAGTTCACCATCATACAACACAGTCCTTGCCTTAAGCTTCCTGGCATCTCCCTTGACTGGTTCGTGGAATCGTGCCTGTGTAGTTTCCTGCGTCTGGTTCAGCAGTAACATATCTATTCATGCATCCATGTCTCCCCATGAAGACCATGGGTATAATACTCTTGCCAGTCATACAATTTTTTTCTTCCAGTATTTCTTTCATCTAGGTGAGTAAAATTTTTGTAAGTGGTTTAATTTCATGGAGTTTTTAATAGTTTCATGGTCATGTGGATTCATCATTCAATAAAATTTGTTCTTTGTTTAATATAAAAGCCTTACTAATAATCTTACTAAGTCATTTAGGTAATTTTATTGGGTTAATGTTCTACATGTTTTTGAATAATTTTAGCTATTGTCAATAGTTAGTGTTTGAATAATTAAGTGTATATAAAGTTTATAGTTTGATAAGTTTTGTGTGTATATGGGCATAAATGCTCCTCGGCTTCCCCTCCATCATCTCCCTCTCCCGATGGCCTATACATCATCCGTCATGGTAAAAATTACTGTCTCTTTGGTGTTTTATTATCAAAGTCGATGTCTACTTAAGTCAATTGACGTGTTAGTCCAAATAAATTGACACGTGTCATAAGAGTCAAAGTAAGAGTTGTCAAAATAATTTTTTGAGAAAAATTGTTTCATTGTAACCAACACATTTTCAGCTGAAATCAACATCCTATGTGTAAAGTGTCATTTTAGGGTATGAACAATAATATCACGGAGAGATTGAATCTTGTTTAAAAATTCAAAGAGAGAGACTTTCATACTTGCATGTAAAAATGCATTTGTGGTTGATGAAGGACTTCTAGAGATTGTCAAGGGTACTATGATCAAACTAACGAATGCCAACGAGCCGATCAATGAAATATAATGGACCAAAAACCTTGGTTATCATTGGTTTCATTTTTGTTAGACACATATTTGAATCACAATTTTTAAAGAAGTCTTCCTAATAATTTTGAGATTCACCGAACAAACTATTCGAAACCAAAGTTGAGAGCGCTATGATAACACTCGAAGTAGAAATTATATGGTCTAAAGATGAAGGTGAGAAAATTATAGATCACATTAGTAAGTTCCGCTACATAATAAATTAATTAGTTGGTGTTAGGGAAACAATAAAAGATGAAAATGCAATAACCATACTTCTAAATAAGATGCTTGGTCACTAGCATTTCAAATATGATATTTGTTTTAAGAAAATTGAACTCAATTTGAGGGGTTTAAAAGGAACGATAAACAAATCGTACCAAGCCACAAAGAACTTAGATGCTAATTAAACACCACACTCAATAAGATGAAAGTAATTCGTCATAATAACTTTACAAAAACCTTTGCAAACAAATGAGCAACAATATCATATATTATTATGGAACTCTATGAAATACAATGAGAATGGGTCTTGCTTATATAGGAAAGGAAGATCAATCTAAGAACCAATCAAGGTCATAGATCAAGCCATAAATCAAGGAAAGAACTAGTCATCAAAGAACTAGTCAAGACCATAGATTTAGGAAAGAACTAGTCATCAAAGAACTAGTCAAGACCATATATTTAGGAAAGAACTAGTCATAACAACTAGATAATATCTTCCTAATATCTAAATAAGAAAAAAGAAATATCCACACACATAAGTGGGTGAGGATAAAATACATGAGGTAAATAAAGTACCTAGGTGAACATGAGCTAAGGTAAATACCTACTCTAACACCCCCTCAAGTGAAGCTTAGGGCCCAAAATAAAAGTGACATATTCACAATATGAGTCCCGAAAATTGGGCCTCGATCATGTACTCATATACAATATATCCATGAAGAAATCTCGAACCAAAAGTAGTAAAGAATCTCGCTAGAAGGAAAGAGAAAGAAGAAGAAGAAGAAGATGAAGAAGGAAGATGATCTCACAAACACCCCTCAAGAACAACTTCCAAAAATCCAAGCATGCCACATAACTCAAGGTAGTGAGGTGATGCAAAGGCTTCGTAAATATGTCAAAACATTTCTTTGAGTTAGAAATGTACTCCAAAACAATGAACTCCATTCATGAATGTGTTGACGAATGAAGTGTATGTGTATATCAATATGCTTGGTTTGCTAGTGCTCAACAAGGTTGTGGGAAATGTGAATTGATCTTTGATTATCACACCAAAGTACAATTAGTGAATCCTATGGGAATCCAAACTCTATCAATAACTGTCGAAGCCAAAGAATCTGTTGAATCATCAGAATGCTGCCCTGTACTTTGCCTCTGAAGATGAAAGTACAATATCCTGTTGTTTTTTGCAGGCCAAGCAACTGGAGAAGAACCAAGACAAAAAAGATAGCCAAAAGTGGAACTCATGTCATCAATAGAACCCGCCCAATCTAAATCTGTATATTCAACCAACTGAGTAGAACCCAGTCTAGTGTAGTCCAAAGTAGGAAGTGCCCAGTAAATACAAAATTCTTTTAGTAGCCTACCGATGACTACTATGAGGAGAATGTGCAAAATGAGATACAAGCCCTACTACAAATGAAATATCAGGGTGAGTATGGGTTAAGTACATGAGACTTCCAACCAACTGCCTATACAATGTAGGATCACAAAGTGGAGTGGTACATGTGGAAGTAAGAGTAACCCTAGACTGAAAAGGAGATGGACTTGGCTTGCAATCAACCATATCAAAGTGTTGAAGAAGATCATGGGTGTACTTTTGTTGACTCAAATGAATCCTTGAATTTGTCTTTGAGAAATATGAAATCCAAGGAAATAATGCAATAACCCAAGATCTGTCATGTCAAACTACATAGAAAGAGCCTTATGAATACTTTGAATGTGGGAAGAAGAGATTTAATAAGTAGCATATCATCAACATACAAGACAAGTATCACAATATCCTCTCTAACATGCTTTGGAGATATACTGTAAGATCAGAGTGGAAGCGAAAAAAACCAGTAGATAGAAGAAGAGAACTCATCTTCTCATACCAAGCTCACGGGGCTTGTTTGAGATCAGAGAGACCTTGAGTCTACAAACAAGAGAAGAATCTGAACAAATCTAGTAGGTTGCTCCATGTTTACTTCCTCTTGTAAATCTCCATGTAAGAAGGCAATCTTCACATCTATCTCGGTATACGGGCCACCCCCGTGATGTGAAATAACAATTATAAGGTGTACAAAATCCATCTTGCCAACGAGTGCAAAAGTCTCAAAGTAGTCAATACATTCAACTTGTGAAAACCCCTTTGCAATAAGACGAGCCTTATACTTGTCAATGGTCCCATCAACTGCGTATTTGGTTCGGTATACCCACTTTACAACTAACCATATTTCTTCCTTTAGGAAGAGATGCCAAATCCCAAGTATGATTCTTCATTAAAGAAGAATACTCAGCTGCCATCACATCATCCTAATCATGTATCCCACGAGCCTTTGAAAAGATTGTAGATCCTCATAAAATTGCATGACACAAAATTCCAGATCCCATGTAGAATGTGCGTGATGATGCCTAATGGGTGGAAGTTCCCGTATGAAAGGTGATGCCTCATAGAAATCTAGTAGTACAAGCCCACTTAGGCATAAGTGATAACATATGTGGGAATAGGATCCTCATCAGCATCTATAACCTCCTCATCAACCTCCTCAAAGAAATGATCCTCAAGATGAGATAAAGAAGAAGAAGTAGGCATGGAAGAAGATGAAGAATCATGAGGTTTGAAGGGCTTATCAAATCAAACATGTGTTGAAAAAAAAAAACCTAATGAGTATAAAGATCTAAAAGTCAATAATCTCTCATGTCCTCACAATACCCTACAAAGATCAAGGGTTTTATCTTCTTATCCAAGGCTTTCCTTTTCTTCCTAGTCACAAAGGCCCAAGTAGGATCCCAAAGACTCAATAAATAAGACATCATGCTTAGTTTTGGACAAAGCTTCCTTATGAGTCAAATGTTCAAGTTCTCTATATGGTGTGCGATTCTAAATGTAGTTAGTATAATTAATCGCTTCTACCCAAGTATATATGAGCTAAATATCTAGAATGCATCATGTAGTTAGCTATTTCTTCAAAGTTTGATTCTTCTATTCTAGTAAGCCATTTTGTTGTGGAGTATGAGGAACAAAATGGTAGTGAATAATGCTATGAGTTACCCAAAATTTAGAAAACTCATTACTAAAATACTCTCTCCCCATTATTAGTGTGAAGATTCTTTTACGCAACTAGAAGATTGTTTCTCAACCAAAGCCTTCAAGACTTTGAAGTGTGAAAAACATCACTTTTGTACTTGAGAAAATAAACCAAGTACACCTAAAGAAATTATCAATAAAGGTAAGTACATACTTAACTCCATTCAAAGAGGGGTATGAAAAACCATCAAGTCACTATGCACAAGCTCAAGTGGTGAAGAATCTCTCTTGGATTATTTTTAGGAAATGGATCTTGGTGTTGTTTCCTAATGCATACATTTAGGGAAAACTCCTCAAGACTAGAAACTATAACAAGACCATCGACCATACCATGAGTGCTCAACTCCTTCAAATATTTGTAATTGAGATGTCTAAATCTCTCATGCCAAAGCTTACTCTATGAATCGCATGAGAAACCAATCCTGTCCTATGGAAAGTCAAAACCATAAAAGTGATATAGTCTAGAACCATGACGAACAATACCTTGAGAAACAAGTGAATGAGACTCCAAAAAGTTCATACTTCTACCCTATGGTGTAAAATTCACTATTTTTTTTGACCAAGATGACAAATTTGATATACAGAAAGAAAATTTGTAGTGATGTTAGGACTATATGGTGCATCTTGGATAATCTTTGTCACCATCAAGGTGTATGAAACCTTTTCCTTTAACATAAAGAAAGGTGTTAGGAATAAGTGATAAAATATACGTAATAATCCCTTACAAAATCGCAATGAAGTAGAAACTAATATGCGAGAGAATATTACGAGATCTAAAATAAAAATGCGTAATAAATAACACAACACGTAAAGACAATATTTAATTTGGTTCACCCAATGGGCTACGCCCATCAAGAATCACTTGCTCAGATTTTATTACAAGCCTCCACTCTCTCAATACAATACCCAGATCCGTTTGGAGCTATGCTCAACAAACTCTACAGAATTCACACCCGAATTCAAAGCACATCTGCAATGCATTTTCTTGTCTATGTATCATATGCATAAGACCATATAAATAGACAATTGCTTAAGCAGTTTGATACAAAATCGTGGGTATCAAAACCATGGGCAAAAACCGTGGGTATCAAAACAATGGGCACCGAAAAACATGGGCCCAAAATAGCCCATAACGGTTACCCATTACCCATGGGTTAATAAACCACCCATGAAAATTTACCCCGTGGGTTTCTCCCGTGATCCAACTTACCAAGTAAACCCTCCAATTTCTCCCATATTTTGAAAGGAGAGTCACATTTTTCCAAATTAAATAAAATACTATACTTACATAAATTCTTATCAAACCCATACACTCATCAAATTTGCACTGGTACTAAAATTTCTCATATTCTCTAGTAAACATTGGTTGTTTTGAAAAGGCTAAAGCTCATAATCATTTCCATTTAATTATTGTTTTTATTCTTGGTTTCCATGTGTGGCAATTATGTGTTTTTAATGGCTCAACATGATCTAATTGAGTGTGTGTTATAATATGAAAATTTATAATTATAGTTCATTTCTTAAAATAAAAGTTCCAATGGAATAAGAATGAAAACAAACACTTTTACAAAAATAGCACTCAAATCCAAGTTACCGATCAAAAGATACAAGCTTTTCGATTTTAGGCTTTACTATTTATTTTAGTTGATACTAAAACAAAATAAAATGCTCTTGCCTTCACCACATAAATAAAATCAAAGGGAGATGGAGTTAAGCACCTACTAGTAGGAATCACAAGCTTAAGACTTCATATGACCAGGGGCTAATGATTTCAATGGTTAAGGTCGTAGATCAAGCCATAAATCAAGGAAAGAACTAGTCATAACAATTAGATAATATCTTTCTAATATCTAAATAAGAAAAAAATTCACACACATAAGTGGGTGAGGATAAAATACATGAGGTAAATAAAGTACTTAAGTGAACATGAGCTAAGGTAAATACCTACTATAACAGAGGGTAAACTTCTATTTTTCTTGATGTGGAGAATCGAATGAAGAGAAGCCTAACATGTCTTCCAAGGTCCAAACCTAAAAAAAAAAATACACATTTGTTTATTCTAAAAATGTATGGCACCTTCTAAATTATAAGAAGAAAGCATGAAATCTCATCACTAGAAAATGCTTTAATTGTTAAAGAGAGTGAATTAGAAGAATACACTTCCCATTCAAGTGATGAAGACTCTTTCATCGAAATGATGAATATATGTGTTTTGAACATAAATATGTGTGTGCTGAAAATTAAATTACAAAGTAAATAAATGAATAAAAGAAGCAATTGTATACTATGTATGTTCTATCAATACTTCTAAATGATTTTCCCAACACTTATTGGAAATGAAAACATAAAAAATTGTATTTATGTGTGTAGCTTATCGTTAGAAGTATGTAATATTTTGATGAGAAGCCCAACTTTCAAGTGGAAGTGAAAGTGCAAATTATTGTGTTTAGCTATGTAGGTGATCACAAATAGTAGTCATCGCGAGTAGTAGAGAACATCCGTATATATGTTGACATATATTTCTATTTTCAATTCGTGTGACACGATTCCTCTTCTTATATCTACATTAAGGAGGGAAATATTATATATATTACTTATATTAAAAATTCATCATATATTTTGATAAATGAATGTGTGCAAGTGAATAGGTGATTACAAACAGTAGTCATTGCGAGTAGTAGAGAACATCCCTACATATGTTGACATATATTTCTATTTTCAATTCGTGTGACACAATTCTAAAATTCACAATATATTTTGATAAATAAATGTGTGCAAGTGAATGACGAGTTATAAGTAACTCATATATATATATATATATAATTGAAAGATTTCAAAGATTGTAAATTAAAGGGAATACACATGGTTGTAATATAACGAAGATTTTTAGTATGTTAATTTGTACAAAATATTTTAGTGGTATTTAGATATACACCAAAGTTTTAACTTAGATTGGTCTTCCCATCATAAAATTTTAGACCAAAGCCTAACATATTTCAATTACATTTTTCTAACAATTACACGCATTGGTTTTAGAAGATATTATTTCCTATATTTTTAGAAACGAAAGCATTTCTATCTTGCTCATGAAAGTATGTACAACTAGCACGGATATCTTAAATACATCTATCTAAAAGACACCGAGAGATATCAATCTCGAGGTGCCTATCTAACTTATGTGAGAATTCCAATATAGGCACCTCGAGATTGATATCTCTCGGTGTATTTTAGATAGATGTATTTAAGATATCTATGCTAGTTTTTAAATATAGAATTGTATTTATTAAATTTTAATTACAAATATAAAACATTTATTTATAAAACACATCTAAATGTAAAAACTAAAATAAAACTAACATAAAATAAAAATACATCTAAAAGTAAAAACTAAAATAAAACTAATCTAAAAGTAAAAACTAAAATAAAACTAACCTAAAAGTAAAAATACATTACATTTAAAAACTAAAAATAATGTAACACTTATTCACACTTATTATTTATTCGGCACTAAATAAATATAGTTAGTTACATGTAAAAGTTAAAAACTACTAATAGATCAATATAATAATATTATAGGTACTTACCGATTCACACTTATTATTTACTCTCGAGTAATTATCTTTCAATAAAAATTAATATCTCCAAATTTACTTCCTGAGTAATATCCCATCATAGTTATTTGTCAATTTACACTTGTTATCTTTTCCACTTTTTAAATAACTTACATTTCCATGTATAAATACATAAATATATATTTATAACATTGAGTTGGCATAAAAAATAAATTATTTTAACCATTAAATATTAGCCGACAAGTAAAAGTTTCAATGTAGGAACACCTCTCGGTGTAGTAAGAAACTAAGGTTTCATTCTAACGTTAATAAAAAATCATCATTAGACATCATGTTGGCACAAGTGAGAGATTAGACATCATAAGGGGTCGTGTTGCTGATTTTTAAAGTGTTGATGGGGTTGACATCGGGAGGTAGGTCGGAATTTTAAATTATTGGTCCATCGAATCAAAAATTTTCGATGACATAGATATTTTACGAAGTTGTAAATTCTAATATTTTATATATAAATTGTTATAGTTTCTCCTCACTCTTATAATTAAGTTTAATATTTTTACTTGTTTACGTATATATAAATATGAAGGTCTATTTAAAAAAGTATACAAGTATCTAAATTTTTAACTTGTAATCATCTACGAACACCTATTTTGTACTGCTATATACGATCAAAATCATAAAAAAGGGATACAAAGTGTCAATTTTCAAGCCTACAAAGGGGTGTGACGACTCTTCAATAGAAAGAATACCATCTTTTACAACTAAGTCAGTAAATTTATTATTTTTTTCTTTTTCTCGATTGAGAAGCTTTAACGTTATTTTCGACACGAAGGGAAATGTAAATATTTTATGGGGTATTTGATGTACTTCTTAGTACACCACCCTTATTTTATTATTTTGTTTTAAATCTGATTCCCTTTTCTTTTTTATATGTTTGAGTTCCATTGGATCCAATTTAATTCACAACCATTTTTATTCTATATTATTTCTTTCTAGCTCCTCTTGTGACACTTCAACCCCCTTTGCATCTCTTTTGGCCCTCCCGACCCTCCCGAAGCTTTGATTTCTTTATCCATTTCTTTCTTCCCCTTTCACTCATCTAGGATGGTATCAATGTGACAGCTTTGCAACTACCATATTAGTTACAAAATCATTCGGGGATCTTGTGGCATTCACGGGTGGCTCACAACCATCGCAATAAGTTGCATAACCATCACCTGCAAGAACCAACGGTTCCATCATCTTTACAACTTGAGTTCAACTCACACTTGCCATGCATGATTTTTCATCATTTTTGACTCATACATGTGTTTCACCTCATTTTTGATGCCAAGTTCACTCCTCCTACCCTCTAACATTTGAGTGTACTCCTAGTGATTCAATCTAAGCCATATATTTAGTTTTGATCTCTAGCTAGGATTGAAAACACTTAGAGGTTGAATATTAAGTAAAATTAAGTTCTCATTTGCTATCCATTGAATTTTTGAAGCTATATTTTCTAGAGAGTACTTGCTATTATTGTATTTTTGATCAAAAGAGAGAAACCAAGCCCAAATGAGACTGCTTCTAGTATTAAACACCCTAAGAATTGTGTGTTATTTTCACACCCAAAAGAGAACATGAGGGCCTTCAGACCATACTTTTGCTTCCCCTTGAACCAACCACAAATCAATTGTTTGTTCCTCTTCCAAAGTGCATCAAGCCTCTTCTTCTCCCTGATTGAATACATCAACTACAAAAATGATCTTAATGAGCTCAAATGGAGTAGTTTGTTAAGGGTATATGCATACAAGGTTTGGATCATCCCCATTCTAAAATTAAAAATGAGGTTGGATCTAAATAGAGTTTTTATTTGCATCATTAGAATAAATTTAATTTCCTCTTTAGTATTAATTAGAAAACCATAAAATAGGAAAGAAAAATATTAGTTTAGATTCATTTTGATTAAATCCATGTTTCATAGAATTGACATTCAAAACTCTCTTACTCTAGGCTTTTCCCATCTCTACTGATTAGACACTAGGTTTTAGAATAGGAACATAGTTTGTTGATTAAATCTAGATTAATTTAATTTTAAAAATTTTATTTGGAAAATAAAAAAACCTAATTTTTTTGTTAACTTTATATTTTCATTCATTAATAGATTAATAAATTTAGTTTTAAGATAGATCAAATTTAGTTTTGATCACATATCTACATTCACAAAACTTTGCTTTCCAAATCAACCTTTAACTTAGTAGGATTCATTCAAACAATGTAAGAGTTTTCGATTTGGAAACAATAAGCTCTCTAGGATAGTTGTTGTCATTTCTTCACTTTGTGACATGTTTTTAACTTAGTGAAAACATTCGTAGTTTCTGTTGTAGATCATTTTATTTTATAGATCCATTACACTCTATAAAATTAAGAAAACATTAAAACATTGATTTCTTACATTCCAATCAAATCAAGTACAAAATAGGATAATTGGTTGTCAAAAATATTTTACACACATATGAAATTTAACTTCTAAGAAATTTATTTCTAATGACACATGATCTCATTGCATCATAGTTAATCATGTTTTAAACATCTCACACAAGAATAAAAAAATTTAACAAAACATGGAAAACAACCTTAGAGTTGAGTTAAACACACAAAAAGATGAGTTATAGACCTAAACAAGCCCAAAGACATCCAAAGTCAACCTTGCAACAACCATCATACATAGTCATGCTATTTTAGGTGCAAGAAGAAAAAACAATGAAACAAGGACACTTATTGATATGTAGGATAACTAGAAACACTTTTGGACAAACAATATCACTAGACATCCCTAAAGCTCCAATTCTATCCTGTTATCACCTTAAGAATGCCTTCATCACAAGATCTGATTGTTCTTCACTCCAGGACATAAAAATGCCACACAACGATTGTTTCCCTCAATCATGGATGAATTTGGACAACCAAATATTCATGGGATGAGTTAGAAAATTTCTCGTGTTCACACTCCACTATAAAAACAAAACATACAAGATGATATCTTGTATGAGCTCAGGTGAGAGGTATTTTGTTCTTCACCATCTCCCACACACATTATTCCACAACTCATTGTTCTTGACATTGAATCCCCATAATACAAAAATGTATCCACCACCTCATTAGATAGTCGCTTCCATTGGAGATTTGAGTTTTCTTAACTCTTCTACCATCCACCATCACTCCCCTTTATATGACCCTACTAGATCAAGGATGAACTTATTCAAACAAACGCTTTACCCGAGTGACACAACCCTACATTAATTTCCTTCACCAATCAATACATAGATCTAGGGCTCCGTATTGCCATTATTCTTGATCATATCATCCATTACGATAAAGTCTGTAGGAGTCTCGCTTCCCTGATGAGTAGGTTTTGTTCTCTCAAGAACATAGGTAAAGGGATCTTCTTCCATTTTATTTTTCTCTTACACTCGACTCATACCATCCTCAAAATATTTTAGCCCTTGTCCAACACAAGGTAATCATCCTCTATGTCAACTACCTTGGCCTCGGACTCATGAGGAGTTGAGTACACACAAAGGGCCCCTATGCTTTCTAACATGTACAAATATAATGAACCAGACGTAAAGGAATAGTGTATTCTCATTTCCATACATTTAATTTATGTCATTTCACCTTATCCCTCTCTCATTATTATGTGGGTGTTTATAAACCCCCAAATATGTTGGGTCATAAATTCAAAAATCCCATCTCGTAACTCAAAGTTTACTATACTCCCATTTATATTCAACAATCACCTTATTTTTCTAGTTGGGATGATAATTGTTCTCAGAACCTACCACCGCCACATGTATCCTCCATCCAAATTCCAAGTTTCTCTTCTAATGTAAATATTGAAGAGAGTTATCAACCATCAACATATCAAGGCTCTTCCGTAGAACATTCCAATTATAACAACATGACATTTATTGGGGGAGGGACGAATTTATCTGTGAGTTTTTATTAGATTGTAAATTAGCATGCAATATGGTTCCATGTTATCTTACTTACATCTTGGTGATGAACTCCTAGCATGGTTCAACCAAAGCACTAACCGACTCAAAAACCACATATGAGTAATTAGATAAGTTGGAAGAATAAAACACTACCCTCTTACAAGACAAAGTTACTTCTACCTTTCCAAGACCTGGAAGCACATCTCTAAGAGGAGAAGTAACAACAAAACAATTAATCATAGTGGTACCATCCTTCCCCTCCACAACCAAATGTAAAATCTAGTATCCAACAAGATCAATCTGTCCCATTAGGAAACCTCGTGTATACCCTAGTGAGACTAATTCAAGAACTATAAAATGCATTAACTTCTCAAAACACAAAACAAACAACTCATGATATAATACCCAGGATATAATGCGGATACTAAACAAATAAGGACATGTCCAACCAATGCAACAATAGTCACAAAAACCCTCATGTCAACTACACAATGTAGCTAAACCTAGGAGACCTCCTCATATGTGTTGCACACTTTGGGCATGAGTGGAACCCCGTCATACACTTATATGACATACACATTAAATAATAGCACCAATTCACATTTAGTCTGCTAAGTGTGGAAAACCACACATAGCCCTACAATCAACATACGTTAACGTCATGAGACTTATGCTCAATCAAAATCTTATGTTTAATAACCACAAATCTATGCTCAACCCTTTAAAAACTATCCCTCAACCATTTTAGATCTTTCCCAACCCAATCAACTATTTTTGGCCCCTCCCCATAAGTCCCACACCACGTTACATGAATTTGTACTCCAAGTCCACCCAACCCGACATTTTCTTCCCCGCCTTCCATACTTTCGAATGTCCATACCTACATTGTTCCCAATTCCTCTTTCACTACTAACTATCAAGTTTTAGAACCAATAATAAACACAATAACCATTCCCATTACAATTTTTGGTACATTGGGAACCTACGTAAAATATATAAAATAACCTCTTGATTCTAACATCTACATGGTGCTCCTTCCTCGCCCCCTTCCCAAGCTACCAAAGTACAAGGGTGAGGGATACCCAACACCCATATAAAGGCACATGCCACTAGAATTCATGAAAAAAATCCCTTGGGACTAAATCATCACAAAGATCTTCCCCAAGACCCTTGAAGACATAACACTTGATTGGTATAACTACTTTCCTGAAGGCTCCATACACTCATTTAGGAAGATTATAAATGAATTCATTAAGGAATTCGATATGAACAAACTCATAAAGACCGACATTTTGGAATTTCTCCATATTTTAAAATGAGAACCCAATGAATCCACCACACATTTTATCATGAGATGGGAACAAGTGTTTTATTCCTCTACTAGTGCCCCAAATTTAGATCAAAGGGAGTTATGCAATATTTTCCTCCACACCCTTAATAGGGAAATGGGAAGATGTACATATGTTCCCGTACAAGTATTGTGATGAAGCTTTAGAGACCACATTAAGAACTAACCTGGAAATGATAGATAGTGGTAGTAGGACCTATGGTTTAAATGGAATACTTGTTTTCCCAACTAGAAACTGGGGATACCAAAATAATAACAACAATAATACACAAACCTCCTAAAATGCCCAAGTTCCAAAAACACTCAAACAAAGCTGTAGCGCCACTACATGACGATATTATAGACCAACCAAAAACACATAATTCACCAACAATACAAATCAATCAACCCAATAAAGGCAATAATGATAACCACAAAGACAACATCCATACTAATAACAAACAACCTACCGTGAACGTGGTCGACTTATACCGGGATCCATATACCAATATGAATAGAGAGGGGCAATATCAAAACAATTTTTTTCCCAACCGTAGATATCCTAATAACTTTAACAACTTTCAACCAGGTTGTAGACCAAAAAAACCACCGGCCCCAAAACTATGACCCAAACTTGTTTTGCCTACTCCATAGGGTCAAAGGATACGATACCACCACTTGTAGAGAATATAACAAGCTTATCCAATTACTTTATAAAAATAAAATACACTTTCATAAACAATTTCTAGGGGCAATGAACCTTAATAATCAGCAGGTGGCTAATTTAGGTCCTATAACACCCTAGAATGCCCATTTAGGAATGTATCAAACTCCTTTCCGAAACCACCATCAGAATGCCCTTCCAAATAATGTGCAAAAAAGGCAAGTATCTCCATAACAACCACCATAATAACCACAACAAAAACAATAATAAGTAATAGCTCTAGTCGGGAACCAAGATACCGAGGCCTCGACTTCCAACATGGTTAATCCTAATGTAGCCTCGTATCTAAGCATGTAGGGACAACCATACATGATAGGTGTTGTAGAATTAGAAATTAATCAATAAGACGATCTAATTACCGGAAAAAGAGTATCAATTTCCTAATTCCCTTATAGGTCCCCTTTGAAGTAAAAAAACCCAATCCCCAAATAACTAGGGAATTATGATATTGTCATTGACCTCACTAATACATTTTCCTATATTTTGTTTTTGAACCTCTTGAGGAATTACCTAGCCCATCGATTTACACTCTTAGATGCCATAAGACTTGGACACTTAGCCAATGTCACACCCCCTTTGGAAGCACAAGTTAACCACATTGACATGGATATGTTCTCTCTAGGTTCCATGATGAGAGACATGGGTTATTTCTTCAACTTAAGTGAATTACCCATAGGCGTGGAAATTGATAGAAGAGGAGACCCTACTCTCCACTTGTAGATTTGGATTTACGACAACTTGGTAAAATGATATATGGTGGATGATGGAGCAACTATTAACATTATCCCTTTCTCAATTTTGCGAGAAGGTTGGATATGGTGAGACTAACTAATTATCAAATCGAAACACCCTTTGTGGGTATGACTTTCTTAGAACCACATTGATCAACACCATAATTCTCCCCATTACTCTTGGTATAAAAACAATCCTTATTGAATTTTATGTCATAAACCGAGAAATCGATTATACCGTGGTTTTAGGATGACCATGAATCCATCGAATGAATCTCATTCCTTCAATTCTATTTCAAGAGATATGATTTTTCTATTTAGTAAAGGTTTTTGCCAAAAGAGACCTAGACCTATTTGATATAGTCCAAGCAAGTACTAAGAGACTATCAGACATCCTCGTTCATCATGAGTTACTTGTAAATGAATTACAAACACCCACGTCACTATAAAAGGGTAATAACCAAGTTACAAAAGCTGATGTTGGACCTAAACCTTCTCTCTTAGCTCTTGACCCTCCTCTCTGCAAGAAAGATACAAAAGAAGATCTCGAGGTAGGGAAAGAAATTTCTCTCGTTAATGGATGGTCATAAATAAGAAATTAAGATTGTATCACTCAAGAGCACCATGCAAATTATTAACATTGTAGAAAATATTTTGCTTACAGGTGCTTCCTTTTGATCCAAAAGGGCCTTCCATGTACCATTTTTATTACCCGAGAAAATAAAGACTAATCTTCTCTAGAGATGGTGACAAATGTGAATATGGTTGAAATCAACAATATTAATGTTCCTCCATCCATCCTATATTTTGAACCTCTCCTCAAAAATAATTTATGAACCATGTATTATTATGGAGACAAGTGCGCTACGAGGGTAAGAGCGGGTGTGGTCCTAATTTCCCTTGAGAGGATGATTTTCTGTGTTGGTTTTCTTCTAGATTTTGAATGCACCAATAACAATGATGAATACAAAGCTTTTTTGATTAACCTTCTCTTATCTTGTAGGATTGGTATTTAGAGACTTTATATCCTTGGTGATTCCCAACGTATCACTAGCTAGTAATAGGTCTATTAGACAAAGGAAGAACATTTACATCTATACAAGAAGTTCGCTTAGACATTGGCTAATGAATTCAATTTTATATCTAATGAAACTATTCATAGGGTCAAAACCATCTCTGCGTATGATGCCATTGTTATAGATTTTAAATGATACTATCCTTTCCATGGGTTTCTTAAAGCTAATTTTTTAATCTTGTTAAGGGGTGGTCTTCTCATCAATAAGGGATCCCCACTCGAGGAAGGTATATTAAAAATAGATGACCTTGGATTGTCAAACCTCGACATAGTATAGAATGATGAATCCAATATAGAATATGTACATTCTTACAAACAATTTCCTCCTTCACATCATAAGAAAGGGTTTTCTATGACTCTACGCCCTTCATCCTCCGAAGGTTACAATTCATATTATAAAATTGAAGACTGTGATTCGGCTACTAAATATCTTGACGTTTATAAAATTTAAGAGGATGTCTTGGATCTCCCATCAACACCACTTGAATTTGGAGAAGGAAATTCTTCCATCATCGAAGACATTGTCAATATAAACATAAGTAAGAATCAAGGATCCTAAAAGTTGGCTCTTTACTCTCATCATAACAAGTCAAAGACCATAAGGCCCTTCGACCGAGTTATCCAAGGTTTTGATTTATCCTATTTTGACATAATGACATCCATACCGATGTTTTTATCCACAACCTATTTATGAAACCCAAGGCCAAGATGGTCTAACAAAAAATATGGAAAATGAAACCAAGATAGCACCAATGATGAAAAGAAGAAGTTATCAAACTCCAAAAATTTGGTTTCATCAGATAGGTAGATTATACAAATTGGTTATCTTGCATTGTACCATTATTGAAAAAGAATGGAAAAAATTGAATATGTATTGACTTCCGTGACAATAACAAAGCATGTCCCAAAGATGAATTTCTATTGACATATATTGATGTGATTGTTGATGAAACAAATAGGTATGAGATCCTCTTGCTCATGGATAATTTCTATGGCTATAATCAAATTTACATTTTATAAGAAGATCACAACAATAACTCATTCACCACCCCCTAGGGAGCTTTTGTTTCACAATCATTTCCTTTGCCCACGAGGCCCCTCCTTGCTTTGTGCAAAGGGCTATGTAAGGCGGCACTTCGGAGACATGGGGTCTCCCAAGGTTAGCTCGACCATCCCCTACCATAACTTATCATGTGTGGTAAATATAAATATTTTTGTGCATTTTTATTTAATCACATTTCTCTTTACCCTTTTTCGAAACACCGAAAATCAAAACACCAACAATCTTATTATTATCATAACTCAAATCAACATACATATTCAGTTTTATTTAGATGTTAAACAAATACATCTTCTCTATCATCGACACGCAGGTCGGCATCCTTATTTATTCTTATACCTTGCTAACATTTACTCAGACCCTCACGCCTCATCCCGAACTAGGCGATGATCGTGATTGTCGACCCCTCTCGCCGGGCCTCTCTGTCCTCAAAGGTACCACGGCTATTGGTACCGCCCACTGATCTGCCAATCTCTCCTGTAACATATGAATACGCCCTCTCGCATGGAGGACTTCAGCCTCTAGTCTCCCCGCCCGTGACTCATGACCACTAACAATCCTCTTATCTCATTCACTGCGTTTGGAGTGCTGAACCAAACATTGCAGGCACGATCCTCTCTGCTTTGTAATCACCGCTATGTCAAGGCGCTCACGTACACCTCGCAGATTCTGCTACACACCATAATCTATAGGCCTCTGCTTCGTTCGCATCCATTACCTGCGATCGGTGCTACCTCTTGAGCCCTTACGAGGTGTTGGCCGGGGAGGTAAGAATCTTGCCTCGGCGTCGATCCTCATATATGGTCTATAAGCCGGGGTATATCTGCACAAATCAAATTGTCGCCGCACGCGATCTATGGAATCCTCTCATACTCACCGGCTACCGTGCCTGCGATCCACCTCAATCGCTCAACACCCCTCAACTCCTCGGCTATGTTCTCTGTTATCATATAGTTCCGTAAGGCCTCAACAGAGATATCCACAACCGTCACTCTCTCCCATACACGCTGTAATACTCAATGTCACCCATCACGGCCGAGATCTTGCCTCTTGTTGTCTGGACCCATCGTCTCGAATCCCAACCTCATCGTACTCCGGTCCCTCCCTGCTGGAGGGATTGGCCTTTATTGGTCGCACACAAACCGTGTGCTCATAGGCCCAACGAGTGTAATAAGTATGAACAATCCAAATCGTCACGTGATTTCACCTACAAGCCCATAAACCCTGTATAGCTCCGCCAAATATGCGGTGCCCATGCAAATGTAACGTTCCTTTCTACCATCTCCCGGATAACACACATCAATGCCTTTGGAAATCTTCCTCCTCTCGCCTCGGTAATGCATAATACCCTACTGCTATCATTAATATCACTGCTAACCTTGTCTCCTCGGGTGTGTCTTGCATACATTACCCCATACGTAAAGGATAAACCTCGTTTGTGTCAAATCTCGTGCGTATGGACCAAATCGCTTGTTATCGCTCCCAGGTGCCATGCTAGGTAGGGCTGATATACTAGTTTTCCTGTAATGGGGAGTCTCAAAATACGAAACACATCTTCCAATGTTACTGTCATTTCACCTGTTGGCAGATAGAAGGTATTTGTCTCGGGATTCCATCTTTCAATCAACGCCTGTAACATACCATGGTTACGTGCGATTCGTGAATAATAACGGATTCCACTTAACCCCAAACGATTTATCAATGTCCATTCCGCTGGTGTTACATCCGCTCGGATTCGTGACATCAGCGCTGGCACACTATCATTCATCCTCAATCCTGCCTCTGCCTGCATACACCAAAACAACAAACAACCATTCAATCCGTCAGGGTTTTTTCAAACATTCTGGAAATTCCTCCAGTAACCGGTACCGGTTATACATAACCGATATCGGTTGAGTAACCGATACCGGTTCTCCCTAACCGCTACCGGTCACTGTCAATTATATACACCTTCCCTAAAAACAACCACCTACGACAATAATTTGCTCGTTTATTCCTTTTTATACATACAAACATACCTGAAACCCCTGATTGCCTACCCTGTAACACTTACCTCACCTGCAACCCTTGTTATCATGTTTTCTTTCTCATATCTACCCACCTACTCTCCCCCATCTTATTCACAAAACATGCAGTAGTTAAATCACAAACAAAATGATACCTCTTGGGTTGCAGCAGCTTGAGGTGGCCCTTGTCTTCCCTCCTGTCCTTGCCTGCTGGATGCTTCTCCTCGTTCTGCCATGATCACCACCCTTTTCAACTTTGTCTTTCTGCCTTCTGAATCTCGGATCACATTCACTTTCCTTGTCTCTTTTCTCCTTCTCACCCAAATCTCTCATGCAAATACTGTCATCTCGAGTCGCCAAAAGCGTCGCGTTCGCGTATTTAACCTCTTGCATGGCTCTAAAATTAAAACTTAAGTTGCCACCCTAGCTTTTCTATTTTTAGAAAAGCTCATACCTAAATAACCGGTATCGGTTACTTAACCGATATCGGTCTACCAGCTACCGATATCGGTTCCTTAACCGATATCGGTTATACACCTATCTTTTCTCAACAGAGTTCTTTTCTTCATTTCTCATCTAAATTTTTGTCGCGCCCGCCTCTTTGCCTGCATAAACAACACAATTTACCACATTTGTTCATCCACCACACATAGCATTATAATTTCATTAAACATCATTTATTTTATACAAATACACAACCATCAACTACGAATATCAAGAAACTATCAATCTATACATCATTTGGATCCAACTCATCAGTTACATATATCACAATGTCACAAAACCAACAATTCATCACATCACATATCATTCATATATACGTACAAAAAAAAAAAACAAAACCATCAACATCATCCATCTATCCACATACCCACTAAACTTATCATACATTATATATTACCAAACCATTAACAAAATATTTAAACACATTTTTGAACACTACATATGGATCAAAACATCATCTATATATATATATACCAGTTTTCAAAAATACAATGTGCCCTACATCGGGGCCTCTGTGATCTCATAATATACCAAAGCCGGCACGCAGGCCGCAATACCTACCAAAAATCTCGACTCGGCTCGCAGGCCGGTCTCTCATATCAAAAATATACTCGGCTCGCAGGCCGGTATCAAATGTACAACCCGTACTCGGCTCGCAGGCCGGTATATAATAAATAAATGAATCAATACAATGAATAAGTGTCGGCACGCAGGCCTCTATCAATACAACCGGTTCGCAGACCGGTGCCCGTGTCCCTATACAAAACCATGTCGGGGATCTATCAGCTCTCCCCACCGCCCTCGGCACCTCTCCCCGCTGGTCCCTGTGGTGCCTCTCGCCTCCTGCCCGTCACGGACACGCCAGCTGTGGCTGCCCCTCCCTGAGATCTCTGGGCACGTGCGAGGTCGCGCCTCATGCGCTGCATACGCCGATACTGACTTAGACTCGGTACTATCAAGAATATCCACGATAATATCGGGCCCTCTGCTCTAACCTCCATATAGCGATCTCGCACCACTGAAGGAGCTGGGGCTGGTCCCCTGGCACCCAACACCAATACCCCCGAGCACGTACTGCACTGTGGCCGCGGTGGTCTTGCTGCTGCACCTGCACTTTGTGGCGGTGGTCTTTGGTGGTGGTCTTTGCACACAATGCTCGTACTCGCACTGTGGGTGTGGTCTTTGGTGGTGGTCCGCACGTGCTGCACTCGCACTGTGCATGTGCTCGAGCTGGGAAGGCCCTGTAAGGCCCCTATTCGTACTGCGCAGCCAGCCTAGCTGCCCCTGTAAGAGCTGCACTCCGACTCTCGAGCTGATCCTCTCTCCTATAAGCTGCGGCCCTAAGTGCAGGTGCAGCAGTGTACTATCCTCATTTGCTGCTCTGCCTGACCCATCACACCCTGTATGCTCCCGTGCACCCGGCATCATCCACACCCTCACCTGCTGGTCTCTCCGCTACCAGTCTGGATCCCAAAGGCGTGGCGCTGGCAGTGGGGCCTCTACATCATCCCTCCTGTACTGAGGGAGGGAGGTGGCTCGTCCTGTCGTAGCCCCATCTGCCTGCGTACCCTCTCTAAGGGTATCCGCTCGTACTCTCCCGGCCTCCGTCCTGCTATCCAGAATGTATACTGGATCGGCGCACGGTGTCTGTGCGGCTCCTCTGCGGTGGTGACCTCTGTAGGGTCTCCATACAATGTCTACTGCTGTAAGGCCCTCTAGCAAGTGTCTATAATAGGCCACATCCCGACCTGCAACAACTGCTCGTGGCTGGCCCACGACCCCCAACCACCTCTGAAAGCCATATCGGTATACGACCTGTGGCCACAGGCTCTTTGGGTAGCCCCTCTATCGGCACGATGCATACGATGTGCTCGTATGCCCAACAAATCAACAAAATGTAGAACAAATACCAAATCACCTCCTCCGCGATAGCCCCATAACTCCTGTATAATGCACTGGATACACCGGATACCTTTGGTGCTCATCAAACAGTGTGCTCCTCCACCATCTCCAGCAGTACCCCATCAATGCTCGTGGGAAGCGGCCTCCCTCGAGTCGGGAGGCGAAGCGGGTGATCCCGACCACCATCAACACCGCTGGAGGTCGTGTCTCGTGACGATGCGCACGGTACATGTCACCGTGCCCGATACTCGCGCTATGGTAGGTAGATGTCAGCAGTTGCATCCCCAAAACTGCGGTATGTTGTCCATCGTGAGTCTCTGAATCTACGGAAGCCTCTCCCTCGATAGGTAAACGAAGGATGTGATACACATCCTCGATGTGACGGTCATCTCCCGGTCGGAAGATGGAACACATTGGCCGCCGGATCCCATCTCTCGATGAGGGCGACCATCGGTGTGATCCCTCTCTATCGCTCTACTCGGACCCCCCGAGTCCCACCTCGCGCATGATGGCCCAATGAGCCGCAGATACGTGTGGCCTCATCCGCACCAACATGTGCCGGGGCATCCTATCCCGCATCGTTAGCTGGCGCGTGCTGCAAAATCAACCCACATCCTTAGACCTACTCTTTATTACAACATCTACTTTGTCATCTAAACACCCCTTTTTATCCCCCCGAGCCGTACCACGACTCTCTACCCCCCTCTAACAACCTATCACCCCCACCGACCCGACCCAACCCAAAACCAAAACAAAACCCAACCCAAAAAAAAAAAACCCAAAACCCAACCCAACCCAAAAAACCCAAAACCTAACCCCACACCTAACCCTTCTCCACCCCTACCCCTAACCCCACACCTAACCCTTCTCCACCCAAAACCTAACCCCACACCTAACCCTTCTCCACCCCTAAACCAACCCCCACACCGACCCGCAACCCAACCCAAAAAACCCAAAACCCAACCCAACCCAAAAAACCCAAAATCTAACCCCACACCTAACCCTTCTCCACCCCTACACCTAACCCCCACACCTACCCCTTCTCCACCCCTAACCCAACCCCCACTCCCACTCCCACCCTGACCCAAAATAACCAACCCAAAACAACCAACCCAACCCCACACCCCCTCCCAACCCAACCCAACCCCTACATAAACTCTGGCGCCGTGGCCGATACATGACCGCGCCGGTCACCAACAACCCTCCCTTTCCCGAAAATTGAGCGACCGATGCCGGTCGCTTAGTGACCGACATCGGTCCACTATCCTCTCCGAGCCGAACCCCGCATGTGCCCCCAAACCCATTTTTTCCTATTTTCTACCCATTTACCCACCCAAACACCCTCCAATTTTACCCACCTAGCCGCATTACCCTATTTTACCTATCTACCCTCTCCGTTTTTCAAATTACCTCCATTTACTCCTTATTTCCTACAAAATACAAATTCCTACCCAAACCCCCCCATTTAGCCTAATAACCATTTCAATGCATAAATCACGAGTTTAGAACCTCTCAGGGTGCGGCGACACGTCGTCGTGGTGGGATGGGTGGTGGCGGTCCAGCTGGTCCAGCCCCTCCAGCTCCTCCTGCCTGTGCCATGGCTCCAATCCTGATCTATTGGGTCCCTGGCCAATCACCTGCTGCCTCCTCCTCAATCGGGCCCACTATCAACTCTCTCCGCCAATCAAATAGCTCCACCTCACTCAATAACCCTCCAAATCAACTCTCCACGTCAGACAAGTCGCTTTGGTTTGCAAATAACAAAAGTGACAATGACAGGCCGTATTTTTCTTTTTATAGGTTTTTCGACCTTAACCGATGTCGGTTTAATTTTGCCCTAAGAAACCGGTATCGGTCCTTAACCGATATCGGTCATGCAGAATCGACATCGGTTCGCTACCCAACTTTCACCCCATTCTTTGCCCTTATTTACTCCTTGCCTCTTTTTCACCAATATCGCCTCTGTCCACCTTTGCTGCACAACATTTGTTCACTTGTCCAGCCTGACCTACGGCCTCAACCTACCATTCGGCTCGACCTAAGGCCTCAACCTACCTATTTGGCCCGACCCAAGGCCTCAACCTACCATTCGGCCCGACCTAAGGCCTCAACCTACCTACCAATTGGCCCGACCCAAGGCCTCGCCCTACCTATTTGGCCCGACCCAAGGCCTCAACCTACCCATTGGCCCGACCCGAGGCCTCGCCTTACCTATTTGGCCCGACCAAGGCCTCGCCCTACCTATTTGGCCCGACCCAGGCCTCGGCCTACCTGTTGGCCCGACCCAAGGCCTCAACCTACCATTCGGCCCGACCTAAGGCCTCAACCTACCAATTGGCCCGACCCAAGGCCTCGCCCTACCTATTTGGCCCGACCCAAGGCCTCGCCCTACCTATTCGGCCCGACCCAAGGCCTCAACCTACCAATTGGCCCGACCTAAGGCCTCAACCTACCAATTGGCCCGACCCAAGGCCTCGCCCTACCTATTCGGCCCGACCCAAGGCCTCAACCTACCATTCGGCCCGACCTAAGGCCTCAACCTACCAATTGGCCCGACCCAAGGCCTCGCCCTAACCTATTTGGCCCGACCCAAGGCCTCGCCCTACCTATTCGGCCCGACCCAAGGCCTCAACCTACCATTCGGCCCGACCTAAGGCCTCAACCTACCATTGGCCCAACCCAAGGCCTCGCGCCTAACCATTAGGCCCGACCCAAGGCCTCAACCTACCCATCCGACACTGACCCAAGGCCTCAACCTACCCATCTAACCCGACCGGGCCCCGCCCAACCACTTGGCACGACCAAGGCCGTATCACTTCCATACCATACCCACAATCAACGTTTTATTTTATACATCCATCATGTACCTTGTGTTCAATCGAGCTCACTGTTCGTGTTTTAGCATGATTAGGGTCCTTGACTTGATCTCGTCGACCACTTTGCCCAAACCTGGAGACCGTGACGTTTATCTCAACCAAACCAACCTTTTAGTCACGCCGAACATGCCTAAACGTTTCGGTACCTTACCATTATATACCACTGGAGCTACTTCCTATGCCTTGGATACAGGATTATATCACCCTTGTTTGGATAAACTATCGACCTTTGCTACACATTCTTGGTTTGCTTGTCAAATCATGTACCCTCGTCATACTATTGCATTTCAACACGCGTCTGCTTCTTGGACCTACCCCACCACCTTACCATCCTCTCTACAACATATACCCTTTATCAACCCTATCCCTGATTTCCCGTTGACGCAATCTGTGATAGATTTGAGGGGGATTACCTATATCCTTAACATGAGAAACCACTTCATATTATTGTCCGCGCAGCTTTACAGAACAAGCTACACGACAATAAGGGGCTAATGTAGACACCAAATTCGTGTCTCACGACCCCTTGTGACCCGCATCCCATTTCGCAACCTAACCTCATTACCTAAACTTTACACAATTATTTATTAATTACCTTGTAATTGATAAATCCACATCACCTTACCCGCCACCTCACTTTGCCACCTCATCATGACCTAGCCCTAACCCTAAACTAACCTAATTAAGACCCATGACTTGGTCTAGACTCACATCCATAACTAATGCCTCCTTACTCGCACCAAAAGCCGACCTTCTAGCCACTTGACCAATCCCCAATGGCCCAGATCTCTCGGGAGAAAAGCAGGGAAGGTGGGCTATTTTACTAAAAATAGCCTACTTTTTCCTTACCGATGCCGGTTCCTACTCGACCGCCGTCGGTTACGCAACCGCCATCGGTTCCCTGTAAATGGGCTCCCCAAACCAAAACAACGGATCGAAATTTCATTTTGGAGATCAGTCAAAGGATTTCTGGATCAACAGAGGCATTGCGAGCAAGGAAGCGAGTCTAGATCTTCACTTGACAGAGCAGAGACGAGTAAAGAAACCAGAAGTGTTTACAACCAAGGAGATCAACTTGCCTCTCGGTCAAAACCAGTAAGTCAGATCTTACATGTCCTTTTGTTATAACATTTCTTATGCTTCTTGAATCTCAGTCCTCCTAAATCCGTTTCTGAATCCACTACCCAACGTGCCATTGCATCTAACTGTCATTCTTTCACTTCTAATCATCCCATTTCCTAATACCATCCAAAAAACCAGCCATTACAAACACCATAGCTACCAAGAAGATCCTATAACCCACCGGTATCGGTTATCAGTAACCGGCATCGGTCATCAATAACCGCCATCGGTTCCTCTGATCAAAACCAGAAAACCAGCCTTTCCCCCTACCCAGTTTAACAAAATAATTTAATTGATATTTTGCAGTCTTTTGTGTTAATTCATATTAGCAGGGGAACTGACCACCTTCGAAGGGAAGTTTTATATTTCTGAGCCCAAGCGGTTTCCTCATTTATTGTTTAATCAAAATCTTGTGGTCTTGTGTTCTTATTTGCAGGTAGTCCTTCCAAGACAAAAAGGAGTTCTCCGCAGTCAGCCTGATCTTTCTCTACGGTACGCGCACACCATCTCGACATTCAACAGGTATTCCTCCTAACCCTAACCTCATCTATTTCTAAAAGGAATGAAAGGATAGAAGCAACTCTATTCCCAGAAGCCGAAACATTCCGAGTGAAGCAGTAGGGTCAACCTACCAAAAGCAATACCCGGATATTCCATGAATTAATTCATAATGTTGTTGAGTCCTATGTTGACGACCTCTAGGTAAAGCTAGAAAGAGAGAAGACCATGTGGGGGTTATGAGAATCATTCTAACGTGGATCATTGAGTACTGATGTTACCTTAAAATTTGAAAAATGTGTGTTTGGAGTGATTGGTGGAAAGCTCTTAGGATACATCATATCCCAATAAGGGAGAGGAGCCAGTAGTTGTGCACCCAAGTTGAGGGGTGTACAACACACATATAAATACATCAAATTTTGAAAAAAATACCCTTTAATAGATTTTTTTTTCTTAATCTAAATACTTTTTTGAGCATTTTTATTTTATGGAAAGTGGTTTTTAAATGGATTTAAATCAAGTAGTTTTCCATACAAAGGAAAAAAGGGTGGACCATTAGTAGGGCATTATGTCATGCATTTTTTTCCACTTATGTGGCATCATGTGATTGGGTGATTCTTTGATGTGACACATTTTATTAGCTACTTTTTTTTCAAATGTTGAATGACAAATGTACATGTACTAGTCACTCACTTCACAAATACCCTCACCATTATTGGTCCATGCTCCACTATTGGCTCCTCTCCCTTAGGGAATTAATTTTTGATTATTGTCAAGATTCATACTATCCTAGAGATGGTTCTTCCAACCACCGAGTGGGGATCAATCATTTCTTGGGAAATTAAGGGCCACATGGAGTTTCATTCCGGGTCTTACCTACATGGTTAACACTAGCAATCAAACGTGAAGTGTGTGATGAAAACGCCGAAAGAGAGGTAAGGGAAGGAGGATAAGGAAGTAGACCAAAAGGAAAAGATGAAATTTGGAATGAAAAAAAGATTTGAACATGTCTACCAAAAACATAGATCCAAAAAAGGAATATAATATAGTACATTAAATTATATATATGGATGAAAGGGAGTATTGGATGAGAAAAACACAAGAGATATACATGCATTACCAATTGAAAATAGGTGTGGAAGCAACGATAGAAGTTGATAGAGAATGGAGGTAAGAATAGGGGGGTTGAGTTGAGTGAGAGAAGAGGAAGGGAGGGAGCGAGGCGAAACTCTCTTGTTGCCTGGATTGAAGAAGAGGAGTGGAGGACATGCGGAGTAGCGGGAGAAAGAGAAAGCTAGAGAAATACGAAGGGAAGAAAGAGATGGAACTCTTGACATAGCAGTGAATGTTAGCCCTTGTCTTTCTATTCCGTCAATGTCAACTATTGCACGATGTAGTGTAAGCCCTTGAGATTTGTGGATAGAAAATGCCCAAGCCATTTTGAGAGGTAGTTGTCTGCATTCCCCCTCTAGAAATGGGAGGAATAGGAACATGGAAGGGGTTGTTTGAATCCCAGGGAGGTCCTTTGTAGCGATCAAATTTGATGATGACAAAAAGAGGCAGAGCTGGAGGTCCGGAGGATTCCTCATAGACTATGTCAATGATAGAACCAATAGCACCGTTGACAAGACCTTTGTCAACCCACAAGTTTGCGGAAAGCATGACTTTTTGGTTGATGCAGAGAAGAACCTTGGGCTTCAACTGATCGTCTTCGGCTTCACCAGATGTAGAACATCTTGTCTTTTGACAATTGATCTGGCAATAGGAGAGTTAAGGGATTTCAACATAAGAAGGTTGTGCGAGTCCACAAGGTGATTTTGAGTGAAAAGATGAGGGGCATCTTTAAATGCAATGCTTTCTTGTTCGGAAAGGCAAGAATCGGTTCTTGACATAAGAGTTTCCCGATCTGGAGGAGAGGCATAGAGTTATGAATATTAAGTAGCAAGTTGCGGAATGATGCATGTGCTGGATCAGAGCCTTGTTGATGGAAGATAGAATGAAGGGAGACAGATATGTTGAATTCTCGCCAAAGGGTAGCTCGTAGAGTTTTTGGCATAAGAGGAATGTCCATAACGGAGGAAGTTGACCGAGG
Source organism: Taxus wallichiana var. yunnanensis (assembly GCA_018340775.1). Lineage (NCBI taxonomy): Eukaryota > Viridiplantae > Streptophyta > Pinopsida > Cupressales > Taxaceae > Taxus > Taxus wallichiana. Next base: position 255,457,125 of record CM031241.1, on the reverse strand, counting down.
TCTCCAACAAGGATCATAGATCTTCCACCAAATGTAGAATTTTAAAGTGCGGGAAAGCCTCCCTAAGTCGGAAGTCGATTCTGGTAAGCAACTTAGGTCGATGAAACTCATTTCATCAATTAAAATGTATTTGGTGTGCTTGAGGGAGTCTTGAAGAGACGACAAAGCTTGGCCCTCTAAGGGTTTGAGTTCTTTAATGGGAATTGGAGGCTTGCGTGTATTGTCGATAGTTGAAATGTTGAAAGCAGCAACTCTGTTGGGGCGAGCGAAGGAGAGGTGAAAGACCTTGGCTGGATGAAGAGGCAAATGAAGACTTTAAAATGTTAATGAGGAATGATTTTCCAGTACCTGCAGTCCCTTGTATAATAAGCCTCAGTGGAGGAAGGTTGGATTTGTGTGTGAAGTGTTGAATAACTATGTCGAAAGCTTGTTGTTGTTCTGGAGATAAAGCTGAAGTAGGAGGGTCGAATCTGTTTAGGATGCAATCTGAAACATGTTGTGCCTTATTGTCTTGATGAAAGTGGCCAATAGACTGTAGAGGAACAAGGAACATGATGTGCACTCCAATTGTGAAGGGTGTCAAATTCATGAAGGCCCAACATTTACAAGTTGTCAAGGCATGATGTGTTCTGGGGTGGATCCGAGCCAAAACTTGCCAATCAAATAGTTGTTCAATAGGAAGGGTGGGATTGATCTTGGACTCATTGTCATTGTTGGAGGTGTGGGGTGGATCCGATGTAGTTCGTGTAATATGCCAGGGCCGATAATTGTATCTGAAACAAGCTCCATTTAGAAATGGTTTCTTGAGGTGTTGAACCAATATCAGTAGAAATGTTGTGGAAAGGCTTGTATAGAAGGAGTTCTGACCAATAGAAAAGCTCAAAAGAGGGGGAATCCTTAGAAGGAATGCATTGAAATTTGGGGAATACTCGAACAATAGCAGGATGGGTATGATTCTTCCACTTATTGCCCTTGTGGTATTTGTTGTAACTCCAGTCGCATGTAACTTCAATGAGTGGAAGGCTTTCCATGTTTGAAGGTCGGACCCTATATGCATCTAAAAGGAGGGATGTTTCTGCATCTTCACACTCTGCTTCAACCAATCTTTTTAAGATTTTTCTACCTACATTAAGCGTCACAAAAGTGCATTGCACATTACAAGTGGTAATTTGAGGAGCATGTGGCATGTTTCTTGTGCGCTAATATCATGTTCAACCACACTCTCAGTTAACATTTTTTATGGCTAAATGTGCTGGTAGATCAAGATCTAAACCTCTCGACAATCTTGAAAGCATTTGGTGGTATGTTTCTGACCTTTTTTACCTTGGAAGCATACTTAGCAATGTACTTGAGGACAACATGGCGAGATAGTACAGGTTGACAATCGATGTTGGCTCTCCATATGGATAACATTGTTGGATTGTGTGTGTTCAATCTATCATCATTCCTTGAAGGGAGGTATGTAACTGAAGCACTCTCATCAAGAAACAATGAAGAAGTGGTTCTATTCTCCCAAGGTGCGTTGTATCGACATTGGAGCGGTTATTTTTTTTTAAGGAAAGTGTGCTCGGAGCACTTTGTGTGTCGAACACGATTTACCAGCTCCTCCAAATCTTGTAAGTGGGAAATTGCAAGCACTTGAGATGAATCTAGAAGACATGGGTCATCCTGGATATTTCTGTGAACAAAATATGAGCGAGTGGGCGGAAGGAGGCCACATATTCCATGCAAATATGTACATATCAAAGTATTGTCTTGCTTTGTTTACAGATTGATTATTTGACCAGTTGATGGCATCAACATCTGGAGCATCTTCAAGCCATAGAAAACCATGAACATGTGTTGAACCTCTATGTTGCCATTCATACATGCGGTAAAGGAAGGTTAATCATTTTGTATTTAAGTAAATGAAAAGTAGAGAGCATTGAAGAATTTTACCTATACCAGTAGTCTTTGGCATAGAGATGTCTCTGTAGCACTTCTTCACGAAATATGGTGAATCTTTGATGCAAGTAAGCCGCCACACGGTGAGGGTGATTAACAATGTTTGCAGTCCTCCAGTGTTGTGCTGCATGAGCCTCACAAGGAGAAACACCAGGCATGATGTTATGTAGGTCTGGCCATTTAGTGTCTGCTGCACTTAGAGTGAAGAAGAGTGTAGGCGCCCCCAATTGCTCAATCATGTCTGAGACCTCCCCTCTTCTCTTCGACCAAAATGTTTGTGTTCCTCGTAGGCTGGTTCGAACCTCATTAAACTCTGTGGAAGGAAATCATCAGGGAAATCATGAAGGTGTTGCCAAAGTTGGCCTATAGTAGGGGGGACACCATGTTCAAGGTTTAACCTCATGAATACTGCAGCTGTAGATTGGCTCTTATGTCTCATAATAAGGTTGAGCAAGTAGTACCGGAACCTGGGGTGTGAGCCAAAATGATCATCATGGTAGCGCATGAGGTGGAGGGCATATTCATGCATTTGAACATCTTTAATGCGTGGTTGTTTAAACAATGTTGCACCAGTTGGAAAAAAACTTGGAAAAGCCATTGAGAAAAGGCCTTCTGTGGTGTATTCATTAATTGGTGAACTGCCGACTTCAGGCCAAGCAAAGGTGCAAGGTGTAGCATGGCCATTTGAAAGCGGTATTGCTCGATCAACTCCTCTTTTGTGCCAGTGTTTGGGTATGAAGGAACAAATGAGGATGTGTCTCCATGGGATACTTGTTGGTGGTGGAAGGAGGGTTGGCATCATCCTGCGGCTCAAAGAAAAGAGAGGCTGGCATGTCTATAGGAATAGAGTTAAGGGAGGAGGATATGTTTGTTGGTTCCGGTAGGAGAGAGGAAAGAGCCTCATTGTCAATAAGAACATCCTTATAGTAGGGGTCATGGATAATTTTATATTGAAGCGTGCCAAACATGGGACCTGCTTACATAGAAGTCGTATTTTGTTTGTTGCATTCCAGTCTTTTGAACCAAGAGGAGATCCAAATATCCTAGCCGAAGGGAAGGTATTTGGAAATGGAAGAAATGTTTTGTGGGAAGCTTATTGTGTGACCTGAATATTTATATTGTCCCCCGCGCACTTGTGTGACTTGCAAAACAGGATTAATATGAGCAATCAACATTTCTTCGACCTAGGTTAAAGATTTGAGAATGGCGGGTTGAGGGCCAGGATCCATATTGTTCTAGGAGGAGAAGTAGTGTCCATTTATTTTAGACTTGCATCTAATGCATGTGTATTTCCCCTCATGGAAGGTAGTATTTATGCCAAGGTAGTTTTCAAGACAAATGGAGCAGGTGTGGATGTTCGATAAAAGATCCAGTCTTTGGCGGAACCTGCGTTGGGCGTCGCCCAGGAAGGGGCAGCATGGAAAGCTATGGGGAGCATCGCGTGTTGGGTGGATTCTTGGCTGCGATGTTCTTGATGAGTTTGGGAGGAAGGGGACGAAAGTTGGAAAAATGTGAAAGAGGTTGTTGGGAAGAGATGGTGAAGCAATTGAACCTATTACCGGATGGAAGCCCAGTTGAAATGTGAAGGGTGAATGATTGGAAGGAACAATGATTTGGGGAGAAGTAGATGGAGGATAGTTTGATGATGGTGTGGGCATGATGAAAGGGGGGACAAGTAATAGTTTAGGCAGGGGGAAGAACCTATCGGAATTTGTTGGAGTTGTCGATAGCATTCTCGTCGGGAAGCATTGATTTCATTTTTGTGCAAGGCATAAATATATCTTCTTCGTTGTCGTTGCTCTGGGGTAGGCATTTTGGAGAAAATGACCTGTGAAAGTTACCAAAAAAGGTGGCATAAGAGAAGATTGAAAGAGTAATAAATAATGTATGTAGATAAGGTGAAATAAATGCAAAAATGATTTGTAAATGCTTATTTTGTTCTAAATGTTTTCTATTTTGGTACCTAAAGGCAATAAAACAAAAGGAAAATGATTTGTTGTTGCATACATTTTTAAGGAACAAGGTGGAAAGAAAAAAACTTCATGTGAAACATAAACAAACTTTCAAGAAATGAATAAAGCGCACCATAATGTTTGCGTAATATATATATATATATATATATATATATATATATATATATATATATATATATATATATATATATATATATATATATATATATATATATTGGACCTTACATTTTCCATCAATTACAAAAAGGTGTGTTTGTGATATAGATGCTCAAGTAAAGCAATATTAACAACCATTAAATGGAAAACTTTGAGAGTTATAGTCCATCAAAACATGCGGACAAAAGCATATTACAAATGTATCATGCGGACAAAAGCATATTACAAAGGAAATATGAGCAAACAACGAAGAAAATAAAATATAGGAAAGTGTTATGGTGCTAAAGAAAGGTAGAGTCAAGCAACAACTTTGGAATCGTTCAATTTAAGGGAATCAAGTATGACACATTTCAGTTGTGTATTTCCACGGAAAGTTTCCTTTTCACGGAGAGAGTGAATTTGTAGTCATGGCCTATTATGGTTTGTAATTTCCGTTGTAGCATTGTCATCTATGCACAAAAGTTGGAGGTCTGCAGCTGCGACTCCTATGATTGCTTCAGCAGCTGTGTCAAATGTTGTAACTAATTGTAGCTCTCCTGAGTCATCTTGAAATTTTATGCGGAGAGCATACCTATAGTCACAATGATGCACATGAGACTTACAACTTGCACAAAACCATGAACCATTTTCTGTTTGTTTCACCTTCTTGCGGAATTGTTTGTCACCGTTTGCAAGGGGGAAAGCCATGTAGTAGAAATTATCCATTGCGATGTCTGTAATTATAGCTTTAAGCGTAGCCCATTCATTACTGTCTATATTGCCCATTTGAAGTATTTTTGCAATTGTTGCCACTGGTTTTAAGCTCTCAGGAGGACCTAGAAATTTGTTTGTTACAGAGGGAGTTTGAACAATGTAATTTTCAGAGGCAACCCAGTCTTGAAGCATTATAGTTTCAGGAATATGAGGATTGACAAACCATTTTTTGTTGGAGACAATGTCTATGGAAGTGTCGTTGAAACTTGATACACGTGTTGCTTTTAAAGCCAATACTGGGAGTTGTGGAATAGAAAGGAGTTCCTCAAGTTCTTGAGCAAGATCCTATAAATGTTGGCCCCATAAAGTCATAGTAACACTAAATCTTGACATGTCCTTCAATTGCAAGCTTCTTCATTTAGTTTCACTGAAGTCCCGCCTGCGGATAGTGGAGCAAGGAGAGATTGCCAAAACAATGCCAAGAACATCAACGAAGGAACCAATAGTCTTTGTAGGTATATCTTTGATTTCTGTGAAGTGAAAGTTATGAAAAGGAATTGTGGCATTATTGACAAGCAGTGGAGAGACAGTGGAAGAAGCTTGCAGGAATATCTCAAACTTCGTTGTTAAGGTGGTTGTAACCTAGTTTTGCATTCCCTATCCTTCCATTTGTGATGGTGTATAAGTTTCCAGCCTCAATTTGACCAAAAAACATTGTTGCAATTTCATTGAAGCATGTAATGCGTATTTCCCCCTGCACCATCCACAAAGTCAAAGGTGAAATATGAGCCGCTTCCATTTGCATTTGCATATTCCTTAAGCATAGTTTTCCCAAGGCACGACCTTGACATGAGACATGTACACATGGTTGGATTTAGTGCACTTATTTTTAGAGGCAACCTTGAACTGTCAGTAACACCAATTTTCTTTTGGGGAGGTGTTTGTGGGACCAAAGTTTTGTTGTCTCTCCATGATTTGTATCGAGGCTTTGATTGCTTTCCGCGAATGACATGGGGAAAGAAGAGGAGTGGGAGCACCAATTTTGGATGTGTTTCTATCACAATGTCCATTTCCGAGATAAGAACAGTATTATGAAAGGATTAAAAATGAAAATAAAGAAAAAAATTAGTGAATATAAAAGAAATGAAAGTGAGCATCCATGAATAAAGGAAAAAGGATACGTATAATTCTTGTTTTATCATTATGTAAATGGTTTTGCACAAACGGACAATGCTGCCATCCTTTAAAAGACCATTTGAGACCTGACTTGTAAATTTGGAGGGTAATATAGCTGTTTGAAAATGAACACCATCGGAGAGTTCCACGCGATGTTGGAGCTCAGTGTTCAACACAGATCGAACGGGAGAAATGTTGAGAAGTTGGACAATCGGCTCAGAATCCGTACAACCCTCAATCAAAATAGAGATTCCACCTTGTGTCAAAGATGTGGCCATGACAAAGACTGTTTGTAACACACGGTGTGCTTCTACACAATGAGCTAAAATGCATTACAATATTTATATTTTTTTTGGAAAGCAAGAGTCAAAGAATCGTTAACGTTTACGTGTATGATAGGGAAAGAAAAATGTGCATAGCTAGGTTGCATGCAATGAGATCAACAAATGTGTATGAGATTAAAAGGTATATACAGATCAATATTTCTAAAAATGATATAATGCCATTTTTAAAAATAATTTTTGAATTTTGTGGCACATATTGTATTATTTCGGCATCTATCTATTTTTTTCCAAAATGGCATATCCATCCTAGTCCTTCAAAACCTTGGAAAAACCTATAATTCACAGGAATCACAACACCCGGAGCTTTTGATGAATCAAGCCAAAATTTAAAAACTAACAATTCACAAAATCGCCATACCATGAAAAATTTCAATCGAATAGTTATGTTTAAAAAGAACAAGAATTTATAGAAAGTCACCACACTCTATCCTAGCTTTCGATCCTAATCAATCTAAGCTCTAAAAGTTAACTATAATTCATAGCAAATGATAACACCACGTTACCTTTTCAATCGAATCAAGGAGCTTTTATAACTAACAACAATTAGTAGAAAATAACCATACCATAAAGTTTTGAATCGAATTAGGATGATATTTAAAACATTAATAATAAATGTAATTTTGCCAAGTAATTTCAAGACCACAAAGTAGTGATTTCATAAACACGTTATTTAAGATGCTTGTATGTTAAATAGGTAGTCTCATCTTGTGATTATTATTTAGAAAAACAGTAATATAACATCATTAAAGTAATGAGTATTCATATAAATCATCTAGAAACACTGATAAAGCCCACAAAAAAATAGTCCACTCAATAAGAATAAAAGTAGCAGACCCCCTCTAGTGGACCATTTTTAGTGTTAGACTTTGGTTTGGAGAAAATTTTCAAGAACTTAGATATTTCAAGTCTTGTCTGTGGCTGCTTATGTCATGGTAAAATTTTATTATCTTAAGAAGAAATGTTCCTCTCTAAAAGGAAAGAAATAAATTAATGATCGGCTTTGCTTAATTCTTTTCATTGAAAAAGCCTGCTTTTTGTTCCCTTTATTAAGTGGTTTGCATTCTCAAAAGTTTGAGGAATTTTCCGAACTTGGAATCTATGTCATTGTTGGTTGTATTACATTAAAATTAAGAAAAAAATACAAGAATAAATTTACAAATAGTTCGCTTAGAGAGCAGCTGGTTAAAGAAAACTAATTTATTAATTCTTACTTAATGTTACTATGTCTTACAAATTTTTTTTTAAGCTAAATTTCAATAATTATTAGTTCAAAGTTATTTCACTTCAACATGTTTAACATTATTTTAGAAGATAGAAAATAAATAGTTTTATAATTTGGTTTATTCTATCTTCAAGTGCAAAATGGCCCTAAGGGTGGGGTTCTGGAGGGTCAATTTGCTCTTATTTATATTTCTGGTTAGTCCCACAAAAGCTTTTCTACAGGAAAAAGTAGAATCTCCAGGAAAACAGGGTTGATTTCTTTTTGCAAGCGGCTTTGAATAGACAACGGAGAGGGTTCTCACTTCCACATAAAGCCTTTATTACCTATGGCAGCCTGCATGTGGTCAAAAGTTTTCTAGCATTTTCCTTCCTAAAACTTTAATAATAATTTGCATACACAAGCTTCTTGGAATTTCTGAACAAGACCTGTTAGAACAAAAGTTACAGCTTCATGAGATCATTTTTCTACAAAACTCTCCAAGGTCTTGAGAAAATTGCTGTGGTTCCTCTTCATGAAACCACCGGTAAACTGTCCAATTTATGTCATATTTTAGGAGCTTATTATTAATCAAGCCAAACAATAAGTTTCCCTAACAGAAGTTGGCATATTCGTCATAGCTGGTTATGGTTCAGCTAAATTTCAATAAAATGTGGTTGTTACTGATTCTTCCTCCATATATATGTTAAGCTAAACTTTATGAAAAAATCACAGTTCTAACACCTAGATATGTTAGACAAATCATAACCATAAATTTAATAGTAAAACAAAATATAACCAAAATTTGGTGAAGGGAACATTGATAAAGAATTTAACTGATTCAATTTGGCACTGAATAAACAAACATCGACATTTATCAAAACATGGATGAAGCTTATTTATAATTTTATATCAAGAAACATGCACCCAAATATCACCTGGAAATTGATACCAGAAATCATACGAGAAATGATGGTAATACAAGGAAGATCCAAAATGGTGTTGATGTTATGAAAAGAACATCATCATTGGAACTCTTCTAGCACAGCCGTGGTGTAATTTTCTATCAATTAATGAGGTTGGGTGTTTGCTGATACAAACTAAATATCTATAGAACATTCCAAGTGCCCTCGGTGTGTAACTATTATTTTCAGTATAGTTCATTGTAACCATATTTGATTCTCATTCACTTAAGTTTTGTGTCCATGATTAGGATCACATGTCACTTTATTCATATTCTTGTTTACTTACCTTACAATTCAAGTTTTGTGTTGTGTAGGTGTTTTTCTCTAATTAATTTGCTGCAACAGAGCACCAAATCACTAGATAACTAACTTAGACAAAAACCACCAAAAAATTGTGCTTAAGGCATAGCTCTACAATTTTGAGAGATCTGAATTTCATGAAAATTGCAGCTTCATAACACAAATGGCAGAACAATTGTCAAAGCAAAGAGAATGGTTTCGAATAGACAACAGAAGCTAATAAGAGCAACACATGAACTTTATAAGATACGGCCACCAGACCGAGAATACGACGATAGAAAAGCTAGTTAAATGTAAAACAAAACAAAGCACGAAATCTGTTCATTCAAAGGTATATCACATTAATAAGTTCGATGCAACAAAAAAATGTTCAAGATAGCAAGTCTCAAACTTGAGGAACTAAGAGCTATAAAAAAAACAACATCCTGGTAATTCGATCGAGCAAACGAAAGAACACACATTACATGTTTGTGCCATAAAGCAACGAAACTACTCTTATGTACATAAGTTTAACGAAGCATGCCCTTTAAGTTTTTCATTTTATCTTGGCATCTCTTTTTTTCCCTTGGTGACATTAGCAATTTTTTTTGCACCGTGTTTTTTTCCCCAACATGTATTGTCTTTGCAGTTATCCCCATCCTTTTCAGTTTGTGGTCAGGTTCGTATTTCATAGCATCTTCGGGCGATCATATACCAGCCCAAACCCCTCGAGTTGGAGCCTGTTGTATGGAATTTGGAAAGATAGAGAGGAGCTGGAAGGATGCAAATGGAGGCATTCTCTAACCAATTCAGTGATCAAAGGTTTCACAGGCTTTGGTTGCCTGCAATGGAGCACATTGATAACAAACTTTGTTTGGTTGAAAGCATCTTCTCGCTTGAGGTATGGAGTGGTGATTATCACACCGTGCGGAGGAACAACAATTGTATTCCGAGTCTTCATTGCTACAAGGTCACAAGTAACCAAAACACTAAAAATGTAAAAAAACAAAAATGTACATCTTAGAAGCATTTGCGATAATGTCTCACGCTATAAATGGAAGTAAACACAATGTTTTTTTGTAAAGCACAAACAAGGAATCAAAGACAAATATTCGGGTGTTGTCTGATTTGGCAGGAAGCTTTAAAAGCCTTGCCAATGGGCAATCTAACGCCCAACTAAGGATGTTTCGATGCGGCCTCCTAGGGCAAAAACCCTCAGCACACAGAATCCTGCCATTGTCGAAGGCACTTGCCCCTTTATGTCGTGCTTGAAGACCGAAAGCAGAAAATAGTTTTCTTTATGCAGCACAAACAATAACAACATATTTTAAGGTAGTCAATGTCACCCACATAATGAAGAATCTATGAAAATGTAAAAGGGAAATAATGCAAAAACAACACATATTCAACAAGCAAATTTATAACACACAAATCCGAGTTTTATGGGTAGTTGATTTTGGGTAAAAGGATGATTCATAGGGAAAAAAAAATTTAGTGAAGGAGAAGTTGTTGGCTATATGTGAGTTTTTTTAGTTTCAACTTAGAAGTATGCTTTTAGGGCTCTTATGATTTCATTGAATATCTTGGTTTATGTTTTGTTATGATTTCTACTCATTTAGTGGGCTTTTCAAACTTTGATTTTAGATAACGACCATAAGCGGTGTAGGAAAAATAAAACTATTGGATTAGGAACAATGACAAAATCGGTGCAGAGTGTGGTGAGATAGTGGAAGAAATCATGAGAATGCCTGCAGATCTCTTCTCTAGACAAGGGATAATAAGAATTGATGCAACAAATAGTAGGATATTTTTTTGCAAATTTTAAGTCATTCTACAAAATTGTATTCATTAATCAAGCTACAGATTGTATATCCAAAACAATCCATTCGAAATTACTTGTAGCCTACAAAAAGGATGCAAAAATTTTTTACCCTGTTTTTCAAATGGCAGCTGTGTTGTTGTATGGTCTCCTCTAGATAAATGACACGTGTACTGATAAAAACACATAAATATATTTCAAAATTCGGTATGAGGAAACAACAAGAAACTTTTTCAAGAAAAATGGGGTTTCCTATAATTTTGCGATTGAGCATCGAAGTATTTTGAAGCGGTTTTAAGTGGGTACTTTTTGTTTTGGTCCAAAAATCTGGTTTTGGAGCAATCAAAGAAAAAAACCGGTTTTAGCTAATAGTCATGGTGTTGGATGTTTTGGGTCAAAATTGGAGTTTGATTAATGATTATGTCACTTTGGGCACACACAAATCTGGTTTTATGGGTAGTTTAATTTTGGGTAAAAATGATGATTCATAGGGAAAAAATAGTTTTAGTGAAGGAGGAGTCATTGGCTATATGTGAGGTTTTTAGTTTCAACTTAGGAGTTTGATTTTAGGGCTCTTATGATTTCATTGAATATCATGATTTATGTTTTGTTATGATTTGTTGATTTAGTTGGGCTTTTCAACTTTGATTTTAGATAACATCCATAAGCGGTGTAGGAAAAATAACACTATTGGATTAGGAACAATGACTAAACCGGTGCAGAGTGTGGTTGAGATAGTGGAGGAAATCATGAGAAGGCACATATCTCTTCTACAGACAAGGGATAATAAGAATTCGAGTACCAACAAATAGTAGGATATTATTTTGTAAATTTTAAGTCATTCTACAAACTGTATTTATTTATCAAGTGCTGGATTGTATATCCAAAACAATCCATTGAAATTACTTGTAGCCTACAAAAAGGATGCAAAAAAATTTACCCTATTTTTCAAATGGCAAATTTGTGTTGTTGTGTGGTCTCCTCCGGGTAAATGACACGCGTCAATAAAAACACATAAATATATTTCAAAATTCGGTATGGGAAATAACAAGACAAAAATTTTCAAGAAAAAATGGGGTTTCCTATAATTTTTGTGATTGGGCATCGAAGTATTTTGAAGTAGTCTTAAGTGGGTACTTTTGTTTTGGTCCAAAATCTAGTTTTGGAGCAATCAAAGAAAAAAACCGGTTTTAGCTAATAGTCATGGTGTTGGATGTTTTGGGTCAAGATTGGAGTTTGATTAATGATTATGTCACTTTGGGCACACACAAATCCGGTTTTATGGGCGATTTAATTCTAGGTAAAAATGATGATTCATAGGGAAAAAATAGTTTTAGTGAAGGAGGAGTCATTGGCTATATGTGAGTTTTTTTAGTTTCAACTTAGGAGTTTGATTTTAGGGCTCTTATGATTTCATTGAATTTCATGGTTTATGTTTTGTTATGATTTCTACTCATTTAGCCGAGCTTTTAGCTTTGATTTTAGATAACATCCATAAGAAGTGTACGAAAAATAAAACTATTGGATTAGGAACAATGACTAAACTAGTGCAAAGAGTGTTTGAGATAGTGGAGGAAATCATGAGAAGGCAATCTCTTCTTTAGACAAGGGATAATAAGAATTCAAGTACCAACAAATAGCAGGAGATTTTTGCAAATTTTAAGTCATTCTACAAACTATATTCATTAATCAAGCTGCAGATTGTATATCCAAAACAATCCATTCGAAATTACTTGTAGCCTACAAAAAGGATGCAAAAAAATTTACCCCTGTTTTTCAAATGGCGGCTATGTTGTTATATGGTCTCCTCGGGTAAATGACACGCGTATAATAAAAACACATAAATATATTTCAAAATTCGGTATGAGGAAACAACAAGAAACTTTTTTCAAGAAAAAATGGGGTTTCCTATAATTTTTGTGATTAGTAATCGAAGTATTTTGAAGCGCAGTCTTAAGTGGATACTTTTTGTTTTGGTCCAAAATCTGGTTTTGGAGTAATCAAACAAGAAATCCTGGTTTTAGCTAATAGTCATCGTGTTGGATGTTTTGGGTCAAGATTGGAGTTTGATTAATGATTATGTTTTGGGCACACACAAATCCGGTTTATGGGCGGTTTAATGCAGGTAAAAATGATGATTCATGGGAAAAAATAGTTTTAGTGAAGGAGGAGCTTTTGGCTATATGTGAGTTTTTTTAGTTTGACTTAGGAGTTTGATTTTAGGGCTCTAATGATTTCATTGAATATCATGGTTTATGTTTTGTTATGATTTATGCTCATTTAGCGGGATTTTCAACTTTTATTTTAGATAAAATCCATAAGAAGTGTATGAAAAATAAAACTATTGGATTAGGAACAATGACTAAACTAGCGCGAGTGTGTTTGAGATAGTGGAGGAAATCATGAGAAGGCACAAATCTCTTCTTGAGACAAGGGATAATAAGAATTTAGTACCAAAGACAAATAGCGGGAGATTTTTTTGCAAATTTTAAGTCATTACAAATTGTATTCATTAATGTTGTCATATTGTATATCCAAAACAATCCATTCGAAATTAGTTGTAGCCTACAACAAGGATGCAAAATTTTTTTACCCTATTTTTCAAATGGCATTTGTGTTGTTGTATGGTCTCCTCGGGTAAATGGACGTGTACAATAAAAACACATAAATATATTTCAAAATTCGGTATGAGGAAACAACAAGAATTTTTTTCAAGAAAAAATGGGGTTTCCTATAATTTTTGTGATTGGGCATCGAAGTATTTTGAAGCAGTCTTAAGTGGGTACTTTGTTTTGGTCCAAAAATCTGGTTTTGGAGAAATCAAAGAAAAAAACCCAGTTTTAGCTAATAGTCATGGTGTTGGATGTTTTGGGTCAAGATTGGAGTTTGATTAATGATTATGTCACTTTGAGCACACAAATCCGGTTTATGGCGGATTTAATTGCAGGTAAAAATGATGATTCATAGGAAAAAAAATAGTTTTAGTGAAGGAGGAATTTGTTGGCTATATGTGAGTTTTTAGTTTTGACTTAGGAGTCGATTTTAGGGCTCTTATGATTTCTGCTCATTTAGTGGGCTTTTGACTTTGATTTTAGATAACATCCATAAGAAGTGTAGGAAAAATAAAACTATTGGATTAGGAACAATGACTAAACCTAGACAAAAGAGTGTGGTGAGATAGTGGAGGAAATCATGAGAAGGCACTGAATCTCTTCTTGAGACAAGGGATAATAAGAATTCAATACCAACAAATAGTAGAAGATTGTTTTGTAAATTTATAGTCATTCTACAAAGCTTGTATTCATTAATCAATTGCTTAGATTGTATATCCAAAACAATCCATTCGAAATTACTTGTAGCCTCTACAAAGTTTTTTTACCTGTTTTCAAATGGCATCTGTGTTGTTGTATGGTCTCCTCGGGTAAATGACACGTGTACAATAAAAACACATAAATATATTTCAAAATTCGGTATGAGGAAACAACAAGAAATTTTTTTCAAGAAAAATGGGGTTTCTATAATTTTTGTGATTGGCCATCGAAATATTTTGAAGCGAGTCTTAAGTGGGTACTTTTTGTTTTGGTCAAAATCTAGTTTTGGAGCAATCAAAGAAAAAACCCGGTTTTAGCTAATAGTCATGGAGTTGGATGTTTTGGGTCAAAATTGGAGTTTGATTAATGATTATGTCTTTGGGCACACACAAATATGATTTTATGGGTAGTTTAATTACGGGTAAAAATGATGATTCATAGGGAAAAAATAGTTTTAGTGAAGGAGGAGTGTTGGCTATATGTGTGTTTTTTTAGTTTCAACTTATTATTCGATTTTAGGGCTCTTATGATTTCATTGAATATCATGGTTTATGTTTTGTTATGATTTCTGCTCATTTATTTGGGCTTTTCGGCTTTGATTTTAGATAACATCCATAAGAAGTGTAAGAAACATAAAACTATTGGATTAGGAACAATGACTAACCGGTCAGAGTGTGGCTAAGATAGTGGAGAAAATCATGAGAAGGCACTGAGATCTCTTCTTTAGATAAGGGATAATAAGAATTCGAGTACCAACAAATAACGGGATATTTTTTGTAAATTTTAAGTCATTCTACTTTGTATTTATTAATCAAGTTGCGGATTGTATATCCAAAACAATCCATTCGAAATTACTTGTAGCCTATAAAAGGATGCAAAAAATTTTTACCTGTTTTTCAAATGGTATTTGTGTTGTTGTATGGTCTCCTCGAGAGTTAATGACACATGTGTACGATAAAAACACATAAATATATTTCAAAATTCGGCACGAGGAAACAACAAGAAACTTTTTTAAGAAAAAGTGGGGTTTCTTATAATTTTTGTGATTGGGCATTGAAGTATTTTGAAGAGTCTTAAGTGGGTACTTTTTGTTTTGGTCTAAAAATCTGGTTCCGGAGAAATCAAAGAAAAAAACCGGTTTTAGCTAATAGTCATGGTGTTGGATGTTTTGGGTCAAGATTGGAATTTGATTAATGATTATGTCCTTTGGGCACACACAAATCTGGTTTTATAGGAAGTTTAATTAAGGTAAAAATGATGATTCATAGGAAAAAATAGTTTTAGTGAAGGAGGAAATTTGTTGGCTATATGTGAGTTGTTTTTAGTTTGACTTAGGAGTCGATTTTAGGGCTCTTATGATTTCATTGAATATCATGGTTTATGTTTTGTTTTGATTTACTGCTCATTTAATGGGATTTTCAGCTTTGATTTTAGATAACATCCATAAGTAGTGTTGGAAAAATAAAACTATTGGATTAGGAACAATGACTAAACAAGGTGCGAGTGTGGGTGAGATAGTGGAGGAAATCATGAGAAGGCACATATCTCTTCTTCAAACAAGGGATAATAAGAATTCAAGACGCAAAGAATAACAAGAGATTTTTTTGCAAATTTTAAGTCATTCTACAAAGCTGTATTTATTAATCAAGTTTGCCGGATTGTATATCCAAAACAATCCATTCAAAATTACTTGTAGCCTACAAAAAGGATGCAAAATTTTTTTTACCCTACTGTTTTTCAAATTTGTGTTGTTGTATGGTCTCCTCCGGGTAAATGCGCGTGTCAATAAAAACACAAATATATTTCAAAATTCGGTTTGAGGAAACAACAAAATTTTTGTTTTCAAGAAAAATGGGGTTTCCTATAATTTTTGTGATTGGGCATCGAAATATTTTGAAGCGAGTCTTAAGTGGGTACTTTTTGTTTTGGTCCAAAAATCTGGTTTTGGAGCAATGAAACAAAAAAACTTGGTTTTAGCTAATAGTCATGGTGTTGGATGTTACGGGTCAAGATTGGAGTTTGATTAATGATTATGTCCTTTGGGCACACACAAATCCGGTTTATGGGCGGTTTAATTGCAGGTAAAAACAATGATTCATAGGTAAAAATAGTTTTAGTGAAGGAGGAGCTATTGGCTATATGTGAGTTTTTTTCTAGTTTGACTTAGCGATCGATTTTAGGGCTCTTATGATTTCATTGAATATCATGGTTTATGTTTTGTTATGATTTGTGCTCATTTAGCGGGCTTTTCGGCTTTGATTTTAGATAACATCCATAAGTAGTGTAGGAAAAATAAAACTATTGGATTAGGAACAATGACTAAACCGGTGCAAAGTATATTTGAGATAGTGGAGGAAATCATGAGAAGGCACATATCTCTTCTTTAGACAAGGGATAATAAGAATTCGAGTACCAACGAGATAGCGGGATTTTTTTACAAATTTTAAGTCATTCTCTGATTTGAAAAAACATATAGCAAAAACACAATTGATGTCTGATGGTTGAGCATATATAGTTTCTTAAAACCAGGGCTTATTCATTAAGCAAGCTGGCAGATTGTATATCCAAAACAATCCAATCGAAATTACTTGTAGCCTACAAAAAGGATGCAAAATTTTTTTACCCTGTTTTTAAAATGTCAGCTGTGTTGTTGTATGGTCTCTTTGATCAAGGAGTTGTCTCCACCTTAAACTAGAGCCAGTCTTTGTCAACAATGCAATCTGAGAAAGGCCAAGTGATTACAATAGAAATTTCTTGGAATATTGCTGCAAGCATGGAAGATAGAAACCAAATCTTTGATTATCCTCAACATTCATACGCTGTAGACAAAATCAAAACATTCTAAACAACAAAATCTTTTATTATCCAACGAGAATAAAACACTGGAAAAACTACATATCTTTGCACAAGGAAATCAAGCTAACAGGATTCACCACCCTCTTCCAAGCCAGGTCAAAACAACCGAGAAATCAACTACACCCATCATACCGGGTAAGTGCAAAGAAGTTGGGGGATAAAAAGGAGTCATAAGTGGACGTTATATTGGAAAAAACAACATAATATTAACTTGTAGGGATTATTAGCAATGCATACACTCAAAATTAGAAAAAAAATATAATAATATGAATTGTAACATTTGGAATATAGTTTCTAAACTACTAATTTTTTTAAAAAATGGACAAGTTTAATTATATTAAACACTCAAAATTCAATGACTTGATTTTGTTTTAAAAATGCCTATAAAATTGTAGTCTGTTTGCCTGCATTTGGATGACCAAAAATTGATATATATATTTTTCCTTTGGTGAGAAGTTAGATGCCGCTATCTATCTTGGGATAGATTTTATTTTGTATTTTTTTGAGCAATATTTTATTTTTTATGATTTTTTCCGTGAAAGTGGTTTGAAAACATAAAGAAAACAAAGCACTTTTCATTTGCCCACCATAACTTCATCAAAAATTATTGAAATCAAATAATTTTTTTTTTTAACATGTATATAATTTAACCACGATTGGGATGGTATAAGTTTTATCACATTCTGACAAGTGAAACAAAATTTGCATTCTTAAACGTAGACATAAACATTCACGGGAAAAAGTGTCTTAAAGACCTACTATTAGTAAAAAATTATAAAATGATATTTATCCTATTCTATTCACTTTAAAATCAATATTTCTATAAATCTAATAGTCTCCCCTACGTGATGGTACCATTTTTATGACATATTTTTGACTTTTCGGCATGGTTCAAGTCCATGAGAAGACTAAATTTGATGTTTTGTTGTTTTTGATGTAAAATTTAGGATTTGATGTCCACTTAATTGTCCCGACTTGCTGCACTTACCCACCAAATATCCTCTAGAGAGCCACAGACTAAGGCAAGCTAACACAAAAGCCCTAACCGGTAGGTAATTACAATATGTATCTTTTTTGCAGGCCTCTAGAAAGATTTTTCCCCTTTTTTCAGCCTCATACGTACTGGCAGTAAATGGAGCCACCATTCTCCCCTGTCCTCAGTAATGGAAGACGTGTGTCCACCTCCTCACAGGACACTATGTATCTCGTCCTCCATTTCGACTTTGGGAATTGATCTCCCTCCTTTGCGCGAGTTTTCTTCCTTCTCGAAGTTCAACAATGTGACAGAGCCTTATCCCTCCACCAATCGACATTACTTCGACCTCATTGCCAGCTGGAAGGTTTTAAACGTGTCATGAATCATCGACATCTTCATCTTGACCATCCGCTCTCCATCACACTCGATCGGGAGGGCTTCCTCCCGAGTTCACGCCTTTCGGCGTAATGATTAATAACTTATTAAAGAATATGAATGACATCAAATGGACCTGAAAATGTCATGAGTCCTTTGATTATGTCAAATACTTATTGTTATCTCCTCTAACTCTTATGGCTCCGCGATATGATAAGCTTCTTATCTTTTACCTATCTGGCCCGACATTTTATTGGCTTGCATGCTTGTTTAGGAAGAGGATGATGGAAAAGAGAGGGGTGTGTATTTCATTAGTCATGTTTTTTGACTATGAAATGCGTTATTCTAAGGCTGAAAAATATCTTGGACATAATGTTTACCATTAAAACACAGAAACATTTATGTTAAATTAAGAGACCAGGGTAATTTTTAAATCTTAGGGACTTTGAAGACTTTCTAATGCAGCCATCCCTCTTCAAGAAAGTTGACCATCTAATCACACTCCTTAGGGAATTTGAGTTAACCTATGTTAATAAAATATTGATCAAGGGACAAATAGTTGTTGGTGACTAGCGAGAAAACCCCTTAGACATAGGGTATCTAGTGGACGTTGAATTTCTTTATGAGTTAATTTGCTACATAGACAAGCCTTATGTTGCTTCATATCCTTTGTACACGGATATATTTTCACCCATTTCATCGAGCACACCTATCCTAAAGACTTCAAATCTCAATAGAGGTGGCACCTCCATGTTCTTTCCGTAAAATACATGATTTTAGATATGGTGTTTTATAGGATATCTTTCAATGGTATGCTCCTTCATTGCATTGATGAAGAATATTTTAAGCATGTCTTATTCTAGTGTTCTGATAGGGTTTGCATATGTCAAAAATTTACACATATTATATGTTTGAAATTTTCCCAAATGTCAAAAATTTGCACATATTATACATTTTCTAGCACAATAAATTTGGCCTATTGTCACACCATGGCCATTTTTACGCATGCCATTGATTTATTTAGAAAATTGACCTTGCCTATATAGATTGGCACAATTTCATCTTACCGTAGTTGAATATTTCTTGAAATGGAAAGAAAGGCTAAGACTTTTACCTCTATTATTAATTTATTTATAGGAAAGTTCATCCTAAACCAAATTTTTGTAGGTTTAGAGTCTCACAAGTGATCATTTCTAATAACAAGAGCTCTTAAAAGAACCTAAAGATGTGGGAATTGTGAAAAAAATTGTATCTCACACCAAACTACATCACTCTATTACTCTCAAGATAATAGATAGGCGAAGCAACAAATAAGATGTTAAAGTCCATATTGCTTAAGATGGTTAAACACTACAAAAGGGATTAACATTTGTAGTTTTATAAAGCATTATGGGCTTATCAAAATAACATATTTACATCCACATGTCTTACCCCTATTCACTAGTTTTGAAGTCGATGTTGTTCTTCCATTAGAGGTTCAACTCCTAGCTTACAAAGCTCTAAGGGATTCTAGATGGGGATGAGTATAGGTGAGCATTCCTACTTGATTTAGAAAGCTTAGATGAAAATCGTCTCAAAGCCATGCTGACATCACGAAGTATATGTTACTCACATGGCTCGAAGATAGAACACAAATATTCATGAGTGCCCTATTTAGGCTATGATCTTGTGCTTTGTCAAGCCGTTCGGATAGACAATAAGGCTGAAAAAGGACACAAGTTTCAATTGAAATGTTTGGGACCTTATTTAGTCACTAAGGACTTTAATAATGGGGATTTTTCCTTTGTACACTCAAAGGCAAGGAGTTTTGCGAGTCATACTGACTCCCTTCACCTCGGCCGATATTATGTTTAGTATCATGTTTTGCATTTCCCTTTGTATTACTGTATTGTTCCACCTCACCATTGACAAAGTTGTGCGGAAGTGAGATTTAGTCCATCTTCTCTACATGATGTTTCCTCATCTTTCATTTCTATCAACTATTTCACCTACCGTACTATTGCATGACTACTATCTATGCATTCATCCTGCATTATAGCTTTGGTTCTTAATTAACTAATGTTGTGATTCCATTGTTCCTTAGTGAACCTTGGTTAGGCATAGGGGTTTCCGAGTTGTGTAGGTATCATGGGATTGTTTGTGACACATTTACTTACTTTCTATCTCTCTCTCGAGTATGAAACATTGGATGAGCCCTTATATCTTACTAGTTAGATGTGGTTGGGGCATTAGAGAGAGGATTCACTTCATTCTCAATAAAAAAGAAATATAAAGTCAAAAGAAAAACAATATAGATAGCAAAAAAAGAGAGTCTTGTCAACGGACCCATCATATTACTCACGCTTTTCATTCTTTAGTAATGAGGCAAACATTTGGGAGTAACGCCCTTACACGTCCACGTCTAATATTTGGTGACGATCAATACATATTACAAGTTGCATGAGGTTATATATGGGGTGTCATTAAAAAAGTGAGAATTTATGCTCTAGAAAGGAAAGAAAAAGTGAAGCAAAAAGAGTTCCCAAATTCGATTGCGATTAAGAAGAGAGTGATAATTTTTATTTCTGTTGTCTCACGATTTGATACCAAAATATTTAAAACTAGATATCTACATCAAATCACCATCCTTTTTTTCCCCTAGGGAATTACCTAATCATAATCATGATTACTACTCAAGCAACTATTTAAGCATGCTTTATTCACCAACATTTTTGTTCTTTCCCCTTTCAGGATTTCCATACATGCCTCCATTTTTTTATCATCTTCCACTTTGTTACTTAATTTTGTAACATTCCTCTGTAGAATTATATGCCTCCATCTAACATATATAATAACTAGTCAACATATATCTGCATTTGTGTTTCATCCATTGATCATACATATAAGTCTAAAAACCATGGTAATATGCATCCATTTTGTTATCCACTAGGTTCCATACATTTGTAAATAATGAAAATTCTAAAAACATAAATAATCGAAGGAGTATCATAGCATCATGTGATGAATAGTCTAGTATATATAAAAATGTTGAAAAGAGTTTGTCAATCGATCAATGTATCCACCTTTGAATGGAAAAGTGTGGGATCAAAAATCAAAATATACAAAAATGGGTCATATAAGTGTCTTTATGTACAATATACGTCGGAGTGTCTAACACAATTAAGGTCAGCGATGTGACCCTCCAGCTGAATGATGTGGATGGATCCTAAACCTCTACCTCTTTGATCCTCTTTGTGGGATGGTGAGGGCTCCTTGAATCGCTATTGTGACGTGACCCACTCGCTTGAGGTGTTAGTTCCATGTGTGTCTAGGTCCTCCGCTAGAGGAGGCTCTATGTCCACCTAAACACACACACATAATCTCTCTTAAATTATAGATCTCTCGGCCTCCGGTGCAAGGTCTTGTCCCTAGCAATAACCAAGATTTTTGACAGTGATATCCATTCATAAAAACATCGGTGTGCGCTTTAACACTCGAGGAATTCTAGGGTCTACTTGTAGCTTGTCGGCGAGTCTTCACTGAGATAGGAAAAATATCAACCAAGGTATCTTAAATGAGCTACCACCACTCACCACTAGTATTTGAAAACATGCATAAAAATATAGAGTCGACAAACCATCTTAAAAATGAAATCAACTAATCACTAGATATAATGAGGTCACTAACAATATCATAATAAGTAGTAGTCTATATAAAAGTAGGAGTGTGGATACAAAACAAATAAAAAATGGCTTACTTAGATCTACCTCTTGCCACTTTGGGTTTAAACCACCATCGCAATGCTCGTAATTTTCATCCTCCTCCTCTCTAAGTGGTACTTGATCCTCACTAGTCTCTCCCTAGCTATTGCTAACTCCACCGTGTCCATCTCCTCCCTCACCTTGACCAATGAGGATTATGACTGTATGGGCACTAGTCCCTAACCATACATTGCTCTTTGCAAGCTTCTACCCAGGTGATTGTAGTTGCCCTGGAGGTGTTGGTGATGCATCTTTCCCTCCTTGTTGTATTATGTAGGGTGACACTACTCAACTTGCATTTGAAACTACGAGGACTCTTGGTATAAGGGGATTCCACTCTAATCTACCCATCCACACATCCTATCAGTCATGTGTAACAAAATACAAGACTACTATATCCAGGAGTGTGGTGACCAATGGATTCCCAAACTATTGAGGTACCTTACTAATTGGATGTACCTCAACATACCCCAATTTATCCTTAACATGGACCACGAGGGAGTAGGAAATCAATGAAGCATTATCATATCACCAAATATGACTTGCCGATCACATTTGCATATGTTAGAGTCCCAAATAATCTTAGAGTGTTAATGAAATGGGTCATGCTCCCCTAATGACATACTTTGATCTCTCAGTGGGCCAATGGAGTTTTCTTGGCATAACACACGAATCGATCATAAACCCAACTCATGATCAATGTTGAGAAGCTCAAACTCGACCCCCTAATCTAACCACCCTATATAGATACCTCTTAGTACATGATAAATTATCTAGGGCCTGACTAAACATGTGCTCATGCTCCTCAATATCCTTAATAAATGGATCCCAATTTTAGAGAAGCGTGTCCATACCCTTCTCCCCAACTACTCGGGAGAACAAGATGCGAAATAATCACCATGTGAAAGTTTGAAATGTGAGCATTCCACACTATCGTTAATTTGACCTTGTGCTTAATGTCACATATGGGTGCCTAATCATCACCAAAGTAGTTAGCTCACTCTAAAGTCTAGGAAATCCGTGCACTAGATGACACTAAAACCTCCCTCCCATGACCGGGAGAACCGTAATCTTGTAGACATCTTTAGAGTGATTGTTATCTAATTTCCCTCTCCCAGTGAAATTGATAATTAGAGCAAGCTAGCAAATGCGTACGGGGACGGAACAAATACAACAAGTTGATCAAAGGGGGCGTTGTAGAGAAGAAAGAGGCAATACTTAGAAAAATCAACAAAAATGTGTTGAAAGTGGATAAAAATGTCTGAATTGTCCATGGGACGGTTGGGATGAAAGTACACATGAGCCCCAAAAAAGTGAAGTAGCTGACCATAGAAATGCGGAAAAAGTGGAAGATTTTGTCCCGTGCGGTCTGCGAGATAGTTGGGAAAAAAGTATGCATGGGCCCTAAAAGTAGATATATCTCGTAGTCAATGGAGCACGAGAGATGGCGAGAGAAAAATTTATGGGACAACTAGGACACACGGACCGAAATAGCTGAAATATCCGTGGGCGAGTGGTGCGAAAAAGTCGGCGGTCAAGCGACCCACGGCCAGTCAACACCGGATGCGTGAGGGTAGAAGATCCTAGGTCAAGCGACATGGAGAATGGATTCCCACATGGTACAAGTATCGTGGGGATACGAGTTCCTTGAAAACCCGCAATACTGCATGACCCAAATGGAAAGTGGAACACCCGACCCCCAAACTTCAAACAGGCACAACTTTTGACTCAGAACTCGATTTTCACAAAATTTGACTTTTCGAGAAAGGCACAACATCCTCTATGCCAAAAAAACTAGATTTATTATTTTTAATGAGGGTAGGTGGGTGAAAAGAAAAGAAACATATCCAGCTCCAAAAATTAAAAGCTCATTCTCGTAAAATGCAAGAAATCCTGTGAACTCAAAATAGCTTCTCACACTCAGAATGCCATATCTTTTGCATTTCTTAATGAAATCATGAAAAATTGGTCTCATTGGAATCATGGCTCTAAGCCCATATGCAAGAAAATTGAGAAATATAGAATTTTATATGGATTTGATAGAGAATTTTGAGGAAAACAGACTAGGTTCAGAACAATGTTTTAATTGGTAGTTGGGAGTGCAATTAAGAGGCATGGTCATCATTTTCTCCAACTGCAGGTTATGGGACAACATGGGGAGAATTTTACAAGCAACATACCATCATTAAACTTCATTTATTACCTCTTGCAAGTTTTTAAAAGGTAGATTTTGGGATTTCAATCTTCCCTCTTCCAAACTCTATAAATTGGCATATTGGGCTCATTGTAAAGGGGGATAGTTTTTAAGTAGCAAAACTCTGTCATTTTGGTTTTGTGAAGCCAATGTGTTGCAGGCCCTTGTAGTGGACTCCTTGCATGGTGATCTAGGCCTTTACTTTGTAATAGATTGAATTGTGTATATCAATGAAGCAATAGATGCAAGTTTGTGGATGTATCTTCCCTTGTTGTGTTTGTTTGCATTCTTCTTGCCTCTTCAATCTTATTGCGAATATATTGTGTCTATTTTATGCTCTTGCAAGGATTCATTATCATTGTGTGTGTATGAAATATTGTTTTGAATGCGATTCTTTAGACTATGGAGAGCTGCTATCACCCTCTCTAGTATGTATTTTGCTTCCATTTTTCACACATTGGAAAGTTATTCTCATTCCCTCCTTTTCTGGTGTATCACCGCTTTAGTGTAGGCTTTGTTTTCATGCACTCTCTCTCCCTGGTCCCTTGGAAAGTTAGATTAGGATAAGATAGTTTTTCCTGCATTAGAGTAGATTGTGGCAAGTAGTTTAGGAGTAAGAACCAACTTTCTCTAGAGGTCTATCTCAAGTAGCAAGTCCCACAACTTGGAGATAACACCCATGTTACCCAGTCACATCGTGAACTCAAGCACACACACTTGTGCAAATATAAGGGTGTTGTGATTCGGTGATAACAATGATATACCACTCTCCTGCCATTAGTGGAAACCAAAAGTGTTTTGGTATGGATCCCAATAAGTAAGCACATCACATAAAATATTGCTTAGCTGATGTGGTATTACCTAAATTGGAGTTGTGATAAAACTATATTCTATGGAGTTGGCCTATCATGTCCTACAAATATTTGAGCTCTCTAACTCTACTCCATCTAACATATCAATCTGTAAAATGCTAAAACATAAAAAATGGAAGCTAGAAAAAAACTAAACAAAAAAATTATCTTCCAAACTTAAAAATTGAAAATTTAGCTACCTTTTATATGACCTTCACTTCGTATGTAGGGGTGGTTACATGTTCTCCATTGATGATTTTGTGTTCAAAACTATCGAATACAAAATTGATGTAGTGGTTCCGACCTCACTGCAACGGTTTTGGCTTTGTCTATAATGAGTCATGTGTTTGAAACTTTTGAACATGCAGCCACCGGTAGGTAGTTTTCCCCTTTGTGATAGTTATGTAACTACAGTGCTGCACAGACTAGCGGTTCCGTCTTCTTTATGGGTGAAATTTAAAAATTTACTAATAACTACCTAAAACCTCATCAAAACTCAAATTTCTTTGCAAATTCCTAATCTACCTCTCCTACCCAATTTTTTAACACTAATTTCATAGTAAATGATTCCCCCAAATAATATATCAGATCAAACAAATTCCCCACCCCAAAAATATAAAAATGATCATAACTTACTTATTTATGCATCCCATCTTTTATCACTAAGACAAATGCCATTGTTTCGTCCTCATTGTCTTGTAGTCTGTATCCATTCCTCAATTGGTCACCAATTCTCAGAGCTCAAAATTTAAACTCTCTCTTGTGCGAATGATTTCTAAATTTAGCAAGTTTTGAATATATAGGGGTTAATTTTGACCAGAATTGAAAATTTGCTATATATAGTATTTTTGCATGTGACAAAATCTATAGAAGGCGTTGAATAATCCTTTGTCTTGATTTTCAATTTATTATTGTATAGTTGCATTTTAAAACATTTTTATAGGTTACGTGCACGAGAAAAAAGGTAGTATTTCGACCTTGCTCGAAAAGGTAAGTCCTCTCATTTGATTTTGATTACATAGTTATTTCTACCTTATTCTGATAATACTACACTTGATTACATTCTATTTTGTCTTGCGGGGAGGACATGAACCACATGTGGCTTCATTTGAACTACAAGGTAGAACATGTAGGTAAGTCAAGTTTTCAATATTTTCTTGATTTTAGTGCTTACTTCTCGGGCATCACACCCTAGCCAACTCATGACAGAATGTTCACGAGGGAAATTTTTATGTACTTAATTTTACATTGTGCCAAAGTAAAAATACCCAATGATGATAACAGGATCTTTAAAAACATGATGTGATGTTTTTAAAGGCTCAAGACCACTTCCTCACTCCCTTTTGATCCTTTAAGCCCCTTTGCACCTCTTTTTGGCCCTTCCAAACCCTCTTGGAGCTTTGATTTCATTCTCTGTCTCTTCTTTCCCTTTTTTGCTCATTTGAGGCGGTACCACCGTAGCTATTTCGTATCCGTCATGACAATTCTGTCATGTTCATCTATGGTTCCATAACCAGCTGTGGCGATTCGTCATGTTCACGATGGTTTCGTCGATCAACTGCGACATTTTTGGAACCACCGCCTATAGGAACTAACGATTCCATCACCTTTACAACATGAGTTCAACTTGATTCAATATAAATTGAATTAAATCCTAATTTTAAAGTAGCTATTGTAACTAATTATGTACAAATGATAATATACAATAAATGGTATGTAATATCCGCTTCTCGGTCGAAGACCCTTAGCCCATTTGGTCTTCCCAATGGCTAAGGAAGAAAAATAAGGGGAGACTTAAGTTTTATTAATTTATTATAAATTGCTTAAAAAAAAAATAGACATTATAAAAAGCACTTATAATAATTTATTGAACTTAATAATAAAATAAAACATAGAAAAAGCAACTACATGATAAAGCACTTTGCATAATTATATTTTCTAGGAGAAGTACGACTTGCCTAAGGGGTATAAATATAGAATAAAATGTAAAAATATTATGAGTCACATGTGTTCCCTCTAGAAAAATGTGATTAGGCCTAGAGAAGTGAAATGGAGGAAATAAGTTGATTGGTTGTAATAAAGGTCACTTTGGGTCTCTTCTTTCCTTGAAAGGAGAAGTAGAATTGTTTGAGAGGCATTATATGATCATCTTATATTTTTTGAATTATGTTGAAGCTTAGAGCTTTTGTCAAAAATATTCTAAGGACGAAAACCCTTAGTATATTTACCTCTAAAGGATGAAATCCCTCTTAGAGCATGTGAGGAATTTCTACACAAGGAATTCCATTGAGCTTGCAAAGTTTTTAGTTATTTCTAGTAGTAGGTCGAAAGGATTTTGCAAATTTCTACATCGAGGGTTTGAAGAAATATTGCATGAGTATTTTGCTTATTTTTATAAGGAGTAGAACCCATTCAATTGCATTTTTAAGTGTGTTTAGAGGTATTGAAAATCATTTTGTATTGATTTTTGTAATTAATTTTTAATGTATCAAAGCAAGCACGTTTTTGAATTTTGAAGTCCTAGAAGTGCCCTTTTTCAGTCATATTATATTGCAAATTTTTGAGTAGTATTCCAGTTTATTCTTTCCTCTAAAAATCAGATTTTATCCATGAATGGGCTGTTAAGAAATCAAAAGTGCGCTTAGAATAAATATATAAGAAGTTGGGTGTTGATTTATGTGAGCTTTTCTAATAACCCTAGTTCTTGCCATTTCTAAAGAATATTCCGGATCCATATGACAATGTTTGAATATATAATAATAATAATAATAATAATAATAAATGGTTATGGTATTAAACTTTCCTCAAATCTATTTATGGCAAAATATGTCCATTTGGGACATCACAATAGTATCAAAGAGATGATTCTCGACCTATGTATGAGAGAAGACAAAAATTAGATACGAAGATAAAGATGGTGACTATGGACGAAGTTCAGAGGAGCTACATAGATGAAGTATTCACTAGAAGCAATAGAGAATTGCTAACTTGTTGGATGGATGCTCAAAGAGATCTAAAAGACTCCATTATAGGAGCCTTTGCTGATTTGAGCAGATCTATTTAGGAATGAAGTCTTGCCATACCAAAATCTCAAGGAAATCGAGACAACAATAGTGAAGGAAGCATAACCATGTTTTTCCAAAAGGAAGAACAACTTTGTTGAGGATGATGACTTGGAGATATGAAAAAAAAGTATGCAACACTTAAACCTAGTAAGTGTTATGTTGACCTTTGAAGATTTTTGCGAGTTGAAAGATAGTAAAGACACTGAGGAAAAATAGAAGGTATTAACAAGCTAAAAGTACAATGCAAAAATTGGAGAGAGATCATCCCATAGAGCATTCCACCATGCATGGTAAAGAAGAAGAAACTCCAAAAGGTATGATTTCTAATGATGAGCAAATTAATTTCATTAGTGAAGAACAAACATTGCTTGTTTGCAAAGTTGGAGAAAATATTTCAGTTCCCAAGGTACACATCAATGAGTCATTGTCACATGGGTTGGATTTACCAAGCAATGGTATTGATGGACATGAAATTGTGAAGAATGTTGATGATTGTATTGTGTCTGAAATCATGAGTCACAATAGGGATGGTGTTGTTTTGGAGGTTTCTAAATCAGCAGATTGAAGTTAAACGTTTTGATGATATTCTCTTTAAGGAGGATAATAATGAATGAGGATTCATTACATCCTTTTCATATTATGTTGTTTCAGCAGATTTTATCATGAGAAATACGCACCTATTATGGAATATGATGCTCGAGAATTTTGTGGGGTTAGAGATGTGGATTTATTAATTATAAGGTAATTAATAAATAATTAAGTGTGTAAGGTTTAGGTGGTGAGGTAGGGTTAGGTTGCGAGACGAGATGCGGGGCACAGGGCGTCGTAAGACCCAAATTTGGTGTCTACATTTTCCCCTTGTTGTCGTGTAGCTTGTTTTGTAAAGCTGCAGCCCAATAATAAGTGGTTGCCCGATTAAGGGTATAGGTAATCCCCCTCAAATCTATCACAGATTGAGGTGACGTGAAATCAGGGATAGGGTTGATAAAGGGTGAATGATGATGAGATGATGGTAAGATGGTGGGGTAAGTTCAAGGAAGTAGATGCACATTGAAATGCAGTAGTGCGACCAGGGTACATGTTTTGAAGAGAAAACAAGCAATTCATAGGCAAAGGTTGATAGTTTATCCAAACAAGGTTGATATAATCACTGGTATCAAGGCATAGGAAGTAGCTCGAGGATATAACGGGTAAGGTACCGGAATGTTTAGGCATGTTCGGCAGTACCAAATGGTTGGTTTGGTTGAGATAAACGTCATGGTCTTGGTCTAGGCAAAGTTGGTCGGTTGATCAATTCAAGTATCCTAGTCATGCTAAAACACGAACAGGTGAGTGCGATTGAACAAACAACTACATGATGGGTGGATAGAATCGTAATTTGCAGGCCTCGGTCGAGGTACCTAGTTGGTGTGGCCTTGGGTTGGGCCGATTGGTTGGTTGCGGCCTTGGGTCGGGCCGATTAGTTGGTTGCGGCCTTAGGTCGGGCCGATTGGTTGGTTGTGGCATTGGGTCGGGCCGATTGGTTGGTTGGCCTTGGGTCGGGCCGATTGGTTGGTTGCGGCCTTGGGTTGGGCCGATTGGTTGGTTGCGGCCTTGGGTCGGGCCGATTGATTGGTTGTGGCCTTGGGTCGGGCCGATGAATTCAAAATAAAGCTATTCAGCAAAGCTGGGGGTAGCGATGTGGTGAAAAATGGAGATTAGTGGATAAGGGCAGGAGTTAGTTTAAAATAAGCAGGTAACCGATATCGGTTAGGGGTGACCGATATCGGTCTTCTAGGGCATGACCTAACCGATATCGGTTAGAGGTCAAAACCTATAAAAAGAAAAAAAGCACATGTCATTTTCACATTGTGAATTTGAGCGCCAAAACATCTCTTGTTGAGTTTTGAATTGATTGTGTCGAGTGTTTGGGCTAAGTTGGCACTAGTTGAGTGGGTGAGTGAGTTATTGGTAGGCCCCAGAGATCGGGAGGCAGAGCTTGATTGGTTGAGGACCCTGTTGAGGAGATTTGGAGCTATGGCATAGGTTGGAGGAGCAGGAGGTGTCCTGGAGGAGCTGGACCACCACCACCTATCCCACCACGGCGGCGTGTAGTCGTAAATCGGTAAACCTGCAGAACCCCTATTTCCGTCGATTTTATGAATTTAGGCGGGATTTGGGTATTGGGGTAGGAATCCAAAATTTGATAAAATAATGAATAAATGAAGGTAAATGATAAAATGGATTGGGTAGATATTTTAGGTAGGCAAAAACGTTAGGGTGGGCAAGGGTTTAGGCAATTGTACTAGGTAAATTGGGAGAAATAGGGAAAAAGGGGGTTTGGGGCCGTTTTTGGTTCAGCCCCTAAACCCCCTGAGTGGCCGATGTTGGTCACTAGTCGACCGGCATCGATCACAGTTTTTAGGTGTAGATTAGCAGGTGTAGAGACCGGCGTCGGTCATGTGTCGACTAACGTTGGTTCATAAAATTTGGACATAGGATGCGGGTGGGGGACCGATGGTGGTCGAAGTGACGAGATAGTAGTCACCATGGGTAGGAGGTAGGGTTGAGGGGAGAAGGTAGATTTCTTTGGAGTGCGGTGGGTGAATTCTTAGCGGGGATTGGGTGGGATAAGTTGATTGGGGTAGGATAGGTTATTGGGGTGGGGGTAATTGGGTGGTTGGGGTCGGTTCGGGTAGGATAGGTTATGGGTTGTGTATGGATTGGGATGGGTTAAATTGGTTGGGGTATGGTTAAAGGGCTTAGAGTAGATCGGGTGTGTATTGTTGGGGTGGTTGGTAGGGTGTGGGATAGGTGAAGGGGATAGTTTAGATTTTATTTTATTTTTATTTTTTTTTATTTTTTTATTTTTTGGGTGGGGTTATTGATTCTGAGGGAGATTAGGTGAGATAGGTTTGATTGGAGTGGGTGGGATATTTAAAGATGGATTGTAGGAGTGAGAGGGATTTTGAGATGTATAGGGTAAGATAGGTGGGTGTAGATGTGTTTACAGAGTTGGGTTGTGATTGGGTGGGTGAGTAAGTATAGAGGGTTAGGTTGGTTGTTTTGTTAAGGGTAGGCTTGACGAAGTGGGTTGTTTTTGTAGGCACGCTAGTAGTTGACCATGTGAGATCGGATGCTGCCCCTATTGGAGCGGATGCGGCCACATGTGACCACAGAGTAGTGGGCAGTTATGCGGGAGGTTGGACTCGGCGGAGTCCAGAGGTATAGGGTTGTGGATAGGGACCACAGCCTGATGGTTTCCCTCATCGAGAGATGGGATCCGTAACCAATGCCTTCCATCTCCCTACTGGAGAGATGACAGTCACCCTAGAGGATGTGTATCGCATCCTGAGACTGTCGATCATAGGTGAGGAGGTGTTCCAGGTGGATGCGAGACAACAATGGATAACATCCTGTAGGTATTTGGGGATGCAGCCCCATTGGTTACGTATCATAGTGCGAGCATCTGCTACGGTGAGATGTATCGCGCTCATCGACGAGGAGACACGGCTTGCCATGCTGATGATGGTCGGTATCACCTGCTTCGCCCTCACGACTCGAGGAGAGGCAACTTCCCATGGGCTCGATGGGAGTTTACGAGGGAGATGGTGGAGGATCACACTTGCTACGCATGGGCACCGAGTGTATACAGTGCGGCTATCTGAAAGCTCACGGGGGCTATCGCCGTATGAGGTGATTCGGTATATATTCGACATTCTTGTTACACTATTGGGCATATGAGCACATCATGTGTATACGACGATAGGGTTTCCCTAGTAGCTAGGGCCACAAGAAGTCTCTGAGATATGGGTTTGAGAGGTGGTTGGGGTCGTGGGCCAGAGGCCACAAGCTAGTGGTCGTCGAGGCGGGATGTTACCTTTTACGGGAATATGTTAGAGGCTTGATTGCATTAGATATTATACGGAGGCCATACGAGAGGCCATCGCCCCGTGGAGGATCCTGAGCATAGCGGCGTGATGATGGATCTAAGTACATCTTCCCAGATAGGCTAGACGAGAGACCAGGGAGTATGAGCGAATTCCCCTAGAGAGGTATGGCGGCAGCTAGGACTACAATAGGATGTGCCACCTCCCCTCCCATAGTATCGGAGGGAGGATGTAGAGGCACCACTGCCTCTACCTTAGCCATTTGACCCAATCTGGATAGCAGAGAGACCGGCAGATGACACGGTGGATGATGTGGGGGTTACAAGCTCATTTTTGGTTTTGGTGGGTAGGCGAGAGGCGGCCGTGAGAGCACATCCAAAGCACATCAGGTTTTAGCGGGTATTCTGACAGAGAGAGGACCATCTCCTTGGTCATGTGCATTCTGATAGGGGTAGCTGGCTGCTTGCATTGAGCACGAGGATTGGGGTGTTACGAGGGAGTAGTGCTTAGCACGAGAGCAGTGCGAGTGCCTCAAGTCCCTGTTTAGGCTCCGATGGCAGCTCCACCACCACCACAGGTGCAGGCTCGGAGGTTCGGGGCACACAGGAGGGGTAGGGCCCACTTCCATTAGGAGCGGGGGACCGACCCCGCTAGCCATGGTTGCACAGCCCCGTTACATGGAGGCTAGAGAAGAGGCTCGTTACTATCAGGACCTACTAGATGGTACCGGTGTAGATTATCAACCATATGTGGCTCATAGAGCTGAGACTTCCCAGAGTCACAGGTCATAGGTGGCAGACCACGGCCGTGGGTCGATTCTGAGGAAGAGGTGAGACCGGCAGAGGGCCGAGGTGAGGACGGGCGAGGGAGGGGAGAGAAGCTGAGTCGCCCATGAGCGGAGACATTTTTGGTCAAGTTGGATAGATGATTTTGATAGAGACACCGGTCTGCGAACCGAGTGTGCATATAGGGGCCTGCGTGCCCACATAGGATTTATGTATTCATTTTTGTTGTATATACTAGCTGCGAGCCAGTACATTTGTATAGTTGATCTGCGGCTGCGAACCGAGTATATTTTGACATGAGAGCGGCTGCGAGATGAGTCGAGATTTTTGACGAGAGATAGTGGCTGCGCATGCCAAATTTTTATTTTGGATTACGAGAGGCCCCATGCGAGGGCAATTTGTATATTTTGACATTGATTTGACGATATATAGATGATGAGTTTGATCCACATGGTGTGTATAATTTTGATTTGATGCATATATTATAATGTTTCATGTGTTTTGTCGATGGTATTGGAATTTGATGTATATAGATGATGTTGATGATGTTTTGATGATATGCATATGTTTTGAAATGTTGATGTTATTATGATAATGGATGTTGATAGTGATGTCGTTATGTAGGGAAAAGAGGTGGGCTCCGCGCAAAAATTTACAAAAAAAAAGAAAAGGCCTAGGTATAAGAAAAAGGAGAGCGAGGGGCGATATCGGTTAGCTAACAAATGTCGGTCACTATGTGACCGATACTAGTTAAATAACCGATATCGGTTATCTTAAAATGAGCTTTTCTAAAAATAGAAAAGCTTGGGAAGGCAACTTAAATTCTTGTTTTTAGAGTCACACAACATGTTAAATATAAGGATCTTTAGGCTGTTGTTAGCGTCCATACGAGTTAGTTGCATGGGAGAATTGAGTGATAAGGAGGAAAGACATAGGTAAAGTGATTGTGGGATTGGATTAAGAAGGCATAAAGGCAAGTTATAGTGAAGAGGGTGGTGAACATGGCTGACCGAGGAGAAGTGTCCGGTGGGCGAGAGAGGAGAGGAAGACAAGCTCCACCTCGAAGTCATTGCATCCCAAGAGGTATAAGTTTTGGTTGGAATTAGATTTTGCATGCTTATGAATAGGATGTGGTAAGGTAAGTGGGTAGAGATGAAAAGAAAGGTGATAGGCAAGGGTTTGGGATGGGGTGAGTATTATGGGGTAGGTAATCGGGTGTTTAGATATGTTTTTAGGTATAGAGGGGAAAACAAGCACATAAGTTATCATAGGTGGTGTTTTTGAGTAGGGTGGATAAATTGACGGTGACCGATATCGGTTTAGGCCTAACAAATATTGGTTAGATAACCGATATCGTTCTTGTGTAAAGTTACTGATTTTGATAAAAAAACACTTGGGGATTTATTTGTTGTTTGTTGGTTTGATGTGTGTAGCGAAGGCGGGGTTGAGGATGAATGATAAGGTCTTGAGCTTTGTTATCACGGGTCAGTGGATGTAACACCGGTTGAGTGGGCATTAATAAACCATGTGGGGTTAAGCGGAATCTGCTTTATTATTCATGAATCACCGCAATCATGCTATGTTATAGGCGGTGATTGAGAGATGGAATCGAGAAAAGAATACCTTCCATCCGCCCAGCGAGGGAGATAGCAGTGATGTTAGAAGATGTGTTTGAATTTTGAGACTTCCGATTATAGGAAGACCAGTGTATCGAGCGGGGGCCCATGCGGCGCGGGCAGCGATAATGCGATATTTGGTCATTTGCATGAGATTTGACACAACGAGGCTTGACATTTACTTTTGGTATAATGTTTGTGGCACACCACGAGGTAACAAGAGTTGGCCGTGGTATTAATGATAAGCGGTGGGGTATTATGCATACCTAGAGCGGACGGGGGAAGATTTTCAAAATCATTGATGTGTATTATTCATGAGATGATAGAAGGTAGCGTTACTTTCACATGGGCACCCACATATTTGTGAGCTATACTGAGGGGTTTATGGGCATGTAGGTGAAATCACGGGACTACAATGGATTGTGCATACAGCCCATTATTGGGCCTATAACACATTGTGTGTGTGCGACCAATAGGCCGACCAATCCGAGCGGGAGAGACAGGATTGCGAGGTTGGGATTCGAGCGATGGGTCAGAGCGAGTAGAAGCAAGAAGGCGAGACCGTGACAGATGACTCACGAGTATTATAGGCGAGATGTTGGAGGCGGTGATGATTGTGGATATCCGTTGGAGGCCTTATGGGAACTACATGGTGACGGAAAATATAGCCGAGGATTTGAGGGGTGTAGAGCGAATGAGGTGGATCGCGGGACACGAGCTAGGTGAGTACGAGAGGATTCCTCTAGGTGCGTGCGGTGACAATTTAGATTTTTCAGGATATACCCATGGATCATAGACCATACGGGAGGATTGATCTTTTGAGGCACCATTCTCACCTCCACGGCAACACTTCCGGAAGGACCGAGAAGAGATAGCGGCCAATCACGGGGTAATGGATGCGGGAGTGACAAAGTCTTATAGATTATGGTGGGATAGCATAGGCATGAGGTACACACGAGAGGGCGATCATCACGACATAGGCTGTGATTACAATGGAGAGAGACCACCTACGAGAATTTAGTTCACTCTGAGCTACACGAGTGAAGCGAAACCACGGATTGTTAGAGGCTTGCAGATCATGAGTGGAGAGACTAGAGGTAAGATTCCTCCCACGAGAGGGCATATTCGTATGTTACGAGGAGAGATTGGTGGATCGATGGGAGGAACCAATAAGCAGTGGTACCTTTGAGGATGGAGAGGCCGGGTGGCGGCGTCGCGATCACCATCGCTACCAGTTCGAGGCGAGGCATGGGGGCCTAAGTGAGTTTCATATATAGGGGTAGAAGAATAAATAAGGACTTCGACACTGTGCGTCGATAATAGAGAAGATGTATTTGTTTAACATCTAAATAAAAGCTGAATATGTATGTTGATTTGAGTTATGATAATAATAAGAATGTTTGTGTTTTGAATGTTTGGATTGATAAAGGACAAAGGTGAGTGTTATGAATATAAATATGTGAAAATATTTATATTTTTAAGGAAGACACAACACATGATAGGTTATGGTAGGGGATGGTCGAGCTAACCTTGGGAGACCCCATGTCTCCTAAGTGCTGCCTACATAGCCCATTGCACAAAGCAAGGAGGGGCCTCAGACCGATGTAGTTCTCCCTTAGGACCGGGGAGAGGTGAATTGAGCAATTTAGTTGTGGTTAGGCAATTTGTTGGTTGGTAAAAGTTTGATGTTGGTAGGGTAATGTTGTTGGTGTTGGTGTGGGTATAGGGGAAGTGAGGGTTAGCTTACCCAAGCATAGGAAACCGTGTCTTGATTAAGGTCAACACATAATCCTAGATTCGGGAAAAAGAGGCAAAAGTGTCCCATAGTTGGAAAGAGCTAAACAAACCACGTATTATCATAGGATGAGATTGAATCCCTAGGTACCTGCGTATGCGAGAAAGTCAATAGGTGAAAAGAGTGGTATAATCACAATATATCGGATATCGTCACGTCCCTTGAGTTTTGTTGTTTTTGAAGAATGGTGAGGTGAGGTGGATGGTATAGGTTGGGCGCGAGAGAACTTGTTATAAGGTGACTATTCGGCGAAAGAGAACCAAACCTAAATAGACAAGTCCATGACTCAAAAGTGCTTTTGAATCTTGCTTTTATTTTTACGGATATAGATTGATCAATGCGGGAAGTCTATATGGGATATGCATTTTGTTGTTCTTGAGGTCTTCACGAAGTTAATCAATGCGAAAGAAGCTTCGATAGAGGTGACTTTGTAGCATTGTCTTTGAGGAGCGATCTACTTATAGTAGAGATGCGGCTTTTACACATAGTTGTCCTTCGAGGAAGCAATCTAATTATAGCTTAGAGTCTAGATGTTTGTTTGGAATGAAGCATCTAGTTTTGTAGGAAGTTTGACTCAAGAATATCCCAGAATTGTATAATTGAGAACTTGTTATTTTGATACTTTTAAGTCATGGACCAGACTAAAAAGGGGAAGGCATCTTTAAGAGGAGGTGATGATCAAACCACGTGAGTTGGATTCTACTTTGAGGTACACGAAACAAGGTGTATGAGGTGGTAAATGAGCTCAAGGGACGAGCGCGAGGTAGATAAGAAGTGATGTAACACTAAATTCAACGGTAGAATGGTGAGAGATGCAAAACATTAAGGGGTTGAGGGCTTAGATTTACCATTAAGTGAAGCTAAGCGATAAGTACTTGATCCATAAGTGTGAGTGATAATGTAAGGCCCAATCGATTAGGAGCAAATTTTCCACGTTTACTCTTTTCTAGTTTGGTTACGTGTTGATTCTCTTTGAGGACAAGATCACCAATTTTAAAGGTATGCTCATGAATTCGCTTCATAAGCATGCTTGATGCGCTTTTGATAAAGTTGAAGGTGGTCGAGAGCTATAAAGATGGCTCGTCAAGAAGCTCAATTGGGCTAACCGCTCTTGGCGAAGTCATCATTGGTGAGAATATCTGGAGAGATATTACGAGGAAGGATTTGTATTTCGAGAGGCAAGACGAGCCTCGGTACCATACACCAAAGAAAATGGTGTGGCATTAGTGGAATACGAATGTTTGTACGATAAGCCCCAAAGGGCAAAGGGGATGTGATCATGCGAGTTTTCCCAAAATCGCTAATGACTTTCATGAGAATTTTGGTTAAGGTTTTGTTAGAAGATTCAACTTGACCATTTGCTTGTGGATAGTAGGGTGACGAGAAGCTAAGTTTGATACCAAAGTTGTCACAAAGGGCTCATGTGACTTATTTTTGAAATATTTGCCATTATCTGTTATCAGGCGATGAGAACACCAAAACGACAGATAATGTGATGATTGATGAACTCAACGATTTTCTCTTTTTTGGTTGAAATGAGTGGAATGGCCTCCACCCATTTAGTGTAATATTTGGTTGCCGTGATGATCCAACGGTGATGCTGCGAAGAAGGCAAGTGAATCTCACCAATAAGGTCTAAACCCCATTGTGAGAAAGGCCAAAGATCTTGTGCGACCTGTAGCAAGTAGGCTGGGAGTATGTTGAAGGTTGGCATCTTTGTTAACACATAACACAACGCTTAACGTATTAGCATGTCTTTATTAAGAGTAGGCCAATAATATCCTAGGCTAAGGATCGCTTGGCCTGCGGCAGAAGGCCACTAAAGTGCCCACCACAAATTCCATCATGGACTTGTTGGATGGTGTGGGTGACTTGATCTGCGGTTAGACATCGAAGGAGGATACCATCGAAGCCACGTTTATAGAGGAGTCCCCCCATGATGACATAACAAGAAAAACTTTTAAGAAAAGCGTGTTTGCCATTACTAGTAAGGTCAGGTGGGAGAACAGAGGTTGTAAGGTAGTCGTGAAATTGGTGATACCGGGTATCTGCAAATCACGAGATACATTATTTACCATACAAACATCGAGACTAAGTAAGATGGGGCAAAGAGTTGTTGGACCAATACAAATATGTTAGAGTCAGTTAGTGAGGTAGGAATTTGTGAGGCCAAGAAAGCCATAGTATCCACAAATTTATTAGTTGAGTGTGGAGCGGTTTGGATAGAATAATGAGTAAATAAGGTCAAAAGTGAATCCACGTAACATTTGTACTTTTGAAGTTCCTCATTTTTACATTGGTAGATACGGTAACTTGATTTACTACCAATTGAGAGTCACAGCAAATGTTAATAGACTTCACACCTAAGTGTAGCAGCAGCGTGGAGACCCAAAACAAGGGCCTCGTATTCCGTTGTATTGTTAGTGCAGGGAAATTGAGCTTTGAATGAAAGAGGCATAGGTTCACCATCAAGAGGAATGAGAACAATGCCCACCCCTCCGCCACGCTAACATTTAGATCTATCGAAGAAGAGGGTCATCGGATAAGACACATCAACGGCGAAAGGGTTGCGATGAGTTCATCGGGAAAGTAAAATTGGTAAATTGTTCTCCGGTAAAGGGTCTTAGTGAGTTGATCCGCGATAGTTTGTGCTTTGGTGATTTCTGGTGTACAAACTCAAGGTCGAGGTTGGTGAGGATCATAAGCCATCGGAGCGTCGTTGGTTTAGATGAGGTTTGGCGTACATATAATGTATGGGGTCGGCGTTGGTGATGATAAAAGTTTTGTGATTCAGGGAGGTAATGTCGAGTTTGGTGGCCACGAATGATAGGGCTAGGCACAACTTTTCTACGTGTGTATACCTAGTCTCGTAATCCACAAGAGTACGGCTTATGTAATAAACTGCTTGCTCTTGATGCTCGAGAATCACGATGTGCGAGCATGGCTCCTACAACATGGTTGGTGGCGAGAAAGGTAAAGGTAGAAAGGGCGATCATCACGAGGTGGGATAAGCACGGGTGGCTGCAAGAGATAAGCTTTAAGAGCTGCAAAGGCTTGGTGGTACTCCTCACTCCATTGAAAGAAAATGTCTTTTTAAGGAGATTATAGAAAGGTTGACATCGTCCAGAGAGTTGTGAGATGAAACACCGGATAGATGGAGTTGCCTGCCGAACTACGTAATTGTTTTAGGTTAGTGGGTGGCGGCATTTCTAAGATAGCTTTGACTTTTATTGGGTCGACCATAATGCCACTCAAAGAGACGATAAAGCCAAGGAGTTTTCTGAAAGGGCGCCAAAAACACATTTCTTTGGTTGAAGGCGAACATAGTGTTATAGTGAGGTGATCGAAAATAATGGTTAAAACATCGAGATGTTCGCTGCATGATGTTTGGATTTTCCAAGAAGATCATCAACATAATCCTCGAGGATAGTGTGCATAATGTCATGAAAAATGTAAGTCATAGCCGGCATAGGTCGCACTAGCATTACGAAGGCCAAATGGCATGACACGATAGCGAGAAGGTCCCTGGGGTAATGAAGGTAGTTTTATGTTGATCGGCGGAGGGCTACTAAAATTTTATTATATCGAGAAACCATCCATGAGAGAAAGCATCTCATGTCTGCGGTAAGAGGTCAACAAGTTGATCAATGCTAGGTAGGGGGAAGTCGTCCTTTGGGCAAGCGAGGTTAAGATCCTAGAAATCCATACATATCTGAAGTCCCCCCATCACTTTAGTGACAGGTACGACATTAGAAATCCATTGAGGATAGTCAATAGGTAAGATGAAAGAAACAGAAAGGAGTCGTTGAAGCTCTTCTTTAACCAAGAGGGCAATGCGTGGATGCATTTTTCTCAGTTTCTGTTTAACTAGTTTGGAGTCTGGTTTCAGAGTGATGTTATGGACAGCAATGTCAGGATCGATTCCTGGCATGTCGGCGTAGGACCAAGCGAAAGC
This sequence comes from Taxus wallichiana var. yunnanensis, assembly GCA_018340775.1. Lineage (NCBI taxonomy): Eukaryota > Viridiplantae > Streptophyta > Pinopsida > Cupressales > Taxaceae > Taxus > Taxus wallichiana. Next base: position 255,417,190 of record CM031241.1, on the reverse strand, counting down.
TTGATTGCGGGCACGGAGGAAGGTAGTGAAGGTGGCTTGTTCTGATGCATCAAGAGATTGTCGATCTTTACAATGTGAGGATCGTCCTCCATGTGGATGTTGATTTCTATAGTCGACTCATTCAACATGGTTTGGGTTTCAGATGGTAAGGTGCGTTGAATATAAGAGTCATCTCGCACCAAGGTAGGTGAGGATGGAGTCATCATCCTGGCACTCCACAACATTAATCGAAGGCAAGTCTTCTTCGATCATGTGCAGCTCTACAAAGGGGGAGAGAAGATGGGTCTTCACCATCGCATTGATAAGTGAAAGGACCTAGGAAGATATCATTCACGAAAAAAAAAAAGTTAGGAGGGATAGATTAGGGTCTATTGACTCTGTGGGTGAAGATGGCAAAATAGGCGTGATGATGGTTCTCAAGGGTGACTTCGTCATCTTCCCGGATCTGATTGACATGAGGTTTCTTCGGTGTAGGTGGTTCATAAAATCCAAGACCACTACGATCTTTGTGTTTGCATGTAGTCATGGGAATGATCGTATGTCGGCCTTTTTATAAAGACCAAAATCAAAACCTTTCAAGCATAGCGAGTCGGGAAGGTGAGCGTGAAATGACGGTTGATTAGATATTAAAAATTAGATTGGAAGGAACCACACCAAGGAAGGTTTAGGGGTGACAGAGGATGCGTCGACACCCCATACGTTAGGTTGGTGCAGCAATTGGGTGGTCGTAGGAGATCACCTCCCCCACTGACAGTCGTCATAGGTAGGATGCACATGTGGCAAGTCCATACTCTTGTGGGGTATGGAAGGTGCTAACGTTGTATATGTGGTACTCCCAGCGTAAGGCATTGAAAAACACCTACCAAGGGATCGAGGTTGGGATGTTGTCTGCGGGGAAGGAAGAGATATTCGCGTTGGCGGTTTCATTGGTCGAAGGTGTGGAGTGCGGCTAAGGTGGATGGTTGAGGCGTGGTTTGAAATAGATGGTTGGGTCGAGATCAATGGGTGCCTTGGTGGTACAAGCACATCATTAGGCGATATAACATATTGTAGGTTTTGAAGGGGAGCGTCGGCTATGACGGTGTATGACTTCCCCTCATACTCAAATTTTATGCATCTATGTAAGGTGGAAGGAACACATCCCATAGCACGGATCAAGGGTGGCCTAACAACATGTTGTATTGGAACTCTCCCTCAACGACATAGAAAAGTTGGGCAAGGTACGTGGCCCTACATGAATGTTAAGGATCATGGTGCCTAGGGTAGAAGTAATAGCATCGTTGAATGAACGCAACATGGTGGGGTTGCACACATGCGGCTAGGAGGGATATTCATCTGTTGGAAGGCTTTGGAAGAGGCGATGTTTAGGCTAGCACCCCATCGATCATAACACGACATACCGGATGTCACGGGCGTAAGCGAAATGAAAAGAGCGGGAGTCGGGATCTTTTGCACCAAAGATGACAATCAATCTCTTCTTGAGAAAAGCCGAGCGGCAATGGCTTCTTTGTATAGGGAAAGAGGTGGTTGTGGAGGTAGGTTGTTTGATGAGAGAAGCGACGTGGTTGGGTGTTAAGATGGAGGCGGCGGGCGGGGTTTCGTTAGGTAGGACCTCTATCCCTTGGAGGATCTCAATTAGATCTTGTCGATAAGATTCAGATGTTTGAATGAAATCAAGGAGTGTCATTTTACAGGAGATTGGTGAAGTTGTTTGATCATGGTGCGATGGGCAACTCCATCGAGACCGGATAGGTAGGTCCACGAATAACCAATTTAGGTGGTGGTGCGATGGCGGAAGGAGAAAGAGAGGTCACGGGTGTGCTCTCTTTAGCTTTTCCATTATTTTTTCGACCTCAAGTAGCAATGCTAATCATGTTGATCTTGTGAATATGAGATGAGGAAGATGGTAGGAATAAGTCATTGTTCTTGAGAGGCGGGGTTGTAATGATGATAGATTTTAGCGAAGGCGGGGACAGGTGGTATAGGAGAAGGGATCAAAGCTAAGGGATTTTCCCTCTGTAAGTTGTCTTTCTTAGATTTTCCATCCGAGATAGGTGGTGGCGAAGGATGGCTTTCAAAGCTTTGCATCCTTCTACATTGTGTCCTGGTGTGCGGTGGTAGGCACAAATTTGAGATTCATCATAACCTATATGTCGAGGTTTAGATGGATCATAGGGTCTAAGTGGGGGTAGGGAAATGATCGCATCCCCTACCAACATATCAAGGATCTTGGCGTAAGATCCTTTGAGCGTGTCAAATTTAGATGAAGATGAGACTATTGATTGAGTGGGTGAGATTATTGATTGTTTTGGTAATGGTCGGAATGAGTGGTTCGTATAGGTGGTGGTTTAGGCAAGGGATTTTGATGATTGGGTTTAACTAGGCATGGCTTCTTCTACGCAGAAGTCATGTTTAGCTGAATTAGATGATGAGGCCACGGATGATGTGGTGATAGGAAACAACCACGGGAAAGAGCACCGACAACAAACAAGTCTTTCGATGATCGAGTTTGCTTAGGGTTGGTAGAGTAAGCAGGATACTTGGGGTGACGGTGTTGAGACGCGCGTAGATTTACTGTATGGGTGTAGAAAGGTGTAGGTCGTGTTAAAGAGAGACGTGAGAGGCATGGTGTATTGAGGCAAGAGGTGGAGGGATGAGGCCCCAATATAGAAGGTAGGTGTGACGGTGAGGGTTGAAACCATGCTGCTTGCATGTACCAGTGTGATTAGGGCGAGGTTTTAGTTGTGGTGGAGGCATAGATTAGACTCGAGGAGATTGGGTTTGTCTCTAAGTGGATTGGACGACTTTATTTTTGGATAAATCTAACCATTTAGGTGGGTGCATTAGGGTGAGTATTGGTGAAGTCCCAAGCATGGGGAAGTTTTGGTTAGGTTGATAGAGGTGGATGAGGTATTCGGTAGAGATGAGGGGATGAAGGTGAGGACATAGGCATTTTGAACTTTTGTAAAAACTTCACGCATATGGTAGAGGTTTGGATTAGTCATCTACATTTGAGTAGAGCATGGTGTACTCAAGCGTTCCCATAAGACTCGTCTATCTTACGGGGATGAAAATCGTCACGTGTGGATAGGACTTTTGGTATGGAAGAGAAGTTGGTTGTGATTCCGGTCCACTATGGGTGTGATACGGGGCAAATGAGTTTGTATCAATGGGTGTTAAGAGGTCAACTTGATTCTTTGGAAAGATTTAGGCGATGAAGAAGCGATAGGGAGGAGGGTGTGTTCAGAGGATCCATCATGGTTAAGGAGTTTGGTGATGTAGGCTCAAGAGGTTTCTCCTCTAAGGACAATGAAAAAAGTGGTGATCCTTCTTCTTTTGCAAGAAGTGGTGGAAGGAGATGTTTGGGAAATAGATAGGTTAGATAACATCGCTCACGAGTCTTGCGAGGATGTGGTGTAAGAAGGCTTTTCTATGAGAAGAGAACTCTGGCGGTTGATTCATTTATGGGTAAAGGAATAGCGGGGCTGTCCTCTTGTCCGATGAAGGAGAAGGGGGTGAGAACCCTGCGTTGGTGAAGAGGCCTCGATTCAAAATTTCCTCGATAGAAGCCCTTGGTTGGGAGTTGAAAACCACATGGATCTCATACACACTCTTCTCCTCGGTGAGGTTTCTTGGTTTGTGTATTCTTGTTAGATGAATGGTTTGGAAATGGTTTGTTGAAGATTTTAAATTTCGATTAGTAGGGGCATTAGGATTATTGAGGGTTATATCCCTGCATCAACTATTTCTGCGCACTATGTTTTTCAACATCTTGTGATTTCGTGGCTGTCCCTTCACATGATGGAAGATTACGAAGTCATTTTATTTATACCAAGAAGGTATAGTGTGGGCGGAATCAAACCCAGAGTGAGGTTTAACAGGAGGCAAGGTGATAGCTCCTGCTTTAAGCAATTTGTCCAAGATCACATCATAAGTTTCTCCCAAGGGAGTGTACTTGATGGGCTTGGCTTTATACTTATAGGTGGGTTTCGGCTAGGTATTAGATGGTGCTTGAGATTTGACCATCACCACATGTACGGCTCCTTTTGATTTCGAAGCAGCCGATGCATGAGAGTTGGTGGTGTTGGGTTTGTTGGTGGAGTCTTGGGTTCGGAAATTTGAGTTTTTGTTGCGCAACTTCAATTTCTCCTCCTCTAAGGCTTGAATCTCTAGTTTCGAGCCATAGTAAAGGCCTCATCAAAGGTGCAGAAATTTTGAATTTGGAGGGTGGGAGAAATGTGTTTAGTGCAAGCCCAGTAAAGAGTTCGATGAGCTCGGCTTGAGGTAAGGCATAAGTAAGTTGGTTGATGAGGCCGCCATCGTCAACGAAATCTGTGATAGACTCGTCTTCAAATTGTCGGATGGCATAGTGGTTGGTAATGGATACTTTCTTGGCAATATTGATGGAGAAGTGATCCAAGAAAGATTGGGCTAACTGGTTAAAGGAGAAGATTGAGTGTTGGGCTAACGATCTTTGTACCACTCCAAGGCGAGAGTCCCGATAAGGACATGGGGAAAATACGAGTAGTAAGAAGGCATCGTCATGATCAATCGATAGTAGGCATGTATAAATGATCACAAGTGTTGTTGAGGGTCCTCCTTACTACTAAAGTGAGTAAATTTTAGTAATTCCCATTGAGGAGGATATGTATGAAGGGGGAGGAAGGATGAATAGGCTCGACAAACTTGCTCATATGTCGGGGTGTTATGGCTTCACGAAGCAGAAGCCTCAAGATTTTGCATCTTGTCCATCATCTCATTTGATTAAATCATTGGTCGAGTTAGATGATGGTGCTATCATCATAAACGGAGGAGGATTAGGCCAGAGCCGCTACTTAGACAATGGTGGGGTTGAATGTTGATAAGGTAATGATGATGAATGTGTTGGGGTGGCTGAATAAGGGTGTCCTATATAAGATGTTGCGGCCACCGAGATGAGTCGTGGAAATGAAAAGGTGGGCGAGCACGGGAGGGAAAGCTCATGTGGATAGATGGTAGAGAGTGAGTTATGAAAGAGGATATATGCAGGAGAGATGAGAGTAGGGACGGTGGACGGTAGTGATATGTGGGGCCCAGTTAACCAAAGGAAGGCCAATTGGTGTAGTATGAACTACCGAAGCCACTGAGTTGGGAGACGGGGCTAAGGATGAAGACGGTGAGGTGGAGTTATTAGGTGGGGAAGGGGCTAAGTGAGCAGCTATACTAATAGGCATACGAGAGGAGCCGACAAGTGGGTGTACGGTCGGGGTATGAGACAAATAATATCTTGTGCGGCCAGGATTAGCATCCAAAAATTTAGCAAAGTCAGATCTCCTACTGAGGATCTTGGGAAAAGCACTGGTGTCCGTAGGATTCCCCATAGGATGAGAAGGGGGTGACTCAGGCAAAGACACGAACAAGCATGTGAAACCATGGCTGCGGCTTGTTGCCGGGTGATAACAACCATGGACAAGAGGATACAATAGGGAATTAATCAATCAGGAACAAAAACAACAACAAAATGTTGGAATTGGTAGGTTGTTGGTTTGTTAGGAAGCTGTGAAGCCACTGATGTAACCAATATCGGTCTAATGAATGATGTCGGTTAGGCGGTACGCGTCGGTCAGTGTAACCGATGTCGTTAGAAGAGGACTGGTGTCGGTCACTGTGAAGGAAAAGAGAAAATGTAAGAGGCTGCTGGTTTGGGGATAACAAAGCTTAGTATACCCACCAAACCTATGCTGAAGTGATCAACGAGACAGGTATAACAGAGAAATAGAAGCCGAATGAAAAACAAAAAACAAGCAAGATACACAAGAAAATCAAGAGACTAACCCTAGGATTAGTTTTAATCACTTTGGGCTTATGCCTTAGATGCAAGATGATGTCAATCCTAAACAAAAGACCTAAGGGAGATTTCAAGTTTGTTTTGGCTTGTAAGGCTACCTCAATCGGGCGAGAGGAATACCGCGGGAAGGGGGGATGTTTGAGATGTTGTGTAGATTATGATGTGATTTGGTATGTGTTGTGTAGTGAGAGTAAGATTAATTTCTCGTCAATACCGTGGATATCACCCCACGTGTATGACCTGTTACTTAATCTACATTCACTAGAATTAAAAACAACAAGCAAAAATGTGATGCACGTGTTTTAAACCCAAATCGAAAATGATATTCGATGAAGCAAAGAAAGAGAAGAGGTTAAGAAGATGACTTTCACTAATGCAAAGATGCGAAAGAAAGACAAGTTCTTTTACCAAAATGACAAAATATTTTGTGAATATTTAGAAGAAAGAAACAACAAGTGTGCTCCCTATATGAAAACAAGCAAGAAAGAAAGAAACTCGAGAAGGGTCCCACTAGGCGTGCCAAAATGTTTCGCATAGAATTTTGTTCCAGAATAGAGTTATTTCTATCTTTTCATTTTCTTGAGAAACAGATAAGGGTTAGGGCTAGGAGGAATACTGTTGAGTGTTGGGAAGGTGTGTGCGTACCATAGAGATCGGACCGATTGTGAAGAATTCCTTTTTATGCAGGAAGGACTACTGTAAATAAGAATGCAAGACCACTAGATTTTCGTTAAACAATAAGTGAGGGAAGCTGTCTTGGGCCCGGGAAATATTACACTTCCTTTCAAAGGTGGTCGAGTTCCTTTTAATACAAATTAATGTAAATGATAATAAAGAATCTATTGCGAAATCATGATTTAGGCACCTCGTTAATAAAAGCAATAGAGACTAAACTACCAATAATAAAATGTCATCTTGTTTGTTGGGTCACTAGTTATTGACACGTTCGAGATCAAATTACGAGGGACGAGACAAGGCTGAATATGAGATTGTTTGGAGGTAAATAGGTGAAAGGTTGGTTTTGGTATAAGTCATAGTGACCGAAATCTTGGTCACTAGATAACCGGATCATGCGGTTATAAAACCAGTATTGGTAGGGGATAACCGATATCGGTAGAGGCGATGATTTAGGGCTTTTAAATGGGGTTGGTTGTAAGGTGGTTACTGGGGTTTAGAAGGTTGGTAGATGGTTGAGGGGAGTAGTAGGGTGATAGAGAAGACTCGAGAGAGTGAGAAATCTGTCTTTGGGGCAATATAGAGATGGATGAATGAAGGTTAGGTGCGGGGAGTCTTTGCCGAGTGGTAGACCCGGGTCGAGCTTATAATTACTATGAATCAAAAGTTCACAAAGTAGTGTCTAGAAGCATAAAAGATAATAAAAGAGACTACTTACTAGTTTCGATGCGGATGCGGAGTCCAAGGAATGCGATGGCAAAGGCAAGGCTCGGTTGGGATGATCCGTGTCGAAGTGATATGATGAAGCTATCCTCTGACTCTCCCAATGCCTAGATGAGTGTGACCATGATCTAATTGCTCAGTTACAGTCTTGGGCTCAATACTCCTCTCTGCAACCTCTTCTCTCTCTCTCTCACTTGTCCCTCCCTTGTAAAATGAATTCGGATCCTTTTGTTTTGGTTGGGGAGGTCATTTACAGGAGGAACCACGATGGCGGTTACCTAACCGATCTTGAGTCATGTAGGGACCGATGTCGGTTAGGTCAAAGTTGGCTATATTTAGTAAAAATAACCAACTTTCCCTCCTTTTCTCTCGAGGGGTCAGTTGTGGGCTTGGTCAAGTCATTATTAGGTTCGTTTTGGTGCGGGTGAGGGTGATGAGTCATGGGTGGGGGTCTGGACCAAGTCATAGGTCTTAATTAAGTTAGTTTAGGGTTAGGGCTAGGTCATGGTGAGGTGGCGAGGTGAGGTGGCAGGGTTGGAGATGTGGATTTATTAATTATAAGGTAATTAATAAATAATTAAGTGTGTAAGGTTTAGGTGGTGAGGTAGGGTTAGGTTGCGAGACGAGATGCGGGGCACAGGGTGTCGTAAGACCCAAATTTGGTGTCTACAGGTGTTGTTTTGAGAGGTTTCTAAATCAACATGATTGAAGTTAAACGTTTTGATGATCTTCTCTTTAAGGAGGATAATAGTAATAAGGATTCATTGCATCCTCTTCATACTATGTTGTTTCAACAGTTTTATCATGAGAATATGTAGCCTATTATGGACAAAGATGCTCAGAATTTGGTGCAACAAAGTCTCATTATTTTGAAAACCAAAATTGATGAAGATATTGAGTGTCCTCCAAGGTATGAAAGGTATGAACATGTGTCAAATTTATTGCTGCATAATGAACCATTTCAGATTTTCTTCATTCATGAGGAGTATGGTAATGCACATTGTAAAATGAAGCATGTGGGTCCCTTGTTCCTATTTCATGATTGTGGGCATTATGAGAGCTACATATTTTTGCAAAAGCTCTCTCATTTGACAGGTACAGGTGCAAGGATTTTGGATCACTTTAACATGTTTTGTCTATTGTGCATGGCACTTAGACAGAAATTTTTGATTTGCTTGAGGAAATCAATTTTGGGAAGGAGGACTATAATATCCCTTCGGTCGAAGACCCTTAGCCCATTTGGTCTTCTCGACAACTAAGGAAGAAAAATAAGGTGAGATTTAAGTTTTATTAATTTATTATAAAGTGCTAAAAAAACAATAGACATTATAAAAGCACTTATAATAAGTTAATAAACTTAATTATAAAAAAACATAAAAAAACAACTACATGATAAAGAATTTAGCATAATTGTATTTTTCTAGGAGAAGTGCGACTTGCCTAAGGGGCTATAAAAAAATAGAATAAAATGTAAAAAGCTTATGAGTCATGTGTGTTCCCTCTAGAAAAATGTGACTAGGCCTAGAGAAGAGAAATGGAGGGAAAAAAGTTGATTGGTTGTAAGAAAGGTCACTTTGGGTCTCTTCTTTCCTTAAAAGGAGAAGTAAATTTGCTTGAGAGGCATTCTATGATCATCTTATATTTTTGAATTGTGTTAAAGCTTAGAGATTTTGTCAAAAATATTCTAAGGATGAAAACCCTTAGTATTTACCTCTAGAGGACAAAAACCCTCTTAGAGCATGTGAGGAATTTACGCACAAGGAATTCCATTGATCTTGCAAACATTTTATATATTTCCAATGATGGGTTGTAGGGATTTTGTAGATTTCTACATCAAGACTTTGAAGAAATATTGCGGTAGTATTTTCTTATTTTTCTAAGGAGGAACGACCCATTCCCTTGCATTTTTGAGTGTGTTTGGTGGTATTACAAATCTGTTTTGTATTTCTCTTTTGTAACTAATTTTTAATGTATCAAAGAAAACATATTTATGAATTTCTAAAGCATTATAAGTGCCCTTTTTCAGTCATATTATATTTCAGATTTACGAGTAGTATTCCAATTTATTATTTCCCTAAAATCAAATATTATCCATGAATGGGGTTAAGAAATCAAAATTTAGTTTAGAATAAATATATAAGAAGTTGGGTGCTGATTTATGTGAGCTTTTCTAATAACCCTAGTCATCATTTTTGAGGAATATTCTAGATCCTGCATAACAGTGTTTGAATATATATTTCATAAGTGGTTGTGGTATTGGATTTTCCTAAAATCCATTTATGGAAAAACATGTCCATTTGGGGACATTACATGGACAAATGACAAACAACTAAAGGTATGAACCCTAAGTAAGTGAGAGATATAAATGACTTAGCTAATTTCGAATGATTAGAAAGTGCTATGGATCGAGGCACTATTGGAACAAAATGAAACGAATGTTGTCGAGGTTCACTAAAGGTCCGAGACCTAGGAATGTACACGCAATAAGTGCCCACGAGAGAGGACAGGAGCACCCGTGTGTGTTAGTGACTAGATCTGGGTGCTAGTGTCTACCCAGAGATGCTCATGTTTTGATCATTTATGTGTAGGAGGATCTTCACCGCTAGTTTCCTTTTGTCACTCTGATTTTACTTCAATGTCCTCAATTATACCCGTAACCTATAAAGAAAGATGCCTAGATGTACATACCTAAAAACACATTAAATCTAAACAATAAAGATGCAAAATGTTTAGTGGACTAACCCTAAAGGTCACCTAAAGAGTGAACTTAGTACCGAGTGTTGCACTCACAGTTCGGACTCCATGTAGTTTTTTTGAAAGTGTGTGTAATGATGCCCTAGGATGCCCTTGTGAAAAATGCACATTGATAGTAGGCTAGATCTAGAATGTAATAAATGTATAGAATGTGTGAGATGGAATAGAATAGAATTCCCCTCCTATGATGTGTATGTAGAAGTGATGCAACCCTTGTCCCTTGAATGAGTGTGCTAGATGGATGCTTTTGATGCTCTTTGTGCCTTTGGATGCAAACTTAGGTGATAGTAGATAATGCTAGTGTTTGGCCCCTTATTTGAGAGCTATAACTATGTATATATATGATTCCCTTGTTTGAATTTCATAATTGACAACTGGAAGGCCGAACCCAAAAGTATAAAATATGCCCAAGAAGTAAAAAGAGACCCAAAAGAGTGAGAAAAGGGAGAAAGGGTTAGGAGCTTTGGGAAGATAGGAGCACCAAGGCGCTAGTGTTCAAGGTCATAAAGATAAATCAGTCAAATATTGACAAGGTTGTAGGGTGTGTAAGGTCAATAAAAGTATAGTAAAGTAAAATGCCCGAAAGACATTGTAAATTACTAGCTTTATAGCTAAGGAATCATGCATATATTAGTATGCTCTAGGACCTATAAATATACCCAAGTGTATAGATTTTGTGTCTACATTTGCCCCCATTTTATATTGTTAAGTGAATACTCGATAACATGAAGTAAATGGAAGATGCATACCTTGTAATCTTGTAGAGAGTGTGGCGAGATAGCGTGCTTGAGTGGACAAGTGAAGCGTGGAGACTAGCAAGGGAGGTAGACCCTACGGGTGAATTGTATGCGTGGCTTATGCTTGTTAATGTAAGATGATTCTTGTTGTGTATTAAGGATAGAGCTAAAAAAGAACAAGAAAGTAGTCAAAGTTTTATATATGAAAAATCATAGTAATGCATGTATAAGTAAGTAAAGAGTGTAAAAGTGTGTAAAAGGAAAGTGTGCACCTAATATGTAAGAGAGTATGAGATAGAAAAATGTCTTGGTTTTCTTGGAGATGTTGGTGTATATGACTAGACTTGTCTTCATTCAACATCTTTTCCACCTATTTGGTTAGTTATCTCACTTAGTTAGAATAGGTCATAGGTTGAATATGTCAATAGAGTTGTGTCTTCTGTCTTTCTACCGGATTCTTGCTTTGATTCGATTTGTTGATTTGATATGGAAGGAAGGCATCATCAGACTTTGCACCATGCATGGTTTATTGCCCTACCTCCATTGTCTCATTCTCGAGCCTCTCGAGCCTATGTAGAAGGATGATTGGTTTGATTACAGTGATGATGTCTATGGCCTTCTCGGTCTTACTATTTCTAGGGATATCTAATGTTTGTTTGAGCACATTGAGTGCCCTTCCACTGGTCCATTATCCAACAATTGCATGGTAATACTGCTTCACCATCTGAGAGAGATGTTTCCCTAGACCACTCTTGTGCCACCATGGATTCTCCCCCTTCTCACATCCCTTCCACTGCTAAGTGTTCCTCTATTCTTGTTTGCTTCCTGGGAGTCCCTTGTTGACTATCCACATCAGGACCTTGCTTTTGATACCGCTCACACTCTCTTACTGCCGCCACTACAGAGCTCATTGTTGACCATGTTCAAGCTTACATTCACTCTTCACACATGTGTTCCATAGGATACCATTTCTTTGAGACAAATTTGACCATTGTCCTTGTGCTCCCTCACATATTAATTTCTCAATTGGCGATGCTCTCCCTACACTTGTTTCTTTCATTGAGTACCATGTTGCTTCACCTTGGCCTTCATAAGCTCTCTGCAGTAGTCTTCTCCTCCTACTTCATGTGTTGCATTGCATGCTCCATTTGATCCATCACACATCTTGGAGGACCTATCTATCTCTCACATTGGGAGTGCTTCCCTAGGGACACTTGTCACTTCCACCATTTTAGAGATTCTTCATGATCTACCTCTTCTTATAGATCCCTTTCTGAGGGTTATTGGGCATCCATCTTCTTCTCTCTCTCGACACGCATCGCCATGGCATTACCTTTGTCTCATGTGCACTCTTTTCCAGACCTATGTCACCTTCCAATTGTAGATCAAAGTCATATTTCAGAAGTACCGCAAACTTCTTCTTCATTCCTAGAGTGGGCTGACTTCCAGTGCTCCTTTTCTGTGCTTCCTAAGGCTAGGAACATTGTTTGATGTAGGAGGATTCTCTTCAGTCTTGGCATGGAGGACCACATCATCGACACACTTCTTGGAGTAGTTTCTTGTTCTCTCTTTGTTTTGGAGTATGATTGTATATGGGTACCTCATCATGCCATGTTATTGTTATCTAAAATGAGCCCCCGATTATTTTAGCTAACTTGCCTTCATTCTTTCCTTCATTGTGCTTCAACTTCAATTTTCACACATTTCAAGCACTCAAAGGTTTCTAGAAATGGCTTCATCAGATAGAGAATTCTTTCCCCTTTCTAGAAAGGTAAAGAAGTCCTCCTAACTCCTTGTAATTTTCAAGTTATGGCTCGGTGGAGTTTTTTGGGGAAATTTTCCCTAGACAGGCCCGCATCCAATGAAATGGTGCCACATGGTAGCGGAGGTTGGGCCGGTGGAGCGAAGTTGGAAAATTTTCCAAGAAGGTTAGTGGAGGCATAAAGGAAAAAGTTCACCCATGGGACCGCGGAAAGAAAGGAAAAATTTGGTTAAAGGCCCCGCCAATCGAGAGAGCGCCACGTGTCAAGGCGGAGCGGCGGGGGTGGAAGAAAGTTGAAGTTTTTGGCTTTTGGTCAAAATGCGTCAAAGGTAGAAATAGAGGCGCATCCCCGCCGAGCAATCACAAGATGCCATGTGTCTGTTAGTGGCGGGAGAGTAGGGCGTGGGGAGATTTTGGGAAATTTTCCCAATGTGAAATCAAAAGGAAAAAGGTGAAGTTTGAGCCCACAATTCCACTAGAAACAAGCGATGCCACGTATCTCGGAGCGGTGGGGCATGGGGAATTTTTGGGAAATTTTCCTTATTTAAGAAAAAAAGGAAAAGTTTAAATTTCGGCCCATGAATTTTCGAAGTTTGACCTAATTTTTCCCTAAATCTTCAGAGGGCCTTATCTTTCGCACCAGAGCTCATATTTTCTTGATTTTGGTATCATTGGAAATATGTTGAAGTCCTCTACATGATGGATGGTTCAATTTTGATTTTTGATGGAGATTTATGGGAGAAAAATGGGAAAACGTCTTTAGCATGCAAAAAACGTAGAAATGGTTCCCAACCACCAAAAGTAATGAAGTATGGGCCTCTTTCTTGCTCTGCAGAAGAAATGTACTTTGGCATATGGGTTTTCCATGAAGCCCATCACTTTTAGGTGAGATTGAAGGGATTTGTCATTAGTTGGAGTTTCAAATTGATTTGTCCACGTTTTCCACATTTCTTTCATTTTATTCGATGGTTAAAAGCCTAGATTTTGGCTCATTTGTAAAGGTTGTTCATCATTCTTCTCTGCCTCTCCCTTCTTTTCTTCCCGGGGTCAAAAATGGAGTTTGAACCTCCTCCCTTGCTTGTAATGGACATTTTTGCCTCTTACCCGTGAAATGATGTTTTTGTAAACTTCTGGAGCAATAAAAATGTGTTTTGTGATGCATTTGTCCATCCTTGCTCATTTTTGCTTGTTTTCTTCTTGCCTCTCTTCATTGTAGGTATTTGTGCATGTTTGGATGTTCATTGCAGGTTTTGGAGCTATGTTCATGGAGTTTTGGAACATTTTTTGTGTGAAATCCATCCTTGGTTTTGTGATGCACTTGTCCATCCTTTCCATTGCTCACCTCTCTTTGTTTCCATGGTAGTTTTGATAGATGTTCAACATTTTCCTTCTCTGGTGTATCACCATTTTAGTGTAGGCTCTTTTTTCCTCTTTTCTCTCTCTTTGTCTCCTTGGCATAGTTAGATTAGGATTAGATTAGCTTGTCTGCACTAGAATATCTTGTGGCGAGTAGTTTAGGAAGAGGAACCAACCTTCTCTGGAGAGCTTTCCCCATTTGCAAAGGTCCCACACTTTGGGAAAGCTCAATGTTGTGCATTCACACCAAATGACATTGCCTTAGAAAAGTAGATCCATAGGTCATTTGGGGGTTCTGTGAATTTTCACTAACAATTTTGGCATGCCGGTGGGACCTTAGAGGTCTTCCACTTTATTTTTGTAGGTTGGTGTGTTCTGTTAAAGATTCAACCTTTGGAGGCATATTCAAAAGCACATCTAGTGACTCCATCTGGTAAACAACTCATTCTCTGAGTTATAGACCTTTTTTCCATTTCATTCTTCTTTCCATCTCTTCCATCTTCTTTCATTCCATGAAGTTGTGTAATCATGACTTCATTTCCATCATGGAATTGCATTCACAACAATAAGTATATTCCACCTCCAACATGTTTCTCAAATCCTCCAGATCAACATTTTGATCAAATTCAAAATTAGTATGCATATCCATATGAGCAATGCCAAAATCAGTTTGGCTATGAAGCATGTCAAGCACAAGGATATGCAGATTATGAGGGAAATCAAGAAGAAAATGCTGATTTGTTGGAGAAGATCCAAAAGATGGAGATTGGCATGGTGCAATCAAGGGCTCAAGCACAAATGAAGGCATTTCAGATTGGTTTCAGAGCACCCTGTCCATGGGGAGGCCCTTTTCCAAGACACTTCAGCCCTTAGGAGAAGTTGGACTTCATGATTGAAATGCTGCCCCAACTTACACAATGGACAATGGAGATAGAGGCCTATAAACTTGGTGTTGAGAAACCTTGTCAATGGGTAAGTTCTACACCATCATCTGGTTTTTCTCTTTCCATTCCTCAAGCAACACCATCTCATTTTGAATGCCAAATTCCAAATCCAGCCCATGCTTGCCCCAAGTGTTGATTTCATTTCTCCATTCCCTAGTCTTCCACCTCATCTCAATTCTTCTGTCCTTTTCCCTTCCAAACAGTCATCCCCTCCACAAGAGCTAAAAGAAATACCTTCCACTCCAAGGAAACAAGAAGTTTCATCTCTTCCACCACCACAAATAATTGCAAAACCGGTTGAATCACAACCCATCCCTCCTCTTGTATTCCCAAATCCATGTTGGGAAAATGAAAATAAGAAAATCAGTCATGAAGGACAGCAAGAAGAGGATCCCAACAGGAAAGAAATGACAGAAAACTTGAGAAGTTGGGCTCTCAAATTTGGGATAACAAAGATCCCCTTGATGGTTAAGCCTTCAGAGGAGATTAAAGTTGAAGAACAAGTGGTGGCCAAGGCTGATTTTGTTGCAGCAGAAGAAGAGCAAAAAGAAGAAGCAAGATCAACAATCAATTTGCTCAGAATGTAGTGTCCATGTTGGCACTCTACTTGAAGAAGATGTTGATCCAATTCAAGTTGCACAATCAGCCATGGAAGAGGAAATCTCTAAAAGAGATCTTGCAACCCCAACTTGTCCTCTAGAACAATAGATTGAAGAGTTTGATTTGACAAACTTCATGCTAGAGGAAGAGTTCAATCAAGAGAGCAAGATGGTCTTCAAGTAAAGGAAGGAGAAGCTGCTCCAAATCCAAAAGAAGAGGAGCACATTCCAGCTGTGGAGGAGAAAAGTGCAGATCCAAAAGCTTTGAGCACAAAACAGGCTATAGAAGAACCTTCAGTTCTTCCTTCTACTTCATTCTCTTCAAGCTCCAATGTTGAAGAGGAGTTTGATCTTTCAAACTTCACCTTTGAGAATGAAGATAAACATGGTGATCAAGTTGCAAATCAAAATAACACCATGGAGGAGGTTGAGCATTTGCAGCAGGACAACAATGAGGCTAGTTTATCTGTCAGATTTGGAGGATTGTTTTGATGGAGAAGAACCGGTTGAAATCACACCATTTTCTCCTCCTTCATCCACCTTCCAAACACAAGAACCTATTGTCATGAAGGAGAACTTTCAATTGCAGTAGCCTGCATCTTATAACAACTCTTTGGAATCAAGATTGGAAGATTTAAATCTTCCATGTTCTTCATTGGAGGAAGAGAAAGGGTAGAAAAGTTCCACCATTTCTTCCACACCATCCATTCAAGAAGGTCTACAAGAGGAGATCCATTTTTGGAGTTGAAAATTAGAGCTATGGGCATATCAAATGGATCAGACCTTGCCCAATAAGGTATTTGGCTTCATTAGAGCCAAAGGAGAAGCCACAACTAGTCATGCTTGCTTCTAAGCATGAGGATGAGCTATAAAGTACCAAGGATCAGTTGTCATACCTCTTCAATCCAAATGTAAGAGCAACTAAAAGAGGTATTGGATTTGTTTTAGTTGACACCTTGCTGATTTGGGTAGAAGACCAACTTGTTGATTTTCCACTCATCCTAACAGCCATGATCAGCTCTAAATCAATTGCATGGCTGCCCATTTTGAAGAAAGGAAGCTATTTTGCACAACCAGTTGTAGGGTTTGTTTAGCCCACCTTTGCTTCTAGTTAGAGTAGAGTAGGTAGGTTTGCTTTCAGTAGAAGAAGTGCTTTGCACACTCTGCATGTTCCATTTGGAGCATGTATGATTTTTAATTTTGTACATAGTTGTTTGGTGTTGTTTTGGTTGCTCTTGCACAGTTCATTTCAGTGGATTTTGGTGAAGATCAACTCCAAGTTTCAGTGGGTTTCAAGTGGCTTAGAAGTCGATTTTCATAGTTCGAGATCAAAATCGGTTTATCAGGATTGACTCCATGCCCAATGGATGCTTCAAAGGCCACTGATCATTCATCTAGCAGGTAGATGACCCCTGAGAGTCGCCAAATTGTTATCCAAAATGAGCCCCTACTTATTTTGGCTAACTTGCCTTCATTCTTTCCTTCCTTGTGCTTCAAAATTCAATTTTCACATATTTAAGAACTCAAAGGATTCTAGAAATGGCTTCATTAGATAGAGATTATTTTTCCCTTTCTAGAAAGGTAAAGAAGTCCTCCTAACTCTTTGTAATTTGTAAGTTATGGCTCGCGGAGTTTTGAGGGGAAATTTTCGTTAGGCATAGCCGCATCCAAAAAAATGGTGAAAACGTGGCGGTGGAGGTTGGGTTAGAGAGGAAGTTGGAAATTTTTCAAGAAGGTGGGCAGAGGCACAAAGGAAAAAGTTCACCCATGGCCAAAGGAAAGAAAGGAAAAATTTGGTTAAAGGCCCATGCTTGTCGAGCGATGTGAGAGTGCCACGTGTCAAGGTCAAGCGTGGAGCGGGCGAAGAAATTGAAGTTTTAGGAAATTTTCAAAATTATCAAAATGTGTCAAAGGCAGAAAATTGAATAGAGGTGCATCCCACCAAGTAATCACAATGGATGCCACGTGTCTTGATCGCAGTGGTCGGTGGGACAGCGAGGTGTGGGGAAATTTTGGGAAATTTTCCCAATGTGAAATCAAAAGGAAAAAGGCAAAGTTTGAGCTTGCTGATTCCACCGATAAACCAAGTGATGCCACGTGTCTCGAAGAAATGAGGCAGGGAATTTTGGGAAATTTTCTTGATTTAAAAAAAGGAAAAGGTTCAAATTTCGGTCCATGAACCCAAAATTTTTCCCTAATTTCACCATTTTTGCCCTAAATCTTCAGAGGGCCATATCTTTCGACTCGAGCTCGATTTTTTGATTTTGGTATCATTGGAAATATGTTGAAGTCCTCTACATGATGGAGGGTTCAATTTTAATTTTGATGGAGATTTCATGAGGATAAAATAGGAAAACATCTCGGCATGTAAAAACGTAGAAATGGTTCCTAACCACCAAAATTAATGAAGTATGGGCCTCTTTCTTGCTCTGCAGAGCAATGTACTTTGGCGTATGGGTTTTTCCATGAAGCCCATCACTTTTTAGGTGAGATTGAAGGGATTTGTCATTGGTTGGAGTTTTAAATTGATTTTTCCACGTTTTCCAAATTTCTTTCATTCGGTTCGATGGTTAAAAGCCAATTTGGCTCATTTGTAAAGGTTGTTCATCATTCTTCTCTGCCTCTCCCTTCTTTTCTTCCCTAGGGTCAAAAATGGAGTTTGAACCTCCTCCCCTACTCTGTAATGGCATTTTTTCCTCTTACCTATGAAATGATGTTTTGTGCAAACTTCTGGAGCAATAAAAAATGTGTTTTGTGATGCATTTGTCCATCCTTGCTCGTTTTTGCTTGTTTTCTTCTTGCCTCTCTTCATTACAGGTATTTGTGCATGTTTGGATGTTCATTACAGGTTTTGGAGCTATGTTCATGGAGTTTTGGAACATTTTTGTGTGAAATCCATCCTTGGTTTTGTGATGCACTTGTCCATCCTTTCCATTGCTCACCTCTCTTTGTTTCCATGGTAGTTTTGATAGATGTTCAACATTTTCCTTCTTTGGTGTATCACCATTTTAGTGTAGGCTCTATTTTTTCATTTTTCTCTCTCTTGTCTCCTTGGCATAGTTAGATTAGGATTAGATTAGCTTTCCTGCACTAGAATATCTTGTAGCAAGTAGTTTAGGAAGAGGAACCAACCTTCTCTAGAGAGCTTTCCCCATTTGCAAAGGTCCCACACTTTGGGAAAGCTCAATGTTGTGCATTCACACCAAATGGCATTGCCTTAGAAAAGTAGATCCATAGGTCATTTTGGGGGTCTTTGTGAATTTGTACTAACAGCTATCAAGACCCATTTCTTCTCCGTCTTCTCTAGTCTTCTTGAGTGAGTTTGTCTCTCTTTTTGGGGGAGATTTTTCCCATTGGGTTTTCTCCCTTCACTCCAATTTTTAGAGTTTCTTGTACATGGGTAGCTTATCAATCCTCGTTGTCGGGACCCATTATTCTCCTCTTTCTCTTTCCATAAAGTTATTTTTTGTACATACAGGTACCTTATCAAGCTTAGTAGCCCCATTGACACATATTTCTTATTTATCTTAGGAGTTTGTCCTTCATTTTTGACTTTCCATAACCTCTTCCTCAATTGGTGTAAATGAATAGAATTTTCGTCATTCGATAACTTGTCCACCTAGCTGGTTAGTCATCTCACTTAGTGAGAATAGGTCATAGGTTGAATAGGTAAATAGGGTTGTACACGTTTCATACACAAGAGTTACACAACACTCCTATATGTACCCCTTATTTTCGATTTATGAGCATGTTAGACACTATGATGTCTCTCTACTAGATTCTTACTTTGATTTGATTTATTACTTATTACGTGAAGTGTTCATGACTCCATTGAAGTGTAATCATTCTCGATGTGTATGAATTTTCAAGTTGATCCTCATACTCCAATTCGACAGGAGATGATGTTGAATTCATTGCCGATGGTGAGGTTTTTTTGGGTGATCTCACACCAAGAGTGATTTTTGAAGGGCGATCTCATGCCGAAAGTGATTTTTTTAGGTGATCTCATAGTAAGAGAAGAGTGTTGGGGAGAGAGGTATAGATTTTCTCTTATTCCATGACGCTACGAATAATAACCATTGTAGATGATAAATACCTCATTTGTTCTAATTGTAACTAATAGATGAATTATGTTCTTGGAGGCAAGTGCTCTCACGAGAGAAAAATATGAAAATCTGTAGTAAAATTATTGTTTTTTTTCCTCGGGATAGTAGCTGGCGAGGGGACACAAGTGCCCACCGCACCTCTGTCCAGTGTTTGGGTGATAGTTTCCGATATGTATTCGGGCCCAAGTCTCGATTTTAAGCCAATCATTAATATGTTCCTATCTTTGAATCTACGAGCTGTTGTAGGGGTGATTTGTTCACTCGATAGATGTCCCCTCATTTGGGTGCATGCGATGACTGTAGGAGAATACGGGTTCAAAGTAGAGGACCAGATACCGATGTGCATATCGAAGAGGATACTTGCACGGGTTAGGTGATGTGTATGGTAGAAAGTAAGGCACATGCAAACAAGATAGGAAAGTAGAAGTGTTAGTAGTAAAATTAAAACATGTAGAAGAAGACACTACAACAAGATCACGTGTGAAAACAAGATGGACCGCAAAAAGTAGGTTTCATACATGGGACATCGCTCACAATGTCACAAGATAATTAAGGTCAAGCGGCCATAAGAAAACAATGAACACTCAAGACATAGGGCATAGCCCGCAAAAAATAGAAAACAATAGGAAATAAGAAGTGATAGATAACCATGGTTGTATTGATCCTGCAAGACAAATGCTACACATGAAGCACCCGTTAGCATGTTAGAAAGATAAGTAGTATGTCAAAGCATGTATATAACAATGAAAAATAAAGTGATAGTAATTATTGGTTGGATATTTTTTTAGACCAAAATATGAGGTTCAACCACAGTGCATGGGATCAAATTCCTCCTCAAAGATAGGTGAGGCTTCTGTTTATTAATAATCTAAAATGCAGAAATAATATATACAATATCCACACTATTCTAACCATTAGGGTTGGGATACAATCCGAAATCCATATGACCATGAAATGGAGATGTTACAACTTTCGAAAAGAAAACACGAGATCAAGAGATACTTATACGAGTTTTTAGATCATGAGTGTAATATCCCGAAATGATTAAAATGATTAAGAATAATAAACCAAGGATAGCTCAAGATTTTGGATGTAAGAACAATCTCTCAAGATAGATGAATCCCACAACACAAAGTTTGTAAAATAACACTTGTTTCTATTCTTTAATGATTAAAAAGAAAATACAAAGTTTTTCTTCTTCTTCACAATAGCTCTTAATATTCAAAAAGTCTCTCCTTGGAATGCACAAGCATCCATTATTTATAATAAAAAGGGTAGAGAGAAAATAGGATAAAATACTAGAAAATAGCCATTTAATAAGAGTCCTATTTTGCTTGACTCTCACGTAGGAGAACAAGTCAAAATTTTCTTCCTATGTGACAAAATGAAAATGAAAAAGACATGTCAATTTCTGGAAGGAAATGACATGTAACATCATTTCTTATTCTGTTTCCTCATCCTTGTCTTCTTCCAAATGATGCCCTTGCTTGTCTCAAAACTCTTGAAACTTTCAGATTATGCCTTGCATTTCAGCTTCATCTGGTGCACTAGAATAATCGCTTAGAACCTCGCAAGTTTCATGTGTGTCACTTGTGTTGCCAGGAAGTTTCTTCAATCTCTTATTAAGTTTTCTTAGAGATTCCAAAACATTCTCGATCTTTATAAATTTATCAATGATGCTTAGATCAAATATGGAAGTTGGTTCTTGCTCAATTGATTCTTGAATTTTTTTATAGAAACCATCAGCAGGTAGAATGGTTGAGCCTTCATCCAATACTTTGGGAAAGATCTTGAACAACTCTTCTTTGATATCACTGGTGGCGTCAATCAACTGATCTCTGGATTCTCTCAACTTTGCAAGCTTCACTGAGAATCTTTATCTTGAACCTAATAGCCTTGGTTAGCTGGAAGTGTTTATCCCCATGTGGAATGACTCCTTCTTCCACTAAGACCCGAGATGGAATTTGCTTCAGTGCATTGAGGGCCTCCAAAGTTAGTTCGAGGTTTCCAGCCTCCTATGAAAATTCATCATTCATCTTGTCACCATCCTTTTTCATTTCCTCCAAGGATTTATATACCTCTACTGTATCATCAATGACTTTCCTTCCTTGAAGGAGTAATCTTTGAATCCATTCATCCACCATTCTCCCCTTCTCATTGATCTTCTCAATAATAGCATTGATGAGAATTTGAACCTGATAGGAGTGGGAGTAGAAGATGACGGGGTTGACTGAGAGGGATTTGAGAGCTTAAGCAATACTTTTGTCAATTGTTCCACTTTCTCTTTTAGCTCATCTCTGCTCACCTTTATTTCCTTCATCTTTTGGCATAACACATTCATGGCATCTTATGCATCTTGTTGTGCCCCTTCTATTGTTACCTTTCCCAGATCCACCCTTGTAATCTAATAATCAGAATTTGTTATGTTCTCCTTGGTTTTGTCGGTCGTAGGAGTGGCAATTTTTACAAACTTATGCCCTGAGGCATCTACTGAAACCCTTGAAACTATTTTAGGTTTCTTGGTAGATTTAGTAGGAGAGGCCTTGAGTGAATTGAAGTCAAAGGATGGTAGGGGAACTACCACCTTCCTCTTCCTCAGAGTCTAGTCGACCAACCATTGAGGTACAGTGGAAGAAGTTGCTCCTATTGGAGGTGTCATGGTTGTATCGTGGGTGGAGGAAGACTTTTCATGGAGTCGTGATGGATGGCAAAGTGTAGGGAATTGTGTTAGGAAATAATTAATTAGTGCTCTCTTATTCATATTTGGTTGTATTATTTGATAGTTGTGATATTGTTGTGAGTTACAACAATATCACGGATATAGGTAGATTGTTATGTTGTTGGAGCAACTTCCTAGAATATAGGAATTGCATCTCATTATATATTGTATGATCCAGGAACAAATTGTATATTTGAAGTATTATTCCATGTGTAGTAAACATTGCTATACCAATATTTGGTATCGAGTGACTATGAAATTTTGAATATTATGAGGGTAGATCCATTGTAATTCATGGTTGCTACCGTGTATGGTTTCTTCTTTTGCATAAGTTTTGTTGTTTTTAGAATAAACCATTTTATTAGATCTGTGTATTTTGTAGTTATTACAGAAGAGGCATTATTCAAGCTTATGTGCTGTAAATGGTTGAAGCGCATGTATTGAGGAAATTTGCATGTCCACTATGATCAAGGTACATAGGCGTTTTTAGGCGGATTCGAGCTCCAAGGCATAGCGTAAAATACATGCCACAAATCACGTGTAAAGTGAAGACTGCCTCAGTGATAAAAGGCACTTTTGGTGTCATTATTTTCTACATTGGAGATCAAATTCCACGCAGTCATATTTTGAGACACCTGAATACGGTGAATGGTAATAAGACTTTTATGGAACATCGGTCCTGACAAAACAATGAATGTGACTGAAGCAAATCCACACGTGGACGCCATATTTACAAGTTTTTAGAGAAAAAAATAAAACATTGTCACCTCTTCAAGCACCAATCAAGCAGTTTTGCAAAAATGCACTAAATAATTACGTATCAACCATCTTCTGAGTTTGCAGCAGATCTACTTTGCATTGGTTTGAGATTATCATGGTTTGAATGATTTCCATAGAGTCTCCTGATTTGACACCTACATGAGAAAGCCACGGTTATCCTTTCCTTGGAGACTCCACCAGAAGTCATCATTATTACGGTCTATTTCAGTTTATCCAGCCATCTTTTATATATTGTTTTGTCTTATTCTTTTAAGATAAGTTCAAAAGGTATGACGCAACAATGGACTGTTAAAAGTATTGATAGTAAAAATGATTTGATTTAGATCAAACTGCATCTCCAGCTGAGTATCCATTCAGTCTTTTGAAACTTTGTTGCATACATATCGCCACGTGAGCATCGAATCTCAACTTCCTAGCTATAAGTGGCTCTTTCAGATATGCAAATATCTCTTGCATTGAATTTCCTACAGGTTTGACCATTCTGCAAACAATAACCTTGAAGTGTTTGGCAGTAAATACAATGCATTCAAGTGTTAACCATAAGTGGTCTTCATGTAAGTCCCATATTATTGTGTAGTCGAGTATTATTGTCTCGTGTGTTTTCAAAGTAGTCATATCATATTTTTGTGTTTGTACTCTTATTTTGTATCATGTTATTGTAAAATAGTCAAAAGTCATTTTCATTTAAAAAGTAATCTCATTTTATTACTTTTTAAATTTTCAGTCGAGTCTTCTTGTTTGAGTCAAAAGTGTCATCATCAAATTTGTGAATTCTTGTCAAAGTTGAGTCATTGTAAAAAGTCAAGAGTTGTGAAAATTAAAAAAAAATAGAAAAAATTGTCTCACGGATGCATTGTCGGTGGAATCCAATGACCGAGTTGTAATTGTGCTTCATGATCACATCCTTATGAGTTAAGCAATTTATCAATGGAGGATGGAGGTCATTTAGAGACCTCATCACCACCAACGATGGGGATGCATATGCTCAATTACGCAGATGTGGTGGCATATATATAGTGTGGGTATATGCTTTTCAGTGTGCTTTAGTTTTGTAGTGAGTTTCTTTGCAGTGTTCCTGTTGCATTATGTATTGTGTATATTGGAAAACAAGGTTGTATAGGATGGTAGAGAACTGCAGTGATCCTATGACTTTCGCCGTAATTCATTGGAAGATGATCAGTCAGTGAATACATTCATTGGCAATGGTGATCATGTGTAGCAAGATCCAAACAACAAGATCCTGGGCAGTGAGATAAAACACGATATATTTTTCCTTTTTCTGTCTTCCTATTTGGAATTTCACATTGTGGGGGAATAATAACCAATGTTCCATTCCCATTCTGTGCCAAAATGGCTAAAGTCAAGGGCAGCTTCCAATGGCAGTGGTGGTTTCCTGTGTTGTTTGAGATCGAGTGGCAGCCGATCAAAGATGGGTAATTGAATTCAAGAACATTGCGATTCTTAGAGGTGGAAATGTGAAATCTTTCTAGTATGTGTTTTATTGTTTAGTTTGGTGAGATGTGTTTCCTATGTTATTTTGCTAAGTGTGATATTGATGAGGGCTAAAATAGTACTTGGCACATCATGATGTGGTTTTTGGTAAACCACTTGAAAACCACCAGTATCGGTTTGTGGTCAGCTGGAGTAAAACCATCCGTCGGGTTTGTGATTGTCCTGTGAAAATCACTTATCATGAAAGTAGGTGCAAGTACAAAGGCAAGTTTTCCCCATGTTCACACTAAGGGGGGGAATGTTAGGAAATAATTAATTAGTTCTCTCTTATTCATACTTGGTTGTATTATTTGATAGTTGTGATATTGTTGTGAGTTACAACAATATCACGGATATAGGTAGATTGTTATGTTGTTAGAGCAACTTCCTGAATATAGGAATGCATCTCATTATATATTGTATGATTCGGAACGAATTGTATAATTGAAGTATTATTCCTGGAAAATATGTTGTTATACCAATAGATCGTGGGAATAGACAGATGGGGAATGAAGGTGTGGAAGGGGGAGACATTTCTATAGAAATGCAATGTAGGTCCAACAAAGAGAGGTGAAAGACCGAGAAAATGTTGGCCATGGTTGATGAGAGAGTGGCATTGAAATATGTGGTGAGGAAGATTGGGGAGAGGGGCGAAATACTCTAAAATCAAAGCTTGAGAAGCAAGAGCAAGGCTTACTCTCGATGAGAAATCAACAAAAGGGGAAATAAGAGGTTGACTAACCTTGATTTCTGAAATAATTTCTTCTTGTTCCGGTGGAGGAGGAGGAGAATCCAATACCTCAACTATTTGTGTGGGAGTAGATGATTCAGCCCCTTGCTTTTCTCTCTTCTGACAAACTTAAACTTTATTTGCCTTTTGGTAGAGATTTTATCTTTTCCTTTTCTCCTTGAAGGGTCCCACTTCGAGTAGTTATCTTTGAAAAATCTTTTCTTTATAGCTAATTCCCAAGAAATGAGCCATGCCTTAGTGAAAACAAGGGTTTGAGCAGCTCTCACGTGATGATAGAAGCCTTTTCAAAGACTGACCAATCAATGGCCGGGAATCCAAGTTGATCTCCATCTGACTATTCATACCTAGGTTCCAAGACACTTTCATTATCTGTGGTGCCTTCAGGGATATCGGCAGATCTAACATCTGAACTTCTTCAAGAGTCAGTCTGCTATTTTCTTTTCTTCGAATAGACAACCTCATCTTGAAGATCAACCCAGATGTCCTCTACATGGGGCACATGCAGATACAAGGTTCCATAGGACTTAAGGACTCCTCAAATATCGAATCCTTCTTTGAACTTCATATTCTTTTTTAGTTTGACCTGAAGTTCGTGCACCACATTCTTGGCCTTCACCATTATAGAACATGTGTATCTTCCAATGGAAATTGGGAAGGAGACAACGGCCTTATGTCTGCTTTGTTGGAACTTGTGGAAATCCAATAGTTGTTTGACCAACTCCATAAGGATGAGTTTGTCACCTGGAAAAATGGAAAGGGTTGCCCTAGAATTTTACCACTCAAAGGTAGGTGAACTTCTTGAATTGCAAAAATATGCAACCCCACTTTCAAACATCCGCCCATGCCTCATCAGAAACTCTTCTCTTTCTCAGCTCAGGGTCCAACCTACAAATGTTTTCATAAAATAAGGCATCATTCACTCTTCTGAATTGATCTTCGAATCCTTTTATTATCAGTTGAGGGAAGTACCGATATATGTGCTTAGTTTTCAGTTCCCCTTTGCATCCAACCCCGGGTAGTTTCTCATACCTACATGCATAAATTGATGTACGACATCATGTAGAACTGCAAAAGTATACAAGATCGTTTTCATTTGAGAGTCTATCTCATCACTTATTAAGGTGCCCCAATCAATCCCTTGGTCATTCTTCTATATGACAACCATGAATTGATACATCCACCCTTGGAATTCTTTGACTCTAGGAGCCCAAATAACTGGCTCAATAGGGTGATGATATCACTGATTTCAAGTATAAAATCACTTCTAGGGACCGTCTTAGGAAACCTAGAAATAGTTGGCTTAGCCTTGATCAAGAATTTCTTGTTCACGTGCTTGATGCAGTCTTCTTGATCTTTGTCCCAGGATTTTTGTGTTGACTTAAGATCTAAATCAACATATTCCATAAAGTTGGGAAACTTTAGGAGTTGATCGAAGTAATCTCCGTCTAATTTTACTATAGACTCTCCTGCTTGATTTCTCACTGAGCGGAGGTTGAGTCATAGTGAGAAGCACATGCCAGAATGAATTCAGGGCATTGGGCTGATACTGGAAACCCTACTACAAGTGGGAGACCGCTTCCGGCTATTGACTTCATCCATGAATTCTGAGAAGAATCCTCGATCCTTTTCCAGAAGTCTTCCATGTCTATATTGCCGAGCTCTGTGTCCCGGATGTCATAATTACAACTTATATAAGAAGAAGAATTTGTCTTCTAATATTTGTACTTCATCTTTCCAGACTTAGAAGGGCTAGGGTCTGACATGAGGAGTCTTGAAAATGACTGGAAGAGCAATCGGGTTTGGATGTTTGTTGAACAAGTGAACAGACCGCCCTACTATTCGGGTGTTGAAACTTGCAAAGAAGCCTTGAAACCCGACAGAATGGATTGTGTGTGTCAAGAAATAGACCATGTCGAACACCTTGAAAAACCTAAAGGACTGGAAAAATTTGGATGATGTCGAGTAGGTGATAATATCCAATACACTACAGAATGTTGGAGGAGTGTCTAACACCACCAAGACTCGAAACACCGCGAAGTTCGGAGGATGTTAGGCACACTACAAAACCCGATACAAAGGTGAAACTTGAGGGATGTCAAGCACCTGGATAATCTTGAAACAAAGGCAAAATTTGAATGATGTCGACACCCCGAAAAACTTGAAATAAAGGTGGAACTTGAATGATGTCGGACACCCTGTAAAACCTGAAACGTACACAATCGATTTCTACGATGTCAAGACATGAAAAATCCTTGCCATGTTACTAGTTAGGAATTTTTAAACCCTTTTGAAAACTATAGGGTACCATCTATGGGAAAATAAACAAATACCCTAAGGGTGAATTCCAAACAAGAGGTTTAATGGGAATGTAATAAAACAAAGAATAAGCAACCCAAAACCCTAAACCAAGAAGGAAGAGAAAAGAAATGCAAAATCCATCATGAACACCTCAAAAATAACCCCAAAAGCATAAAAGCAAAAAGAGGAGAGAAATACCTTCAATAAATTCAAAAAATAATCAAAGACGGATCATGAAATCAATCAAGAAGCTCAATCGGGTTTGGAGGAGGTAGAAGCATGCACATCAATCCAACACGTCAAAATCATACAAGGTAAAAATGACGTGTAAAAACTGACTATTTATAAAACCCTAAAATTTATTACACAAAGCTCGACACGTGTGCCAACTACCAGACAACTGGGCATTTATGACATGTCATCATGCTCGGAGTCCCCAAAAACCTGACACAAAGAATTTGGTTCATTTAGGGTTTCGGGTTTTGGGTTTTGGGAAACATGAGGCATGAAGCATGAGATGTTGAGATGCTTCCAAGTTCGAAAACCTGACAGACTAGCTTCGTTTTGGGTTGCGGGTTTCAGGGAACATGGAACATGAAACATGATAGACAAAGCATGTTCCGATGCTTTAAACCTCGAAAACCCGACACAAAGGATTTAGTCAATTCGGGTTTCGGGTTTCAGAAAACATGGGACATGTAACAAGTAAGAAACATGCTTTCATGCACTGAAAACTCAAAACCCGAAAATCTCCTCCAAAGGGGAAATTTAAGAGATTTTTCCAAAATTTTCTATGGTCATCTCAATTTTAGCTGAAATCACTAAAATGAGATAACAATAATGAAAAGTAGTAAAGAATGTGACAATAGAACCTGTGATATGTGGAGTATGAGAGTAGTAAAGGTAGATGCCCCAAGATCCTCGATGGGAATGGTAAGAGAGTCAAGTATCATACATCAGTGAGAAGTCAGTAATAAATCTGCATTAATTTCTAGAGACCAAGTGAACACATGTGTATATAGAAAAATATAATGACATACTAAGAATCCAGCTAGCATAGTAAGAAAAGTGCAACATGTAAGTAGTATAAGCAAGCGAAGAGTAAATGCAACCAAGATATGCAAATGTTATATGAGTTTGATGGCATAGTGTGATATGCAAGATTGAAGATGATAGGAGCCACGTTGCCCCTCGGTGGATTTTCATGAAATGAGGTTCATTTATAAATTCTCCCTCAACAAGTCAAGAAATAACCATAGAACAAGAGTGCGTCATCAAGAAATGAATGTGTTGTGTGAGAGTAGTTGCTAGAAAATATATATCGTGAAACACATAGTGTGAAGTGTGTATGATGTGAGGTTTATGGAGGAAGTGGGCCCTTAATAGTTAAGTGTGAACCTTAGCACTAGAACGTGTCATCGTGTAATGAGTGTGTTGTATGTACTTGAGAGTAGATGCTAGAAAAAACGCGAGGATGAATTATATAAAAAGTATATGATGTGAACTTCATTGATGAAGTGGTTCCTCTAAAAGGAACAATAACCAGCATTGTGCCAAGCCAAGAACACAGATGCTAATCAAACATCATCATCAATAAGATGAAAGTAATTTTCGAATAACTTTACATAAACCTTTGCAAACAAATGAGCAGCGATATCATATATTATTATGGAACTAAATGAAATACAATGAGAATGGACCTTAGTTATATAGGTAAGGAATAACAATCTAAGAACCAGTCAAGGTCGTAGATCAAGCCATAAATCATGGAAAGAACTAGTCATCAAAGAACTAGTCAAGTCCATATATTTATAAGAGAACTAGACATCAAGGATCTAGTCAATACCATAGATCTAGGAAAGAACTAGTCAATACCATAGATCAAGGAAAGAACTATACCTAACAACTAGATAATATCTCCTAATATCTAAATAAATAAAAAGAAATATCCACACACATAAGTGGGTGAGGATAAATACAATAAAGGTAAATAATGTACCTAGGTGAACATGAGCTAAGGTAAATACCTACTCTAACACCCCCCCTCAAGTGAAACTAGGGGCCAAAATAGAAGTGGCATGTCCACAGTATGAGTCCTGGTAACTAGGCCTGATGAGGTACTCATGTACAATATATCCATGAAGAAATCTTGAACCAAAAGAAGGAAAGAATCTTCTTTAGAAGGAAAGAAAGAAAGAAGAAGAAGGAAGATGTTCTCGAACACCCCCAAGAACAACTTCCAAAACCCCAAGCATTCCACGCAACTCAAGGTAGCGAGGTGATGCAAAAATATTTGTAAAGATGTCTGCGTAACTCTTGCTTTGAGTCGGAAGGTACTCAAGCAAAGAACTCCATCTGAATGTGCTATTGAATGAAGTGGATGTGTATCTCGATATGCTTGGTCCTTTGGTGCTCAAGTTTGGGTTGCGAGAAATGTGAATTGCACTTTGGTTGTCACACCAAAGTACATCGGTGAATCTGTGGGAATCGAACTCTTTCAATAACTAATGAAGCCAAAGAATCTACTGACTCACTGTAACTTTAGCCTGTACTCTTCCTCACGAAGATGAAAGTGTAATAGCTTTGTTGCTTTTACACACCCAAGCAATGGAGAAGAACAAGACAAAAAGATATCTAAAAGTGGAACGTTTGTCATCAATAGAACCTACCCAATCTGAATCTGTATACCCTGACCAACCGAGTAGAGCCCCTAGTGTAGTGTAGGCCAAAGTGGGAAGTGCCATGCAAATAGCACAAAATCCTTTTAGCGGCTGCTGTGCTGACTCTATGAGGAGAATGTGCAAAACGAGATACAAGCCCTACTACAAATGAAATATCAGGGTGAGTATGGGTCAAGTACATGAGACTCCCAACCAATTGCCTATATAATGTAGGATCACAAAGTGGTGTGGTACATGTGGATGTAAGAGTAACCCTAGACTGAAAAGGAGATGGACTTGGCTTGTAATCAGCCATATCAAAGCGCCTAAGAAGATCATGGGTGTACTTTTGCTAACTCAAATGAATCCCTGAATCTATCTAAGAAATCTACAAACCTAAGGAAATAATGCAATAGCCCAAGATCTATCATGTCAAACTATGTAGAAAGAGCCCTCTAAATACTCTGAATGTGGGAAGAAGAGCTGCCAGTAAGTAACAGATCATCAACATACAAGACAAGTATCACAATATCCTCACCGACATGTTGGAGATACACTGTATGATTGGAGTGGCAATGAACAAAACCAGTAGATAGAAGAAAAGAATCCATCTTCTCATACCAAGCCCGAGGGGCTTGTTTGAGACCATAGAGAGACCTTCGGAGCCGACAAACAAGAGAAGAATCTGAACAAATCCAATCGGCTGCTCCATATATATTTCCTCTTGTAGATCTCCATGTAAGAAGGCACTCTTCATGTCCATCTGGTATACGGGCCACCCCTGTGATGTAGTAATAGCAAGTACAAGGCGTACATAATCCATCTTGGCAATGGGTGCAAAAGTCTCAGAGTAATCAATACCTTCGACTTGTGAAAAACCCTTTGTAACAAGACAAGCCTTATACTTGTCAATGGACCCATCACTACGTATTTGGTTTGGTATACCCACTTACACCTAACCATCTTTCTTCCTTTAGGAAGAGATACCAAATCCCAAGTATGATTCTTCATCAAAGAAGAATACTCATTTGTCATCACATCATCCCACTCATGTATCCCATGAGCCTTTGAAAAATATTGTGGATCCTCAGAAACTACCTGACACAAAAGTCAGAACCTGTAGAATGTGCGTGATGATGCCTAGTGGGTGGAAGATCCTCTATGAAAGGTGTTGCCTCAGAAACTGTAGTACGAGCCCACTTAGGCATAGTGATAACATCAGTGGGAATAGGATCCTCAATGGCATCTATAACCTCCTCATCAATCTCCTCAAAGAAAGGATCCTCAAGATGAGATGAAGAAGAAGAAGGAATGGAAGAAGATGAAGAATCATGAGGAGTGAAATGCTCATCAAACTGAACATGTGTTTGAAAAAGAACATCATGTATCAGGATCTAAAAGATGATAAGCTCTCATGTCCTCACAATACCCTACAAAGATCAAGGGTTTACTCTTCTTATCCAAAGCTTTCCTTTTCTTCTTTGGCACAAAGGCCCAAGCATGGCTCTTAAAGACTCAAAAAAATGAGACATCTGGCTTAGTGTTGGACCAAGCTTCCTCAGAGTCAAATGTTCAAGTGCTCTGTGTGGTGTGCGATTCGAATATAGTTAGCACAATTAACTGCTTTACGCCCAATAGATAGGAGGTATATCTCTAGAATGCATCATATGATTAGCCATTTCCTTCAAAGTTCTATTCTTCCTTTCTGTTAATCCATTCATTTGTGGAGTATGAGGAACAAAATCTTTGGTGAATAATGCCTTGAGTTGCCAAAAATTTAGAAAACTCATTGCTGAAGTACTCCCCCCATTATCGGTGCGAAGGTTCTTTATGCTACTAGAAGATTGTTTCTCGACCAAAGCCTTGAAGACTTTGAAGTGTGAAAAACATCACTTTTGTACTTGAGAAAATAAACCCAAGTACGCCTCAAAATTATCAATAAATGTAAGTGCATACTTAGCTCCATTGAAAGATGGGGTAGGAAAAACCATCAAGTCACTATACACAAGCTCAAGTGGTGAAGAAGCTCTCTTAGACAAATTCTTAGGAAAAGGATCTTGGTGTTGTTTCCCTAATGCACAACCATGAAAAACTCCCTCAAGACAAGAAACTCTAGGAAGACCATCTACCATACCATGAGTGCTCAACTCCTTCAAATATATATAATTGAGATGTCCAAATCTTTCATGCCAAAGCTTACTCTCTGAATCTGAATGAGAAACCAATCTTGTCCCTATAGAAGAAGTGTCATCAAAACCCTCAAAGTGATATAGTCTAGAACTATGATCAATAATACCCTGAGCAACAAGTGAATAAGGCTCCAACAAAGTTCTTACTTCTACCCCATGTGGTGTAAAAGTCACTATTTTCCCTTGACCAGAATGACAAATTTGATATACAGAAAGCAAATTTGTAGTGATGTTAGGAACATATAGTGCATCTTGGATATTGCCACCATCAAGTTGTATATCACCTTTTCCCTCAACAAAAAGAAAGGAAGAATCTCCAACCTCAATTTTGGAAGTAGAACTCAAACCTAGAGAAACAAAAAGACTCCTTGGAAGAAGTCATGTGATGAGAAGCACCAGAATCTATAAACCAATTTTGTCTGCAGTGGTGGTGAGATCTTCCAACAACATTAAGTGCTTTTCCATGCTGATTAGAAGGAGGTGGAGTGGAGATAGAAATTTTTGTTTCTTGATTGCATCCTCTAAGGCTTGCATTCGCTTATAACACCTATTTTCTTCATGATTACTACCCCCCAAAAAGAGCATGAACAACTAGACTTATTCTTGGATTTAGAAGACTCCTTGGGTTTTGAGTTGTTTTCTTTAGGTTTAGGAGCATTTTGAGATGGAAAGGTGTGGATTTGGTTTTACTTGTTTGGTTTCCCTTGCCCTTAGGATTAGATGCAACTAATTCCTTTTGAGAGGTGGAAGACTCAAGGTGTGATAATTTGGATTCTTCCTAGTAAGTCTTTCACAAAATGTTTCTAAGTTAGGCATTTTGAATGTGTCACCTAAGGCATCCATGCTAGAGAAAAAGGTAGAAACAAAAATTTGGAATGGTCCTCTCAACTTGGATAGAATCAAGTAAACACACTCTTCATCTTTCTTATCTCTTCCACTCCCCTTCAATTGTGTCAACAAATGCTTGAACTTGGTAAGATAGTTTATAATTGTTGGAAAATCTTCAGGATTAAGAGAGGTGATCTCAATTTCAAGTTGCATGGCTCTCATATGATCCACCTTACCAAATAAATCCTCTAATTTCTCCCATATTTTGAAAGGAGAGTCACATTTTTCCAAATGAAATAAAAGACTATCACTTACATAAGTTCTATCAAACCCATACACTCATCAAATTTGCACTGGTATTGAAATTTCTCATATTCTCTAGTGAACAATAGTTGTTCTAAAGAAGTTAAAGCCCATAATCCTTTCCACTTAATTATTATTTCCATTCTTAGTTTCCATGTGTGGTAATTATGTGTTGTTAATGGCTCAACATGATCTAATGTAGAAGAAGTAGATGCCATCTAAAAAAATCACTAAAAGAAATGGAAGAACCAAACAATGTAACAAAACCCCAAGCAATGCAACTAGAGCCCCCAGATTTTGGCACTTTATAATGAGTGCGTGTTACAATATGGCACTTTATAATTATAGTGCAATTCTCAAAATAAATATTTCCAATGGAAAGAGCATAAAAAAAAGGCACTCAAAATTGAGTTACCGATCAAAAATCAAGCTTTTCAATATTATCGCTTTCTACTTATTTATTTTAGATGACTAAAATAGAATAAAATAATCTTCATAAAAGGAACGATAACTAGATCATGCCAAGCCAAGAACACAGATGCTAATCAAACATCACGATCAATAAGATGAAAGTAATTCGCTAGAATAACTTTAACAAACAAATGAGCATCAATATCATATATTATTATGGAACTCAATGAAATATAATGAGAATGGACTCGCTTATATATAAGCAATGAATAATAAGCTAAGAACTATTCAAGGTCGTAGATCAAGCCATAAATCATGGAAAGAACTAGTCAAGTCCATAGATTTATGAGAGAACTAGACATCAAGGATCTAGTCAATACCATAGATCTAGGAAAGAACTAGTCAATACCATAGATCAAGGAAAGAACTATACCTAACAACTAGCTAATATCTCCTAATATCTAAATAAATAAAAAGAAATATCCACACACATAAGTGGGTGAGGATAAATACAATAATGTACCTAGGTGAACATGAGCTAAGGTAAATACCTACTCTAACATCCTCAACAAAGTAATTGTGAAATGTACCACTAGAGCGCATCATCAGAAATGAGTTTTATGTGTGCGATTAAGAGTGGATGATAGAAAGATGTATTGTGAAGCACCGAGCATGGAGTGTAGAAACTATGAGGTTCATTTAATAATTGGACCCTCAACTATTGAGTATGAACCATGGAACTAGAGTGTGTCATTGGGTAGTGAACAAGGAAAAATGTTTAAGTGTAATATCATTTAAGATGCATGACATTGAGTGGATTATTGAGTGGTTTTCCAAGAAGAGTGGTGAGATGATATACACCATGCCCTAGCTTGTTAGTTATTACATAAGGTCCGAGCCAATTGGGCTTGAAATTTCCTTTACTTGAGTGTCGACATTAGTATTTTTCTGATTTTATTTGAGAACAAGATCACCGATATTAAATTCACGTGGGATTATTTTATTATTATAAGTATGTGCAATGCGTGCTTGATAGATGCGGAAGTGCTCCAAGGATTATACCGAGAAAAGAGTCGGACATTTCAAGTTCATATAATGGATTTTCGCAGATTCGTTATCTTTTATAGTTAAAGGGACACCCATAATAAAATGGATTTCAAGTTATGAAGGAATGACAACCCAAAGCCGTAGGAAAGTGAAAAGGGTGTAGCATTAGTGGGAGTGCGAATGCTTGTGCAATAATCCCAAAGAGCATATAAAATTTGATTATACTAGTCACTCCCATAAGTATCGATAGTTTTGTGTAAGATTTTGACAATGGTTTTATTAGTAGCTTCTGCTTGGCCATTTCCATGTGGATAATAAGGAGTAGAAAAAGTTTTCTTAATTTTGAACTTGGCACAAAGTCGATTTAACATCCTTGTTTTTGAAAGGAGAGCCATTATCGGTGATAAAGCGGATGGTAAACCAAAGTGTGTAATGATGCGAAAGTAGTAATGAACCGCGGATGCATCGACACCAATAACATGGTTTTCAAGGGCACCACTTTGACCCATTTAGTAAAGTATTGATGGCATGATAATAATGAACTTATGGCCATTAGATGGTCACATATTTAATTTTCCAATGAGATCGAAACCCCAAAGGAAAATGGCCATGATGAGGCAATGGGTTGGAGTTCATATGTAAGTGCATGGTGGAGATTGTTGTACTTTTGAAATTTGTCACAACGTGTGGTGTATTCTAAACAATCTTGTTCCATGGTGGGCCAATAATACCCTTGTTGTAAGAGATTTTGAGACATTGTTTTTCCCAAGAAGTGTCCTCTGTAGATGATTTCAAGAATATGAGAAATGGCTAAAGGAATATCATTGACACCTAGACAATGTAATAAGTGACAACCAAATTCCCTTTTAAAAAGTGAGGCTCCAATGATTACGTAGCATGTGGCTTCTCACCATAGTTAACGAGATTCACGAAGATGTAGGTCAACAGGATGGCTTGTCGATATAGGAAGTTAAAGATCAAGGTGAACCATTGAGAGTGTCATGTTGCGTGTAACGATGCGCAGCCTCAAAGATGTACTATCGGTGGAGGGATGGTATAGGTGGTGGATTATAAAAGTGGCTTGATCATTGATATCTTGTGGAATGAGAGAGGCGACATTGGCTATGGCGTCAACATGATGATTTTCTTTACAAGGGATGACAGTGATAGAATAGAGTCAAATGTGGCCAATATAGCTTTTACAAGGTCATTGTAGGGGATGAGTCACTTCTTATTTGGTTTGGTATGTGTCATTGAATTGATTAACAATTAGTTGAGAGTCACCATGAATATGGATATTACGAATAAGCAACTTGCATGAGTGATAGTGAGGCCAAGGATAAGAGCTTTGTATTCAACAATATTATTTGTACAAGAAAAACCTAAGCGGTAGGAAAAAGGGAGATAATCACCATGAGGGGTGATAAATAAAATACCAGCTCCGACACCCGAGGCGCAATGAGATCCATCAAAATACATGGTCCATGTATCAAATCAATCGATTGTATAAGTGGCAAAGTTATCATTGCGGAAAGATTTGTAGATGGGATAAGAATCACGAAGAGGAGCATCAGCTAATTGGTTAGCAATGACTTGGCCCTTGATGGATTTTGTGGGATAAACTTGAAATCAAATTCTATGAGTAACATGACCCATCAAGCAAGGTGACTAGAGAGATGTGTGTGAGATAATAAATATCGTAAAGGGTCAACTTTGGTGATGATATGGATCTCATGATTGAGAAGATAAAGTGGCACAATTTATCCATGACAAAGACAAGACCAAGGCATAATTTCTCAATATAACTATAATTGCATTCATAAGGGAGTAATGTACGACTAATGTAATAGACAACCCATTCATAGTGAACATCATCGTGTTCGTAAGAAGGGTTGATCAGTGTGGGAGGTACTAGAACCGGGAGGCTTCAGTAGATAAGTTTTGATATACATAAAAGCATGGTGAAAATGATCATCCCAGACAAACTTAGTGTCCTTTTTCATGAGGCGCGTGAAAGGATGGGTTTTGTTAGCTAACTAAGCAATGAAGCGGCGTATAACCCGTTTTTTTTCCTTGGAGTGAATGTAGTTGATGGAGATTTTATGGGGGAGGCATGTCGACTATGGCACAAATCTTCTTAGGATCAATCTCAATTCCTTATTGAGAAATGATATAACCGAGGAGTTTTCCAGTCATGACCCGAAAACACATTTTTTAGGATTTAAGTGTACATTATATTGTCGCAAGTGTGTAAAATTCATTTGTAGATAATTAGCATGAGTGGCATTTTAATTTCAATATTTATAAATTATATCATCAACATAATCCTTAAGGATTTTATGGATATGATCATGAAATATGTGAGTCATAACACATTGATAGGTGGCGCCAACATTCTTAAGGACAAAGGGCATAATAATATGAAAAAGGTACCCCATGGTGTAGTAAATGATGTTTTTCTTGATTGGTGGGGTTGATTTTAATTTGATTGTATCCGTGAAGCCGTCCATAAAATAAAGAATGTCGTATCTAGTCATGTGGAATCAACTATAACATCTATGTGAAGTGTAACGACCCAAAAATCCACACACACTAAACAACACGTAGTAAAATATAGCATCAATTTTTTTGACTTGCTTGAAGTATAGACGACACCATAGGTGCTTACAAAGAGCTACAACCAACTCACAATAAGCTTAACACACATTGACCACATATACGCAGTCATCGAGAACAATTCACTTTTCTTTTTGGCAAGATAACATAGAAGTCCAACCATAGAACACACTTCCCATTAGGGCATACCATAGTGAGAAATTCTTGAAGGTTATTTATTTTTATTTTAATAAAACATCTTTCAATTCTTATCTTACTTTTCAAGGAGATTTTGGATAGGATTCGTACAATTCAACTTACAAAGCTAAGTTTCTTCCTTTTACACTGTAGAGTAATTAACTTAAAATCTTCTCTATTATGACAATTATTTGTTTAATTCATTTATTTAATAAAGAAGGTAATTTAATTCCACAAGGCCATCTATTCACACTTATGCTACTAAAACTTGTTCATACCCCTATTACAACATGGGTTTGCGTTCAACACACTTAAGGGAAATTTGCAAAGCACCTTAGAAAAAGCTAGAGGAAGAAGGTCGAGTTGAATTCATCTTTAAGATCTCATTAGTTATTAACTATGATTTTATTGAAGCTTGAGAATTTATCCAAAATTATTAAAGATTTTACTTAGGCTTCACTTGGATGAGTTTTACAAAAGAAAACAATTTACCTTTCAAATGGTTGAGAGATAGATTGTGTGGTTTCTAAACTGTTTCCTCCTACTTATTAAATCTTATTATCTTCTAAAAACTAACCATTTATTTCACCTTAAGATCGTTTTAAGAATTCACCATAAAAAGGATAATGTTCGCTAGTTTAGCTAGGGATAGCAAGTTATATAATTTTACTTTACAGAGGATAGTTTCCTCTTTGATCATTTATGAAATTGATTGTTATCAAGTAGGTCACCTTTTCATTAATTTATAGGCCTATAAATTTTAGTTTTAACTTTTATAAGGGCTATCCAACCCATTTTATTTTGCTTAAAAACACATTATTACCATGCCCGAGAAATATTTAGAACTCAACATTTATTCTCAAGATCAAAGTTTAACAAGACTCATTTGTGAAAACAAAACAAGGTTACATCAATTCTTTCCAACACGATACACAACCCAAAGGGACATACCAACTCTATGGAACCATGACTAGGGAATAAGAGAGTAATAACATTGTTTATGCCACACTACTATTCTTAGGGTTCATATAAAATATAGAATCATCCATAACCATGCGGTAATCAACTTTTAACTTTTCCATGATAACCAAACAATCCAAGGTTCCAAAGTTAAGATGACATAAACCACAATACATTATACTAAGACACTGACCCTCTTCTAACATTTCCACGAGACCTTATCCAAAGTTGAACAACATAAAAGAGGATTCGAGAAAAATAACTTCACAACTGAGATTGATGCAAGAGTCTACAAGTCTATCCCTCATCTACTCGCATAAGCCATCTCGCAACAAATTTTCCACAAGATTTAGTTTACGAGAACTGAGCAAGATAAGGCTACACAAAGCCACAATAGCTATTATCTAACAATACCATAAAAGGGAACATTTTATTTCAAGAATTGGGTCGATGCTCTAAACACTAATAACTCCTCAAGTTATAAAAAAGTCTCTACCATGCCAATCTAAGAAGAAAGAACTTGTACTTCAGTTACGAACAAAAGCAATGAAAGTTTAACAATCGTACGAGAATGGCCCTTAGCCCTATAAGAAGAAATAAACAATCTAGCAGAAATGGATTCCCATCAAATAATTAAATAATTACAAGATTGAAATTTGATATACAGACCAACCATCTAAAATTATCAAAAGGTACCAAAAGCATAGGCTAAAATATTAGATTTCTAAAAAGACAAGAGTTGATTAGCCCAACCAAGAGGAACCACGGGGTTCAAATATTAACATAAAAAGCCAAGTATATTAGGATTTTAATCATGTAATCATATAGATTATATGATTGAAATATAATACAAGGACACCACACAACATAAATTTCGAAGCGAAGGCAAAGTATACTAGTCTTGACCATTAACTCCAAGAGATTCCCAATCATTCAAGAAGGGCCAATGCCCTTATAGGCTAGTAACAACAAGTGAGAGAACAAAGGGAGTTCCACAAACAAGAGTATACAAAAACATCGTCCAAGTTTTATATCACTAAGGATTTATAAACCTCCACAATAATTCTAAGGTTCGGTTAATTTTAAAAGAAATTACCTTTTTCCCTAAACAAAAATATTTTAAGGTAACCCTTGATAACACAATCAACCATTCAAACACAGGTACAAACATAAATCACTAAGTGTCGTTATCAAAACAACACCTTCCGCTATAGATCCATAAGACTATTGATTGCAAGATTAGTTTTCCCCAAGGTTAATAACGTTCAAGACAATTTCCATCACAAAACATTAAGGTAATTACGTGCATAAAACTGACCAATCTTAATTAACAACATTAACATTATAAAGAGAAAAACAAGTTAGGAAAATATAATATGCCACCAACAATATTCCCGAGAGGGAATTAGACCAAAACAATTCTAGTATTAGCGGGGTATTGGATTTGCACAATTGAAACCTCAAACTTAGCTGATCCGAAAAACTAGTTACGGTTCAAGTTGATGGGGATGGTCAAGGTACTTCTTAAGGAAGGCTTTAAAAGCCTAGGAACAAGACTGATGATAAAAAATGAGTCTGAAACATGCGAGGTCTGAAAAATGTTGCACACAAACTTATTAATTCTAAAGGTTTTAATACCAAAACTCCAACCAGCTAGCCCAAGCATTGATCATTCCAATCCTATAACCTTTCTTTCTCGGGATCAAAAGCGTTATCAAAGGGGCTTGAGAGATAGAGTTAACAACGCATTTGACAAAGGACAAAAAAAAAACTCAAGTGATAAGAAAGAGTTTCATAGTTATCACAAGCTTACTTTAACGAAAAGTGAAATTACTACTGGTCGAACAATATTAATAAACTTGAACTCAATCGAAGAAAAGAGATATATAAAAAAGAAAATGGACAAAGGTCAAACACTCGAGCAAGAAAAACATAACACCCAGAGGAGAGGACACATGCATGCTTTCCACTAACACACTGACAACGATAAAAGCTAAAACAAGAAGAAATCAAGAGGAAAGGAGAGATCTCCCAACAAGGTGTCCAAAAGACAAACCAATTCAAGGAAATGGTGGTTTGATTTCATGATAATTTAAATTTAGCAATAGGAGAAAAGTGTAGAAATATCTTGCCTTCTCCTCCAGCTTCAACGAGGCACCCAAACACCTCAAAGTCTAGCAGCAGCAACCCTCTAGATGAATCTTCGTCCTTACCATGCAAGGTGCCAACATTCCACTCAATCCCCCGTTCACATAGGCAGGGAGCTCCCAAAACCTTGAGCTCCATCTGGTGGAAAGGAAAGTGGTCTCAAGGATTGCTTAAACTGCATTAAATACCCCAAAATGGGTTTAATGGAGAAGCCCAGGAACTTTTAAAAAGGGAAACAAGTTTGATAGGAGGAAGTAAGACTCCACAACCTTGAAAGTGTACTCCTAACCTACGTCAAAATGATACAATTGGAGAAGAACATGATCTCTATCTCTACACAAGGAAAACGAATCGCAAATGGGGTCGTAGGTGACTCAAGGGGCCACATAAGCAAAATGTGGGAGTAACAAAAAGTAGGTATCTTGTTTGACAAAACGCCACAAAGAGATGTGGTTTGGAAAAGACACGACTATAGGATATGCACTACGAGACCAACAAAAACAAACGACGCCAAACCATGAGCAACCAACAACTTCTCCCAAGGTTCACGTGGTAAGCTTGAAGAGGTTATAGTCAAGGCCAAGGAAAATGCGCCTTCCACCACCATGAAATCATGAGCATCAGGAGAAAGGACTTGTCAATGCTCCAGTGCATGCGCCTAGGAAGAGAAAAAGTAAAACAAGGAGAAGACAATGCAGAGAAGGATTAAAAGAACAAATGATATCCAACAAGTGGCCAACATCAAGAGAACCATTTGCAGCTGCAAAACACGAGCCAGGAGGAATAAAGCAAGGAGACAAAGTGATCCAAAAGAAAGTAGCGAGTGCATTATAAAAAGTGCTTCACCGCACAACAAGGCCCCAATAAAATAATGAAAAAGAGGAATAGTTTAAGCGGCCAACATCAAGAGAACCAATCAGCAGTCAAGCGGAATCCAGAGCAAAAACAATAATGAGACAACCATCCCAATGAATGTTGTCCGCCACCAACAAGGGAAAAAGGTGCTTCAACCACTACAAAACAAGACCCCCCAAAAAAAGAATAAAATACAGTCTCCCACTGTCTCACGCCAAACATGCCAATGAATGGCCATAAAGAGAAAACAGGAGGGTAGGCGTCCCCACTCCAAGTCACCTTCACGCACCCACTATCCAGAAAGACATGATGGAGGGAATCCAATAAGCATACGCCAAACAAGGAGAAAAAGAATTGTCATAAATAACAAAGATGTTGGTGGAAGGAAAATCAAATTCTCCTTTAATTTAAATGATTAACGACAAGCAAGTTGCAGGCCCAAACGACCAAGGGGAAGGAACTAGTGATTGGCATTACGATGGCAACATAGGCAATAACCGACCATGGCATCGCAACGGAAAAAAACTCTTCCTTTATGTGAAATGAGGCTCATGCTACAGAAAAGATCAATAATAAAATAGAACATCTTAAAGGTAATTAATAATAAAAATTGACACTAAAATCAAATAATCGTCAATCGAAAATTACTTTATAATACTATTAATACCATTAATTTTTTTTTATTTTTACGATTAAAAGAAAAATAATGATAATAATTAATCATATTAATAACAATCAACAGGCAAGATCGATAAAGCAAGAACAAGATTTTCCTTTAATAGGATAATCGCAAGGGACGTTGCGGGGCCAACAGAGAGAACATCGACACCAACACAAGAAGGCACGATGAAGAGGGAGAACAACTAATTATCCTCTGCGACAAGGTGAAGCCTCTAATGTTTGATGTAAACACAACGACGTTTCAACACTTAAAGCAACAAGGTTGTCGAAGAAGAAAAATAAAGCAATGATGAACGGGCCATTACATGCAAAGAAAGGGAAACTAACCTTGGGGCAAGCCTTATTAAGATCACAAAATTTAGTGCAATGACATAACTTTCCGTCTAGTTTCATAAGGTGAATAATATTAGAGACCCATTCGAGATAGTCCACAACACGGATGAAGCCTGCATCCAATAGTCATTGTATTTCTTCCTTGACTAATAATGTAACTTTAGGATGCATTTTTCTAATTTTCTGCTGAACTGGTTTGGCTCCAGGGTTAAGGACTATATTATGCATGGTGAAAGAAGGATATATACCCAACATATCGTTATAGTCCCATGTGAATACATCCGAGAAGTCGTGAAGCACTTGTTTGATGTCACCAGGTTCAAGGAATAAGAGAGGCATCTAAGAGAATAATATGGGGGTTGTCTGGGTACCAAGGTCAGACCGAAAAGGTTCTTCATTTAAAAGTGTAAAGCGGTCCTTGATATAGGGATCGATAGGAATAGTGTTAGGAGTATCAATATTTGCAGTGGGAGGAGATGATTCACCAAAGTAAGTCTGTAGTGTTAAGTAAAAATGGAGAGTGTTTTTATGATGGTAAGGGGGAGATGGTCATAAGTTCCTATGTGATCTAATAAAGAATAATCAGTGCAAAATGTATCTAATGCATGCCAAGTGGGAGAAATGGAACCACCGATGATTTCTGGGTATAATAGAGTGAGGTGATGAGTGTGTGAAATATTGCAGACTTCAGGGGGAGATGGGGTAGTGTAGCCAATGCCAAGCTTGGTGGATTGTGTGGGAATGGAAAGAGGTTCTATGCTTCCCTTTCCATCTTTGCCTAACCCGGTTTCGGTGAAGCATAACGAAGCACATATTGATATTTGGGACCATATTTTGTTAAATTAGTTGAAGATGTGTTGGAAGGAGGGGTAGGAGGTGAGTGATCTATGATGTTACAGAAAGAAAATGGGGAGGGATCATCAAGGATTCATAGACCACACCTTGATACAAGAATTTAAGTCGTGTATGAAGGGTTAAGGGAACCACATGTATAACATGGATCCAAGGTCGTCTCGAGGAGAATGTTATAATTAAGATTATTAGGCATTACATGACATGAGATAGGAAAAGTGCATGGTCCAACAATAATGGGAAGGGTGATTGTGCCTAAGACCCATTTGGGAATGTTATCAAATCCATGAATAGAAACAGATGAGGGAATCAAGGAGGCTTCAGAAAGGCCAATTTGGTGGAGGAATGCTAGATTATAGATATTAAGTCTAGATCCATTATCAACTAAAGCTCACTTAACCCCACGTTATTGATACACACATGAATATAAAGAGGGGGATAATTATCTAAAATAGATTGAGAAGGGATTTCAATAGATGTAAAAGTAATATTTTCTTCATTAAAAGATAATATTGTAGTGAATTTATGATACACATATTCAGGGGAAGTATGAGGATGAATGTAAGTATTAGACAAAATATCTGGATTTTATTTTGACAATCGTGATGGGCCCGCAAAAAAGTACGGATGGAGATACTCATGGTGGCGTGGATTCTAAGGGTATGAAGTTGGCAAGAAAGAAGGAACTAATAGTGTTTGAATGAGGGTATGGGTTCACCAAATTATTTAATATAAATTGAATTAAATCTTAATTTCAGAGTAACTACTGTAACTAATGATGTACAAATGATAATATACAATAAATAGACAAGCGACAAAAAAGTA
Organism: Taxus wallichiana var. yunnanensis; assembly: GCA_018340775.1. Lineage (NCBI taxonomy): Eukaryota > Viridiplantae > Streptophyta > Pinopsida > Cupressales > Taxaceae > Taxus > Taxus wallichiana. The sequence goes on along the minus strand of CM031241.1, from coordinate 255,372,783 downwards.
AATATATGAAACCCTAAGAAAGTGAGAGAGATAGATGACTTATATGATTTTCGAATGATCGGGTAGTGCTTTTGAATGAGGCACCATTGGAACAATGGAAAGAGTGTCTTAAAGGTTCATTAGAGGTTATGAGACCCAAAAATGTGTAGGACAAAAGTGCCCATGAGAGGACAGGAGTGCTCGGGCATTAGTGACTAGATATGGGTGCTAGTATCTCACCCGAGATGCTTAGGTTTTGATCTTTTATGTGTAGGAGGAGCTTCACTATTAGTTTCCTTTTCACACTGATTTTACTTCAATGTCACCGATCAGTACATGTAACTCCGCAAAGAAAGATACCTAAGAACACATACCCACAAACCACATCAAATCTAAAAATAAAGATGTAGAATGTGGATTTGGATTGACTCAAGGTCACCCGAAGTGTGAAATTAGTATTAAGTGTCATGAGTTACATTTTAGACTCCATGTAATTATGTTTGAAAGTGTGTGTAATGATGCACTAGATCCCCTCATAAGTGCAAGTTGCACGCTTATAATGGGCTAGATCTAGAATGTAGCAAATGTATAGAATGCGTGTGATGGAATACAATAGACTTCCTCCTATGTTGTGTATGTATGATGCAATCATTATCCCTTGAATGAGTGTGCTAGATGGATGCTTTTGATGCTCTTATGCCTTTGGATGCAAGCTTAGGTGATAGTAGATAATGCTAGTGTTTGGCCCCTTATTTGAGAGCTATAACTATGTATATATATGATTCCCTTATTTGAATTTTGTAATTGACAACTGAAAGGATGACCCAAAAGTATAAAATATGCCCAAGAAGTAAAAGAGACCCAAAAGAGTGAGAAAAGGGGAGAAAGGGCCAGGAGTTTCAAGAGGGACATGAGCGCTTGGGCGCTAGTGTATGAGGTCATAAAAGATAAATCAAGTAAAATATCGATAGGGTTGTAGGATGTGTAAGGTCAATAATAGTATAACAAACAAATCAAAAGGCTTGAAAGACATCACAAAGTCTAGTTTTCTTTCTTAGGAATGTGTACATATTAGTATGCTAGGACCTAGAAATGTACCCAAGTGCATAGATTTTTTGTCTAAACAACTCACACTTATCATGCATAGATTTTCATCTCATTTTTACTCATGCACATGTTTCACCTCATTTTAGATGCCCATTTCACTCCTCCTACTATTTAACACTTGATTTTACTCCCTATTGATTTAATCTAAGTCATAGATTTTTTTGATCTCTAGTTAGGATGAAAACACTTAGAGGTTGGCTTTTAAGCAAAATTAATTTCTTAGGCCCCCAAATTTTTGAAGCTATTTTTTCCAGAGAGTACTACATCTGTTGTATTGTTGGTCTAGAGTGAGAAACCAATCCCAAAGGAGATTGCTTCTAATATTAAGCACTTGGGAATTTTGTATTATTGTTTCCACGCAAAAGCCAACATAAGGGCCATTAGACTAGCCTTCAACTTCCCTTAAACCAGCCACAAATAAGTTGTTTGTTCCTCTTCTAAAGTGTATTAAGCCTCTTCTTCTCCCTGACTGAATACATCAACTACAAAACTAGTCTTAATGAGCTCAAATGGAGTAGTTTGCTAAGGGTATAAGCATACAAGGTTAACATTAGCCCCATTATAATTACGTAAAGAGGTGGATCTAAGTCAATTTTATTTATCTCGCATCATTAGAATAGATTTGATTTCCTCTCTTTAGTATTAATTATAAAACCATCAACAAAAGGAACAAAAATATTAGTTAATATATGTTTTGACTAAATCCATGTTTCATAGATTAGAAGTTCAACACTCTCTTACTCGAGGCTTCTCCCATATTTGGGATTAGACCCTAGGATTTATAGTAGGAACATAGTATGTTGATTAAATCTATAATAGTTTTATTTTAAAGATTATATTGGGAAAACATTAAAAACCCAAAAACATAGTTTTAATTGTTAACTTTAGGTTTACATTCATTAATGACTAAAGTAAATTTGGTTTTAAGATAGATCAAATTTAGTTTAGATCACATATCTCAATTCACACATCTTTTCTTTCCAAATCAACATTTAACTTAGTATATTTCATTCAAACAATGTAAGAGTTTTAGATATGAAAACAATCTCTCTGTGGATAGTTATTGTTGTCATTTCTTCACTTTGTGACATGTTTTAAACTTAGTGAAAACATTCATAGTTTTTTTATCATAGATCATTTTATTTTCCACATCCATTGCACTCTATAAAATTCAGAAAATACCAAAAAAATTGATTAGTTCGTAATCCTATCAAATCAAGTAACATAATAAGAGAATCGGTTGTTAAATTTCTTTTACACACATATGAAATTTGAATTCTAAGAACTCTATTTCCATAATACACATGATCTCATTACATTATATTTAATCATGTTTTAAATTACTCACAAAAGAACCAAACAAAGAAAAACCTGAGACATAACCTTATAGTTGTGTTAAATACACAATAAAAGATAAATTATAGACACAAACAAGCCCAAATACATCCACATTCAACCTCGTAACAACCATAATACATAGCCACACTATTTCAGATGGAAGAAGAAAATACAACAAAAGAAGGACGCTTGTTGATCCACATGATATCAAACAACACTTTTGGACAACAATATCAAAAGACATCTCTAAGGCTCTAATTCTAGCTTGGGATCACCTTAAGAAAACCATCATCATAGGATTCCATTGTGATTTGCTACAAACCATAGCATGAAAACACCATGTAATGATCATTTCTCCTCCACCATGGATGACTATGGACAACCAAATAATCTCATGAAGAGTTGGATAATTTCCTCACATTCCCACTCTTCTGAACAACAAAATATACAAGATGATATCTTGTCTAATCTCAGTGAGAGGTATTTCATTATTCACATCTCTCGCACACATTATTCCACAACTTAGTATTATCGACAATGAAGCCTTGCAAGACAACAACCATATATTCCCCTCATTAGATAACTACTTCCATCAAGATAAGATTCTTCTCACCGTATACCATCCACCATCACCCCCTTTCACATGACTTTACCGGATCGGGTCGACATTCTTAAAACAACCACTTTACGTGAGTGGCACAACCCAACATTTCTCCTTTCATTGATTAGGACATAGATCTAGGGCTCCATGTCCGCTATCATTCTCGACCATACTTTCCACCGCGATCAAGTCCATAAGAGTCTCCGCCCTCGCCGAGTAGGTATTGCTTCTCTCGAGAACACAAGTAAAGAGATATTATTCGGTTTGCTTGACTCCTACACCCCAACTCATACCATCTTCGCAATATTCGTAGCCCTCGTCCAACACTATCCCATTTTCCTTTACATCGACTACCTTAGTCTGAATTCACGAGGAGTCGAGTACACATAAAGGGCCCCTATGCTTTTGCCATGTATGAAAAACTCCTCCATGAATAATGTTTGGATTCAATTTTTAGCTTCCTCAAATTTGATCTTAATAATTTTTGTTATTACTTTAATATTTTATTTAGATAATACATTAAACATTTATGGAAATTAAATTCTAAGTGCTACAAATTTCAACTTCATTTGTTATCGTAATAACTAATTTTAGTACAATATTACTTAATTGATATGGAACTAGTGTATTTTTATGTTTGTTAATTATTGATTAAAGTTAGGTTATAATTTGTGTATTTTCCCTTTGTGATCGGGTTATTCTCTTATTAAGTTTGGTTCCTATCATTTCTTGTGTCATATGATCTCAATATTTCCCTTTCTTTGCTTTTATTTATTCTCTATTTCTAGTGTCTTTTAGATTTTCATCAAGATTAGAGCTTTTGCACATCATGCCAAAAATGGCTATCTTTCGGATTGAGAAGATCCCCTTTCTTTTTGGGCCCTTTTTCCTAATAAACCTATTTTTTCAAGTTCAATACTTTTTTGGGCTTCTCCTCATGTTATGTGTCATCTTGCACACTAATAGAGCCTAATTTGAATGATACGAAACTTCTATAAATAAATAAGCGTGTTTAGTGTATTTAATATATTGATGCACACACCAAATTCTTATTTTATAAGAGTGATATGAAGTGATAATAATATTATATTGATGAAATATCTCTGTGCCAAAAACATACAAAAAATGTTATGGGTTTATTTCTATAATAAAGTAGTTGTTGCACATATGAAAATATAAGTTCTAGGATACAAGACTATTTTCTTGACTATGCATGAATGTTAATTATTATTTTTTTTCACAAATAAAGGGCTTGATAATAATTTGAAGGGACAATCCACACCTACTTGAACATCCCCCATTTATATGGGGTTTGCAAGGAGATAAGAAAATATCAGGGTTTTTATCTAGAAGGAGAGTGATTTTTGGTTGATTCCTAAGTGACTGAGACATTATGAAAAACAATTTCACACATTAGGGTACCTCAAACACAAAAGGAAAGTTAGATTCCCTTTTGTACACTTAGAGCCATATATGATAGGAGTTGACATCTATGGGTGCAAAAAAAAATAGCTAAGTTTTAATGGAAACAATCACATGTAATTTCATCATTTGATTTGTATCGGAGACATTTGAGGCGTTTTATGGACTTATTATCACATTATACTTCTAGAACATTCACTCGGATAATTGCATGAAATATTGTATTATCCTAAAATCCTTGTTTCCCCTAACACCTTGATTATTTTACTATTTTATATTATTCCATCTTTCTCTAATTTTCTATGTTCTAACTTAGACCATTCATCCGTGCAATTAGGTTTGTTTTATTAGATTATTTTTAGATAATTTAAGTGTGCTTAATTTAGTGTAATTGTTAGGTAAAATTATTTTCCACACCTATATTTTGGTCAACAAACGTTGTATTGAATACTCAACCTACTCAACTAGTGTTGAGGCTAAGGTTTCAATTTGTGTAACACACATTTGCTTGCCATATTTTAGGGATTGCTATCACTTCTTATCTTAGGGTTTCTTCTAGTTTCAAATTTTTTAGCCCCGTATTTTATTTGTGTGATATTGGTCAGTACATTTTTCTTTACATGTTTTGCATCTTTATGCCATCCAAATCGATTAATAAGGATCCAACTCACTCCCGTGATTGAATCAATTCAAATTTGGTTGATCTTGTAGAAATTGTCTCACTTCTTTCTAGGGTGTGCACAAAAATAACAAAGATGGTTCATATTGTGAAACTCAATCTCAACTTGAAATCAATCAATTTTTTGAAACCCTTATGGATGGAATTTGTTTGATGATAGGGACTAAATGATGACATATCAAGATTCCACGAAAGATGCATGGGAGTTAAGTATTACTTTGGATAATTTGAACTACATGAGCAATAAAACAAAGTGTGTAGAGTTGAGCAAGTCATATAAAAAGAGAAAAATATATCGATTATACTTGAAATACGAGTGTAGATCATAATATAAAAATAAAACCAAACTTCTCATTGCCAAATACACTTCTTTGAATTTTCTATTTAATTTTTTATTAGCATTAAACATTATGCATACATGTAACATATTTGTTATTATTTTATTGTAATTATTTAGATGATGAATATGATATATCATCACTATTAATTTGAAGCCACATGAATATATTATTTTAAAAATATATGTTTCACTCTTCCAAAAAGATGCAATTCCTCCACACAATTAACTTATATAGTCATGCCACGGACTATATTCTACATGGTATGGACATTTTCAAAGAATAAAATTAATTATAGAATCATAAATTTTTATTTCTTGTCTCTTTGTTCCTCTTTGTCCTCACATTTATGTGGCGATCGACTCCATCATATCCGCAATCCCTATTCTTGTTTTTTTACTTTGTATTACTCATATTTAAAAATAAGTGAAACAAGAGTTCCAGTTTGTCATTAAATTGCATATTATGTTTTTTTAAACCAAGGAAAAACATTATTATCTTAAATCTCATCTTTAATTTTCTATAAAATAATCAATTTTCTATAAAATAATCAATTTTCTTAATTCATCTTGAATATAATATGTGATGACTTTAAAACAATTTATTATTATTTAATTTAAAGCAATTCAATTTTAAAGGCAGAGAGTCGAGACTAACTAAATGGAGATACTCTTATTTGGCATATGCATGGCATTGTTTGGGAATTGGAATGAATCTGGAGGCAATTTAGCGTGCACCATGCATCTTTGAGTTTACTAAACCGAGTCAAATGCCGCTATTTCCGTTTGCTGTAGTGTTGTAGAATAGGAATTCGCAGGCCGTCAAATCATGCATTACACGTCTACGACAGACAAAAGTGTAGTTCAACCTAAATCGAAGCGTGAGAGAACGTAAATAATAAAAAAATATACATCCACAGTGCCATTTGGCTATCATTGACACGCGAAAAATAAAATAACCCCATCTAGAAAACGAATATCCTTCTAGATCCCCGGAAAAGATTCTTCCGTAACGCGAGACAAAGGCATGTGGTCTCAGGACAAGGAAGGTACCGTTTTTTTAATAGGTTGAAGGAGGCGTCCGGAATCCGGAAAGTGAAAAGTTTTCAATCGGAATAATCTAAAGTAAGTGGAAGTAAGGTGCGCCGGGACTCTGAATCTTGCATGCAGTCGATTGCCAAACCGCATTCGAAGGGTTTTAAATCTGTTTGTCTAAATACAGATTTAGATGAGTTGAGATTTCTGGTGCAATGAGGAACACCTCTTTCAAAAACTATCATCTGCGGGAAGAGATCGGCAGCGGCAGGTTTGGAAGTATTTACCGTTGTGTAAACACAGAGACGGGGGAAGTTTTTGCATGTAAAACTATACGGAAAGCTGATTTGCGCGATTCCCTGGACAGAGATTGTCTCCGCAGCGAGATCGGCATATTGGAATTTGTGCGCGGGCATCCTGGAATTGTTGAACTCCATGACTTTCACGAGGATGAGGATTGCTTGTGGCTGCTCATGGAGCTGTGCTCCGGCGGAGATCTGTTTGACAGAATCGCCGAGAAGAAAAGGTTCCGGGAAGATGAGGCGGCGGCGGTGTTGAAAAGCCTGATGGAGGCCATCCATTTCTGCCACTGCAAGGGCGTCGCTCACCGAGATCTCAAACTAGACAACATTCTCTTCGCGGACGACTCATCCTTTCCCAATCACATCAAACTCGCCGACTTTGGCCAGGCTTCCTCCTTTTCTTCAGGTATTCTACACTTTCTTTTCTCTATTTTTGTGGTCAAACAGGGGAACCGGCACATCGCCATTATAATCTCTCTTCTTGGCTAAGGATTCGATTCCAGTAAAGCTACTTTAAACCCTGCCTTTCCCCCTAAATTTGACCTTCGAATGAGAGAAACCCTAAGCCGCAGGTTTGGAACAGCTGACCTAAAACTGGCGGACGCTCAGGGGATGCATTCCGCACTTTCTTTTTACTTTCAACTTTGTAAGCCGTCTTCTCTTCTCTTTTCTGATAATAGTTGGGGGAAATGAAAATGTTGCAGGGAAAGGATGAGAGGAATAGTGGGGACCCCCTATTACGTTGCTCCAGAGGTTCTGCAAGGAAAAGAGTATGAAGAGAAAGTGGATGTGTGGAGTGCAGGGGTCATTCTGTACATAATGCTCAGCGGGAATCCTCCGTTTAACGGTGAAACGCCGCAGCAGATATTTGAGGCGGTTCTGTGTGGGAGGCTGCGGTTTCCAAGCGATCCGTGGGTCTCGATTTCACATTCTGCGAAGGATTTAATCCGCCGAATGCTCTGCAGAGACGTAGACAGAAGATTCACTGCTCATCAGGTGTTAGGTATATAAAATTCGATGCCCTTGGCCTTCCGATTGGTTTTTCATAGGGTTTATGTTATTTTTCACTAATTATTTTTGTTGTTTTTACACAGAGCATCCTTGGATGGTCGAGACCTGTTTTTAAGGGTTTCAACGTTATTGATGGTGGAGATTCCTTCGTCGAGGATGTATAAATTATAAAGCGATATACGAGAGTGTTTTTTTGGCATTGAGTTGAGATGAGATGCAATTTTAGAAAGATGATGTACAAATTGCAAAGTAAAAGGCTGTAATTCATACGGAGTGCCCTCTTTTTTTTTTATTGGAAGGTTCGCTTAAGATGAAGGCTATAAAAACATCTGATGTATAAGATGAAGGCTATAAAACATACGATGTACAAATCGCAGGAGAGCTGATACAATGTATAAATATATCTTTTCGTTAATTATATATATTTTGGATTTTTATTAATTTGTTTTATTTATTATTTAAATGTATTGTTGCATTGAAATGATTTGTTAGTAATTGTGAATGTTAGAGGTTACTATCTAAGGATGGAAATTTTATCTAAACCGTCGGTAGTAGACCGCCTTAACACGGAGCCGTGGATTTGAACCTTGGACCTCCCAATTACTAGGAGATGTAAGAACCTTACTCATTGGATAAAAGTGGTTATGTTTACCTCTTGTGGTAGTGTCAAGACTTACCTCGACGCATCAACACATGATTTATGCATGCCGACCCTCGTCGCATTGACCCCGAGACCTCCCACATATAACACACATTCCCCACCGTTAGGGTAAACCGATTGGGCTAAGTCAAATTTGTTTTTATAATAACTCTTACAAAATACATAAATTGAGTTAAATTTTATGTGGATGTTGTTCGTTGTAATATTCTCCCATAGTTCTTTGACTCATTTAATTTTGGATAATATATTCGACTAATCAATTTCATAAATTTTCACATATTCACTTTTACCATAAAAATTAATGTTGCACTAACTAGTTTGAAGATCCACAAACATTGGTAAATTTTATGAACATATAAAAGAAGGAAGAAAATGATAAAAAGATTCACTAAGTCAAAATTATGTAGAAAATGAGTTCTAGTTTCCAACTTTTACAAGTTAAATCTTCAAAGTTAACTTTTCTTACAAAATCCCAAATCCAATGCATCTAGTCCACTATTCAATCTTTATTTGTAAGAAATTAAAAAAATGAATCTAAAATTACAAATCAAAATCAATAAAATAAAGCTAAACAAAAATCAAATAAAACTAAAAAAGAAATCAAACAAAACTAATTAAAAATCAAAATTAATAGATGTTTCTATTTTATCAATGAGATATGAAGATGTTTATATTTCATTAATAAGATATTAAGATAATTCTATTTATTTTATTTTATTTACATTCCAAAGTTTCCATTTTCATTTATGTTATTTTTGTCATGAATCCCACAAAATTATAATGTAAAGGGTATGTGTAATTTGTAATTTATTAATTTTCATCTATATACACACACATGACGGTTAAATTTTGAATATACATGTTATTTTGACGTTTAGATTATATATTTACTTGTTAATCATGGTGGTCATATTTCAAAAGTGGTTGTATTTTGACATCTAAAATGACTAAAAACATCTAAACACCTTGCAAAATCCAAAGACTGGACAAAGACTTATTGTTTTTAGTCATTACTTAAATTACTATTCTAATGATTTTTAAATGTATTGTTAGTAATTATTATAAGGGGACCCCTTAGTCGTTTAAATGACTTTAATGTGTAGTCACTACTTTAATAATTATTTTCTTAATATGTTTTTGGCAATAGTACTAATTTTTTTGAAATATATTTGTAGCAATAATTACAAAGTAAGGGGACTTAATTAGTAATAATTTGTTTGTTGACCGAGAAATGGGGAAGGGAGGAATGGTAAATGTAATTGACCACTTTGGGCTTCTCACCCTTCGACTTTTTCATATTGGTAATTTTGGAATGTGTGGTGCCTAATAAAATTGTAAAGAAAATGACAAATGTGAATTTATAATCTTGTAAAATCATAATTATAAAAGACTAGACAATTCGCTATTTGCTTAATAATAAGTACTCAAAAATATTAGTAGACTTTGAAAATTTTGCTATATTCAAATGAGACATTAACATATTCTTCACATATGAAATCAAAGTTTTAGATGGTCTATAATTATATTTATAAGATTAATAGGTAAACAATGGTCGATGGCCTCTATGATTGGTTGATATTCTTGGGAGGTGGCATGTTAACATTCCTTGTTATATGGGCTGTAGAAAATTAGATCTTGTCATTGAACCATGGAGGGTCTAAAAACAGGGGCTAATCCTTTACGTCAAAAGTTCAAGAGTATGGATAGTGTTTCTGACTGAGACAAGGGCTCTGAATTTCGACGACAAATTTTCTCTCATAATTTTTTACACGGTAAAAAGAGGATTCATTGAATTCCCTTCCAAATACTCTAACTAAAGTGGCCCCGTTCCAAAATTGGGTCTCTATTGAAACACCGAAGAACACATACAATTGTTTAATAAAGAAGTACTTTCCCGTTTAAGGATTCCTGAATATCCGTTGATGACCATTGTTTGGAAGCATGCCACTTTAACGTATATTGCGCCGCATGTCTCCATTAATAATTATGATTTACCAAGTTCATTGAAAAGCCGCTATTTCCGTTTTTGTCGTTGTATTTAAATTTGGTGCAGCCGTGGACTAAAACGCAGGCGGTACACGTCCACGTCAGACCAAAATGTATTTCAACCAAACTCAAATTGTTTGGGAAAACATAAACGTAGAATGTACGGCAACCTCGGGTCAATTAACTTGTTAACGTTTCACGCACGAAAAGAAAAATGGCTTTGTTCTCAATCGAGGGTTAAATTTGACTTTCAAAAATACAATTTAGTGTTATATAAATTTTATATTTGTGGGCATTTTGCTTTGTAGATGAACCTTTATAGTATGTAATTCATGTTGTATATATCTCCCTCCTCGGGTAAATATGGACAAACAGAAGAATATGGAAATCAAAGAAACTCAAAACCCGACATTTATTTATGCCACCATCGGCGCAGGTTGAAAAACGTTGACATGAAAAAGGTTGTGCCCTAGCGCAGTTGAAAAACGTCGACATGAAAAAGGTTGCGCCTTGGCGCAAGTTGAAAAACGTCGACATGAAAAAGGTTGCGCTTGGTGCAGGTTGAAAACGTCGACATGAAAAAGGTTGCACCTTGGCGCAGGTTGAAAAATGTCAACATGAAAAAGGTTGCGCCTGGCGCAGGTTGCAAGGCATCAACACCACATTTTCAGCGCCTATGGCGCACTTAAGAGTATGTTGACATGAGGATGGATGCGCCGAGGCGCATCTTCAGGAGGCACAACATTTTGAGCGTTGACACCGAACCCGACAGAAAGCAAACCCTGACCTAGATATTCAAATGGCCATAACTTTTCACAGGGAGCTCGAGATTCACGCAAGGTTGGAATTTTCAGAAAGCTTACAAGGTCCTTTGCCCAACTATGACTGGATATCTTTAATTGGGTGAGAACAAGTTCTTCAAAAATGCAAAATACAATTCGCCATTTTTGGGTTCTCATAGATTCTCACCTATCGCCATAATGAGATGAATTAAATACAATCTGGAGGTGGTTAGGGTAGATTTGGAATTCCTCTCTCTTCCCTCTCTCATTCTTCCTATAAATTGTAAGGAGGGGCTTCTTTCTAAAGGTTGGACATTCTTGTTTTGCCCCTCCCTTCTTCTCTTTGGCAGCAAATTTGTGGAGTTCAAACCTCCCATATAAAACTGTAATGCAACTTTGCCTCTTGGCATTTTGTAGTGTATTGTATCAATTTTGGAGCAAATAATGCATGTTTGTGGATGATTCTCAACCCTCTCTGTGTTCATTTGCATCCTCCTAATCTTTCACTGCAAATTTGGTTATCTGTGCATGATCTTGCATTGCATTTTAATGGTTTGTGTTTATTGGCAAGACAGGTGTTCTTCATTCCTGTACATCACCTTTGTTAGTTTAGGTTTATTTTTATGCATCTTCTTACCCTGTCTCCTTGGCAAGTTAGATTAGGTTTTTGAGTAAACCCTCTGCATTTTTATGTGTGCATCTGAACAAAGGAATAGGAACCGGCCTTCATCCGGAGAGCTTTCCCGATTCACAAGGTCCCACACTTGGGAAAAGCTCCATGTTATGCAATCGCACTTAGAGTCTCAACCCATCGAGTTGCAGACATTCAGGGGTGTTTTGATTCGCCATCAACAATTCCTCGAGCAACATGGTAATCGTGAGAACATGAGAAAATAATCATAACTATGATGCCTATTTTTTAATTTATACATGCTCGATCGAGAAGGGCTTTACATGGCTATAACACCCTATCATAGTTCTTGTAAAAAAACAAGCCCATGAAAGTGGACCAAGAAATACCTTGACCTCATCATCATGAGTCAAGATGACAAAATCAATGGAAATTGAGAAACATACCATGGTAGTTACATAAGCATTTATTATCACGACAACTAAAAATTGGCTTTGTTTGTAATTTATACTCAACTTCACACCTTAGATGAATGAAAACAAGTGCTTCAGGCCCAACATAAAACATTGCAACTCGTTAATGTCTTGGACTACAATGAAGTAACTCTACATCTTCAACTTATTAACAAGAAATACAAGATGTTTTGCCATTCACGATAACTATTGACCCCTATTACTTAAACATCAAAGAAAATTTCAATCCAATTCTTGATTCTTGTTTTAGTTACTCCCAAATTGATAATCAAAATATATTGTTTTTTTCAAATAGATAAATACTTTTTTTTGAAAGTATAAATACAAAATATTGAGCCCTCTCATTTGTTAAGTGCCCAGAGGCCCTCACGCCGGCAAAATAAGGCCATTTTGTATTTTGTATTTTTTTTTTTTTTTGATTGGTAAACGCTTTTGACCGGAGCTATGAACCGGAGGGGTTGGGGCCCCCACCCTACAACCAGAAGAAGTGAAGAAAAGAGGAAAAGAGAGGTGAGGAGAAACAAACAAATAGAAAGAAAGAGGAAGGAGAGGAAGCGGTGTAAACAGTACGGAACACCGAAGAAGGACATAACTAAGACCGAAGCACCAAAGGCGCATGAACGAAAGTCAAGGAGGACCATACCACGCAAAGACCCGAACACCGAGAGCGCCAAAACAACGAACACTGAAGCAACGACAAAGGATGCTGCAAGGTAGAAGAGAATAGAGACAGAGCGAAAAACGAGGTTGGGCACGCAATCCAACCCGCAAAGCCACCCACCGGAGAGAAAGCACCAAAGACGAAAAACCACCGACACACGGCCTCGGAAGCAGAGACCACAGCCCAAAGCCGCACGCAAACAGAACATGAGGGCGACCAACGCACAAAGCAAGAAGAGCAGGCCGCCCAAAAAACCAACGACCACCACAGCCCAGACCGATAAAGGACGAGCCACCTGCAGCAGCCAAGAAGAAGAAAACAGATGGAACAAGAGCCATCGCAGGAAGAAGGCGCGAGCAGGAGAGTAGAAAGACCAATACACTTCAATCACGACCAGACACCTAAAAGCGGAGAAACCACGCAGAACCCGAAACAGACGAAGCAGACGACGCCCAAACACTGGCCGAAAATGCATACAAACTAAACAAGCTCCTCGAAAAACATCCATTTCTTCCTAAAGCGCCGCTTAGGAAACCAGGACATGCGGTCCCTTAACAGGAAGACCAACGGATTCAGATCCACCCCAGACCAAAATGAAACCAACACAAACCCACAGCCCCGCAACCCGACCACGGACAACCACAACCGCCAAACCGAACCAGCATGGACAAAGACAGAAAAAGGGGAGGAAAACCTCCACCGCAGCCGCACCTGCACGAAAGGACCATCAGACAAAAACGAATCCCCAACGTTGATTTGTGCCATGTGACCCTCAACGGGAACAGAAACCGAAGAGAGCGAGGCAGGTGCAGGAGCTGGGGTTTGAAACGGATCTAACACCACAACCGGGGCTAACACCTCCATAGAAGCCCCAGAAACCTGCGAAACGTTAATGGGCTGGGACTCGACGAGCAGCCCATCCGGCAGACGATGGAAACGAGAATGAAGCTTGACAAAAGTAGACACCAGACCTTCGACAGGAAAATAAGCAAAAGAAACAGGGCCGATGTCACTACTAATAAACGCCAGAAAAGCCTTCACGTCCCGACTGAGGAGGAAACCAGCAAACCGAACGGCTTCGTCCAACAACTCTTCAGCCAAACACTCCTCGAGCGGACCAGAGCACAACTCCAACCCTTCCATGCAGCGCTCGGCAAGGGACAGACTGAGGGAGTCCAGCTGAACCACCACGCTAAGCGCCTTAACCCTCTCCCACCGCTCAACTCCAATGCTACCACAGGCTCTCGAGGCATGTTCTATCCATAGCCCGAGCGCCTTCCGCTCCTCAGACCTCATCTCCATCCCCCATTTTGTATTACTTATATAATATGAATGCACTCAATTGATGAATGAGGGCTCTAGCTTTGCATTACTTATATAATACAAATGCACTTGATTGATGAACGTGGACTGGAGCCTCGGGTTGTTTATGCCCTCATGCCAACTTGAGAAGTGAATGTTAGGGAACCACTTTCCCAATAGGGAAAGGAGGCTAAGGAGAGCACATGTAGGGTGGGACAAGGATAATTATACTCTCTACTTTAAAAGTTCTGCAAATACTTGTTGGTAGATTAGATTATATCACTTGAACTTACCTCAAATAAGTAGTGGAGAACAATGGGTATTATTTCAACAATAATGACAAAGGCCAGCTAATTTGGCACTGAAAATTTCCATTTGGCTTCAAAAGAAATAAACTAAAATAGGATGAAATGCCAAAAACACAAGTCCTCGGGATATTTGAAAGCATAAAAGGAGACTGAAGACAGTAGCTTAGTCTAACAAACAAGGAACAAAAGTTTATAATTACGAACACTACCGAAAAAAACATCGTGTAGTTGCTCTCCCGCATGCAAGACCCAGTCAGATTTAGTAGTTCCATACCATTAAAAAAGTGCATTAATGGAAGTTGCAAGTTTCATATGTTCATTTTTTTATTGATTAGCCTTGCATCAACATCAAACAAAATGTTCATTTCAGTAACATACAGAACTATAAAACTTAGATTCCACATCATCTTCTGGACTAAAGGGAAGGGATAGGAATATCCCTTGTCATCTTCCTCAAAGTGCTTGATGTGATCCCTGCAATGAGGTTTCATCGTCTTCCAGAACATAATTTTTCATGCAAATTGCATCAAGTGTTTTTTTCTTCAATATTTTTATCTCCACTCCTACTAGATGCGCGCTCCAAATCCAACACTTGATTTATAAACTGCTGGTCATGAATGTTTTCAGGGAAGTGTGGTAGAATAAGAGTCATAGTTTTCAATGAAGGAGATTTCTGAGAAGGAAACCCAGAACAACTACTTCCCTTTCATTCATTTCGGATGAAATATCTAAATATGCTTTCTTGAGATTCGGGATGGTCAAGTTTGATACCACCGTGTCTAGTCCCAGGTTCTGCATTGGTACCAACTGACCAACTTCCATGTTCTATTGTGCAAAAAGAGGCCAATGTATAGAAAACCAAGACAATGTAGTATTAGGTTATGAACTAAAAACGTACTGCTATAATTTGCTATGAAGAAGATCATCATTCATAAGAAGTTGTCTAGTAGTATGATTGTACATGGTTTCTACTTCTAGTATGTTGATTACCCCTGTATCAGGCATAATTTAAAAATTTCTACTATGTTGATTAATCCTTGTATGGTTGTAGATGGTTTTGAACTCAACATTTAAAAACAAAGCTACTTCAAAAGCAAAAATAGTATTTACCTGGATGAAGTGCACTACTACTTCTAGTTCTTCAAGATTAGGAGAATTTCAAAGGAGTGTGAAAAAGGGAAATGATATGAAGGGCCTTTAAGGGACAATTCTCTCACTGATGTCATAGTTGAAATTCCGTGAAGTGACCAAACATCTAATGTATGTCAATCTTGCAAAAATTCACTTTGAGTTTGGTTAATTGTGGACAGTCTATTGTCAACAAGTGTCCACAGTCTACTAACTTGAAGTAACTGAGATCGGGAGCCCATATTTTCAAATTGATAAATGAGTTGTGAATGTGGAGCACCAATTTTTGAAGAATGGGACATAATGCTAGGAGCTGCTCATCGAGAAAATCATAAAGACTATGCATATGACATGTTTTGAGGACTTGAAACACCCAATGCCGGTGGGAATTTATGTAAAGTTGAAGTAACCAATTTCCAAATCCGTGAGGAGGTGATAAGAAAATAGAGATGTTGGCACACCCAATGAAGTTTCCCAAAAATCGACTTCGAGAGTCATTTTTTTCATTCCCTTGAGACGAAGAATATTATCAATTATGTCTTTTACGGATTTATTCCTCATTCGTTTTATAAAAGCTTTTTAGGATCTGGTCCGTATATAGGGCGAAATTTCTAGTCTTTTTGTATGAAATTAAAAAGGTAACCTTTGTCCACATATATTGCCATCTAGCGGAGAGGATGGGTAAACGGATGAAATATGTGAGGGGAAGGTGTGAGAGGATGTTATAGCATAGTATATCGTCCAAGAAGTCACTCCACAAGTCTCAAGGTATTACTTTGCAAAAGCAATGTGGACATTGGTGAAACTAAAAGACAAGGTCTTACCTTCATTTTTATCTCTAGAGTCTTCTCCCTTATAAACCTACACATTTCTCCTCCTCTCTCTTCGAACGATAGTTTAAAATGTTTTGTGAGCCTTTGCTTCGTGTATGAGAAAAAGAGACGGCTCGACTAGATTCCCTCACCCCTTCGTTGCACTTTTGAAATAAAAATCTCCCTTAGAAAGCAGATAAGTTCTTCTTGCTTCCTATTACTATAATATTTTAGTTTGTAATTTCATTTTATCTTTCGTTGTAAATATAATAATCTTTCCATTCTCCAAAATTCTACATATGTTTTCCTTCTATTTTACCTTTAGTGTTTCACAACATTTCTCTTCAATATTTACGAATTGTTCGCTTTATAGTTTCACTTCAACCCCTCTATAATTTCTAATTTTTATGTTAGAGCCCTCCACTAATTTTTCCCTGGGCTAAATCCCTTTCGGCGTTAGAATATATGTCGATGACCATTATTTGGAATGAAGCTAATTTAGTGTACGCCATGCCATTGCCGTATGTTCCCGCATCGTCGACCAATTTCAGGCAAAAGTCGCTATTTTCCGTTTTTGTTGTTATATTGGAATTTGGTGCAGCCGTGGATTCCCGAAATCAGGCATTACTACTATTTACACGTTTACATCGGACCAAAATATAATTCAATTATTCAACCCAGCTCGAGTTCAACCTACGGTGACCTGGATAACATTTATTCACGAAAATACAAAGATGGATATGCTTCTACAACCCTGGAAAAGAATCTTCCCTTATACGAGATAAAAGTTTCCCTGTATTGGAATATTCGGAATATTCGACATGCAAGTGGTCGGCGGCCATGTAGTCTTTGTTTATTCTATTCCCGGAATATGTTTGTTTAAATACTTGAGACTAACAAGTGTTAATAACATTTCCAGTAAAGCTACATCGCCATTATAATCTCTCTCTCCTTGGCTAAGGATTCGATTCCAATAAAGCTACTTAAATCCTGCCTTTTCCCCTAAATTTGACTTTCGAGTGAGAGAAACCCTAAGCCGCTGGTTTGGAACAGCTGACGTAGAACTGGCGGACGCTCAAGGGACGCATTCCGCACTTTCTTTTACTTTCAACTTTGTAAGCCGTATTATCTTCCCTTTTCTGATAATAGTTGGGGGAAATGAAAATGTTGCAGGGGAAAGGATGAGAGGAATAGTGGGGACTCCCTATTACGTTGCGCCAGAGGTTCTGCAAGGGAAAGAGTATGACGAGAAAGTGGATGTGTGGAGTGAAGGGGTCATTCTGTACATAATGCTCAACGGGAATCCTCCGTTTAACGGTGAAACGCCGCAGCAGATATTTGAGGCGGTTCTGTGTGGGAGGCTGCGGTTTCCAAGCGATCCGTGGCTCTCGATTTCACATTCCGCGAAGGATTTAATCCGCCGAATGCTCTGCAGAGACGTAGACAGAAGATTCACCGCCCATCAGTTGTTAGGTATATAAAATTCGATCTTGTTGCCGTTCCGATTGGTTTTTAATAGGGTTTCTGTTATTTTTCACTAATTATTGTTGTTCTTTTTACACAGAGCATCCTTGGATGGTCGACACCTGTTTTTAAGGGTTTCAACGTTATTGATAACATAGAGTCCGTTGATGAGGATGTATAAATTGCAAAGCGAAAGGCTGCAGCCTATACTCATACAGTGTTTTTTTCTTTTTTGGGGACATTGATGGTGATGTCTAAATTGGAAAGTGATAGGCTGTACTTAAAACAAAGGTTCGGTTCAGATGAAGGCAGTATAAAGGCTGTATTTTGTGTGTTGTACATTGTACAATGTGTAAACAACTCGTTTTAGTAATTTTTTTGATTTTATTTATGACTTTTTTTTTTAATATTAGTGATTCATTAGAAATGTTTGTCTATAGATTCTTATAAATTAATTGATAAAACACATGCTCACATAAATAAAGGGTTATGAGTGTAAAATACTTTTAATTTAACAAACACCAAATAATTATGAATATTAATATTGATTGTTTTTAACTATATCTTTCATTATTATCTCAATGACATTTTTCATAATATATTTTTAGTAATTATCACAAGGAAACCCACTTAGTCATTATCCAAATGACCTCAATGTGTAGTGACCACTCTAACAACTTTTTTCTTAATGTATTTTTGGCAATCATCACAAGATTTACTTCATAATATATTTTTAGCAATAATTCTAAAATAAAGGGGTCCACTTAGTCATTACTTAAATAACCTTCGTGAGTAGTTGTTATCTTAATGACTTTTTCTTGAGATGAAGGAATGGTCAATGTAATTCACTACTTTGGGCTTTCGTTTCATGTTGTCAAAGTTTTTTTGAGTGTGTAATACCTTATAAATTTCAAAAGAAAGAATAAAAATATCAATTTATAATGTTGAAACACTAAAATAGCGCAATGCTACACAATTCTAAAGATATTTGAACTTTAATAATTGATTGCTTAGTAATAATGACTAAAATATGCTAGAAGACTTGAAAGATTTCTAGGTTCAAATGGGACATTGAAGTATTCTTCATATATGAGATCAAATTTGATTTTGTATGGTGTATCATATGTGGTTAATATGTAAACTATCATGGAAAATGCAATGTAGGAAAGTCTTTAGCCATGGCAAGACAAAGATTTATGGCATCTCAACATTGGAATTTTCAACTAAGACAACTTCATGAATTAGTATCTATTTTCATTTGCAAAACTTGTCAACTATGTTTGCAACATAATTAAGAGAGATGAATGGCGATAAAATTTGTAAAGAGGAGGGAATAATCCACTATTTTCATACACAACTCGCAACGTTTAAAAGATTAATTAACTATTACCTTAATTTCTCTTGTAATAGTGACTTGAAAATGTTAATTATGCCAAAGCGAGAATATCATAACCAATATGATAAATACATAGAATTGATTTAGAGATCTAGACTATTTCATTACAAATCGAAACCTAATGGAAGGTTCTAGTAAAATGTTAGTCTTAAAATAAAAATAAAAATTTCAAACACATGTGGAGTTTGACTACATCTTTAAATATTATGAAAATATGTAGCAACTTGAAGGTATGTAAAAGAGGAAAGAGATAAACTACTCTACTATGTTAGTGTTTGTAATGTGTCAAAGTCTATGCAAGTGTTGGGGTTGTAGCATTGATGGGTCGAATGAGGATCTATAAAATGCTCCAAAACGATTGAAAAATTGAAATGAAAGCCTCAATGAAGTTGGAAGTTGTGAATCAATGACCTTGTGAGGATGATTGCGAGTGACAATGCTAACTTAGACATGTGAAGGGAAAGTTGATGTTCACCGAGGGTGGGTTCAAAGTGTCGAGAGGGAGTTCATTTGATGAGTTAGATTCATTATTTCAATGGGGTCCACACATTGTAACAAAAATAGATGGAACATGCATAATATAGGAGGGTATGGAATGGAGGGAGGTAGTGGGGCTCATATCTAGCCACATCTAGGTGTGTGCTCTATACAATCATTGGTTTCATTTTAGAAGAATACGAGCGTGGGCATGATGGGAAAAATGTCAATGGATAGTCGGTCTACAAATCACTTTAATGGGGGTTGGAAAACATTCATGGTCGATGGTCTATATGATTGGTTGATATTTATGGGAGGTGTCATGTCAACATTACTTCTTGTATAAGCTCTTTGGATAATTAGGACTTCGATTACACCATGGAGGATTTACAAACAAGAGCCAACCCTTTTCCTCAAAAGTGCTAGGAAAACAATAGTTGTGAATGCAAAGTGTGTGTTTTCATTGACTTCAAGACAAGGGCTTTGAGAATTTTTACAATAATCTAGTGGTGGGTTATACAATTGGTAGCCCACAAAGGAGTTGAATAGGAAGAGGATGATGTAGTTGTGGCAAGACCCACATTTAAAACTTATGAAAATTAACAGTTTATGAAAATTTATGTAATCGTGATCTAAATAAACTTTTGACATGATAATTTCACATTTCTATCAGGTTTATCTTTATAGGTACCTTTCATTATCATTTGAGAAAACAACCTTTTTGTGCGACAAGAGACTAGGAATATAGTAAAATAATTGAGAGAAGACAAAGCATGTTGGTTACCCACAAACACAAACAAGTATTTTATCTGTGGATTATCTAATGGTATTAATATAATCCATAAACATTATGTTAAAATATTATATTAAAGTGTGACTTGTGTGACACACGATTTCACGGTCCCCTATTGAAATGTTAGCTTGAGATAAGGAGTTGAGAATAATATGTTGGTTAGGAACTACGAAATGGAAAACAAGACCACCTTGGAGGAACTACCAAATAAAGTTAAACAATATATGTAGTGGACTGCCTAGCGTGTGCTAGATCCGGGAAGTGTGATACTTCCTAGATGGTTATCAATCCACTATTTAAAACAACTTAATGCTAACAATAAAGGAAATCCTAATGTAGTTAAAATGATTTAGGTATCTCATTCATCTACAATAAGAAAATTCATTCACAATAGGCTAAGCTATGATTGAATATGAAGGTCAAGGTCTTGGTTAGGGTACTGGTATGGGTCAAGGTGAGATTTTGGGTGGTTTTGGGTATTTGGTGGAGGTTTAGAAGCTTTGTTCTTGGTTTCTAGTAAAAACACACGAGAGACCAACGTCGGTCTAGTATGACCGATGTCGGTTTAGGTTAACTGGTGATGGTTGTGGGTAACCGGCATCGGTATGTATGGTATGGTGTGGTACAAGAAACTTAGTAAAATGGGGTGGGGTGATAGATCGAGGCTAGATGGGAATGGAAGGGAAATGGTAGGGTTCGTGTGGGTCTCAGGTATGCACAGGAATGATTAAAATCTAGATATGGGTAGTTCAAGGGTATGGGTAAAGGATGGTCAAGTTTGCATGGAGGTAAAATGGTGGTGGAATGAAATGAGGGAAAAGAAACTAGTAACAACAACAAAAGAATCTACCAAATGATAAATGGACAAATGTTGGTTAACAAAGCACTTACTTCTTTTATACGAGCTTGATGTCTAGTTGGTAATGGTGGGTGATCAAATGGAATGAACTTGATGTGGTGTTGGCACTTCCCTGGATGCTCCGTGAAGGAAAATGGCTCTGTGGTTGCTTTGGTGTTGGCTATGGATGCTCTGATGTGTGTACTAATGTTGGTTCTACTTGCATGCAGCTCTAGTTTTGTCACTTGTTCTCAAAGATGATGTATTAACTCTCTAAAAATGTGCCAACCTGAAATAAGGTTGTTTTGGGGGTTAAATGGTAACCGACGGTGGTTCGGGTTAACCGGTGGTGGTTTAGGGTAACCGGCATCGGTTAGGGTGGGATTTCCTAGGTTTACTAAACTAGGTAGATCCCCTTGATTTTCTGGGATCTCTCGTTCATTTTCTCCATGGATTAGAATGGAAGCTTCCTTCTAACATGTGGGAATGTGGTTAGAGGGAATGTAGGCTTTGATTTTTAGGGTTTGGGTAGGTCTTAGTTAGTTATGGCAACATACTAAGAATAGGTCTTAGGGTGAGGTGGCTAGATGAGGTGGATAGGTGAGGTGGATATGTGGGCATTATCCAATTAGGATATTTAAATAATAAATATTGTGAGGATAATGAATTAATTTAATTAAATTAATTAAATTAATATTAGAGTGGGATGAAAGGGGCCATGGTTAGGTGAATGTGTTCAAGGTGTTTATTTGATGAGGGACCAAGGAGAGTGTGACCTAATTTTGGTGTCTACATTTTCCCCTTTTTTTGTTGTGTAGCTTGTATTGGTAAGTGATGTTGACAAAAATAAGATGTGGTTGCCCCATGTGTGGGTGAAGGTGATCCCCCTCAAACCTAGGAACTGATGAGGTAGAAGGTAGAATCGGTGAGTGGTTTGATAAAAGGTGAATGTGATGAAGAGGAAGGTGGGGCAGGGGGTAAAAAGGGAAAAAGGTCCACTCGGGTAATCTAGGTAATGGGTCAGGGTCAAAGGTAGTAACAGTCAAACGCACACACATGTATAAACTACACACATGGTACAAGTTGAAGAAGAGTAGGAAAACTCTACATTGTCTAAGGTCGATAGGTTTATCCAAACAAGGTTGAAGTGATTTTGGTATCCAAGGTATAGGATATGGTCAGGAAACATGACATAGGTCAAGTGTAGGAATGTTTAGGTATGTTTGGTACACCAAAGGTTGGGTTAGGATAAATGGTCATGGCAAAGGGCAAGGTAAGGTCATATGTCATCAACAACAGTAGGTAGTGTGAGTGTGCAAGGTATAGTGAACACATGAGGTCAAAGGTCACTAGCGATGTTCCAGGTCCAAGTATCTAGGTCACGGCATGGGTAGGGCCGAGGTATGGGTAAAATAATGAGTCCCGAATGAGGACGAGGTGAGGGGGTAAATGATAAGGTCAAGAAGATCAAGTGAAGTGTCCCAGGGAGGGTGTGGGTGAGGTAAAAAGGATTTAGGTCAAAAATTGGGGGTAGGGGGGGTAGGAAAAAGACTAAAGAGTAAACCGATGATGGTTTAAAAAGGAACCGATGTCGGTCAAGATGGACCGACCATGGTAAGCTAGGGCATAGGACCGATGTCGGTTAAGGTGAAACCATCACCGGTCAGGTCGGGTAGGTTATAAAAAAAAAAAAATTACCATATTTTTCAAATCATTTGTCTTTTAGCGAATTGGGAAAAAAATGAGAGAGAGAGAGAGAAAAAAGGTGGAAAGTGAGAGAGAGAGAGGCGAGGTTGAGTTGGTGAGCCACGTGGCAGGTGATAGTTGGTGATAGGTGGATCCATGAGCTAGGTTGGATCGATTTGATTGGATTGATTGATTGGAGAGTGAGAGGTCATTTGGTGATGGTAGAGGTAGGAGAGGGATCGGGGGGACCACTAGTGTAGTGGCGGAGGTGCCACCACGTAGATGACAGTAGTGTGATGAGGTAGGATTCAATCCCACTTGTTTTATTTTTAGAAATTGAATTAAAGGTTAGGTGGGTAAAAATGGTTTTTTTTTTTTTTTGGGGGAAAATAAATTTTGAATTATGGGAGGGAAATCAAGTAAAATAGGAATGGGGAGGGAGGGGATTGGGTGAAGAAGGGGAAGGGTGTAGGGGGGATTTGGGTAGGATTAGGTGGGTAGAAGGGAGAAAAAGGGAATTTAAAGGAAAAATGGGGTTTAGGTGCATGCGGGTTTTTTGATGCGTGATGATGTGACCGGCGTGTCGGTTGAAGGGTAGCCAATGCGTCGGTGTGTGAGTGCGGTATCGGTCATGAAAAGAGGTGACCGATGGTTGAAGGGGGAGGGGTTCGGTTAGGGGTAACAGTGTCGGTGGTCATAATTGGAGGAAAAAGGGGCCAAAAGGTGTGTCGAGGTTTGGGTGGGTGAGGTAGATAGGGGTAAAAGAAAAGTGGTTTGGTGAAAATCATAACATAGGTAAGGGGTAAAAATAGGTAAGGGTGGAGTTGTTAGGGAAAAATGTATAGATATGTAGGAAAAAGGTAAGGTCGGGGAGTGGGTCAAAATGGAAGTAGGTGAGGGGTCGGGGTGTGTGGTTTAATAGGTGAGGTGATATTAGGTCAGGTAGGGTTAGGGTAGGTAGGTAGGTTAGGGTAGGTAGGTAGTAGGTAGGGGAGGTGGGTTGGGTAGGTAGGGTAGGTACATGGGATAAATGGGTAAGTAGCAAAGTAAAAGAGGTAGGGTAATGGGAATGGGTATGGGTGAATGTAGATATGGTCTTGTTTTAATAATGTGATTGTTTTGTTGGATGTAGGTGAGAGATCAGCTGAGGATGTGAGACAGGGTGCCACCCCTACTCGTGTGATGTTCAGTTTGAGGCACATGATGACTGAGGAGTTGTGGCATGTTGAGGAGGTGGGCTTGAGTGGGGTCGATGCTACCGGCATGTAGTCCGAAGCCAAGTCGATGGTCACCCTCATCGATAGATGGGATGCCATGACCAACATGTTCCACCTACCGATGGGTGAGATGACAGTCACCCTGGAGGACGTGTTTAGGATCTGTGGTTACCCATATTGGGGGTAGGTATATTTGATCTCCTTAGAGGCATCGAGGAGTTGATGTTGATGGTATTTGGGGAGGGGATGGAGCTGACATTCCACAGTGCCAGCCTGAGCTATGGAGAGATGTACCTAGCCCATCCAGAGGAGACGAGGCTAGTAGTATTACTGATGGAGGTAGTCTCTTTTTTGCACTGCCGGATGCTAGAGGGTGGGAGATTCCCATGATCATTGATGGGAGTATTACATGACATGATGATGGAGAGGACCTAATTTTCTGGGTGCCAACATTCTAGTAGTTATATAGAGAGCTATGGGCGTATGGGTGGCTCTGCGAGGTTTAGCCTATGTTGCACATTCATTCTTCACTGTTGGGCCTATGAGCACATTATCTGTGTGTGCATCCTAGTGGGTATGCCTGAGTAGATGCCTTTTGAGCTAGGTTTTGTGTGGGTGGGGTACAGGTGATGGGTGCTGTTATTGGAGAGTGGTGATCAGACAGGGCTACACATGATGTAGCATATTACCGGTGGCTATTGGAGGGATTGTCTCAAGGTAGATATTATATGGAGACCGTATGTGGGTTATCCCTCATACAGAGATAGATGGATGAGGAGTTAGTTGGCCAACTACTTAGATGGATAGAGGGGGCATGTGCGAGAGAGCATGAGAGATGATCCCCATAGATAGGGTCGATGATGGTAGTTTGGATTATTATAGATATACCACCACCCTTCCCACAATACCAGAGGGATGATGTAGAGACCACTGCCTTCCCCCATAAGCGACCAATACCTATTGGGGAGGAGGAGTAGGTTATAGACCGATGGATTGATGATGCCAGAGTGACAGATATGTATAGATAGTGGTGGGGGCCCATCTATGAGTAGTACCTCCCAGGCCAGAGGTAGCCAGATTTAGCCACCATCACTATGTGAGAGATGCCCTACAGGGGTAGGTGGTGACCCTGATTACATAGTTGGGGATGGTACAAGGGAAGCTAGCAACATCAGAGGTAGAGGTGGCGCATTGCATGTGTAGGTGGTGGCATCTCTAGAGCCCAGATGGCCTAGGTGGAGATGGGGAGGTGGAGATGGGAGGGATGATGATGAGTAGGTAGCCACCCTACAGGCATAGGTTATAGGTTTACAGGGCTAGTTGGCCACTACACATGTGTAAATTCAAGCATTATAGGAGTAGGTACATAGGCACAGGGTGTGAGGCCGATGGCACCTCCACAAGCACCGGGACAGGGTCCCTAGATTCACAGTAGAAGGGGGGGATAGGGTCCCAGGATAGGTATAGGGGCCGAGGCCGATGGGGCCACCATAGACAGTACCCATATCTAGGTTATGGGATGCCTTAGGTGAGGCCAGATATACTATCAGGATTAGTTGATGGTGGTGGGATAGATTTTCTATCCTATGGAGAGTACAGGGCACAATAGGCCTCGAGTGAGAGGACTAGATCCCAGTACTCACAGCGTGGAGAGCACAGGGGGCCATCGAGCCCCGAGACATGATCAAGGTGAGGCCACCAGCTCATGGAGGCTAGCTCAGGTGATGTACCAGTAGGGGGCCGACCACGACCTATGGTGGGTGGTGAGATGATATCAGGTCAGTCATCGACAGAGCCGAGGAGAGAGAGAGAGAGAGGCGACATGGAGGATGTCGGAAGGATGAGGCTTGATGCCCATCCCTATATTTTGATGTATTTTAGTCATTTTTTTATATATACCAGCCTGCGTGCTGAAGATGGTGAGGATGTATGAGAGTTTTGTATATTTTTGAGCATATAGCATATTTGCGCTGCCGAAGATGGTGAGGTTGTATATGAGAGTTTTGAGAGATTGGATTATATACACCTGCGTGTGTTGAAGACATTTGATAGTTATGTATATGGATACACATGTTTGGATATTTTATATTTATAGAGATGATGATGATTATGGTCATTATGTGTTTGTGTTGATACATTTTATTATTATGCATAGATGGATTTAGGATAGGTGTGTTAGGCATGGATGGAGTTAGGTTATAGGCATGATGGAGTTATAGGCATGGTTAGAGTAGGTTTTAGGCATGGATGGAGGTTAGGTTTTAGGCATGGATTGAGTCAGGTTAGTGAGGTTGTAGCATGGATTGAGAGTTGGTTTTAGGCATGGATTGAGAGTAGGTTTAGGCATGGTTGAGTTGGAGTTAGGCATGGTTGCATGGTTGGAGTTTAGGTGGTAGGTTGGTTGGAGGCATGGATGGTTGAGTTGGTTTAGGCATGGATTGAGTTAGGTTTTAGGCATGGTTGAGTTAGGTTTTAGGCATGGTGGAGTTTAAATTGGTTGAGGTTGTAATTCATTAATTTTGTAATGAATGATGATATGGGTCATGTTTAAGATGTTTTATAATACATGCATGATGATGGTAAAGAAATGGTAGTCATAATAAATGTATGTTTTGATGATGATAAAAATGTGAAGCAACTTGTTGTTTGTTTGGTTTAATTTCCAATTTTTGATATAAAAAGGAAACTAAGTAGGGTAGAATGTGATTTAGGAAAATGAAAGATGAATTGGTTAGGGTAGAGAGTGGCTGAGCTAACCTCAAGGGCCCCATGCCCTCGGAGTGCTACCTACATAGTCCAGAAAAGGGACCTCAAGCCGATGTAGTTCTCCCATAAGCTAGGGAAGAATGTGAGGAGGTATGAGAATGAGTTGGTAGGTTTAGGCATGATTGAGTTCTAGGTCATTAGGTATGGGTGAATTGTGGGAACATTGGTATAGGTGATTTTGATTGTGGTGGAAGAAGAAGATTACCCAAAGGTAAGCGTCGAGGACCAAGTCTGTATAAGGTAATCAATACGTAATAAGGAAGGTTAAAAGATAAGAGGAGGCAAGAAAGCCACCTGATTGGTTAGGATCATAATGAGTAGGTCATACCTGAGATAGGCTTGATGAACATAAGACCCTAAAGACATTGCATGATTGATTATTCTAAAGGTGAAAAGTAGTCACATGACCACCAAATGTCATGGTTCCACGAGGTCCCTTGAGGTGGTAGGAAATGAAAGTGTGAATGGTGAGAGGGTGAAAAGTGGTTATTTTTATATGGTAGTAGGTATCATGCCTTTTGGCAAGAGATCCAAGGTCACAATGGGAAAGTCCATGACTAAAATTTTTTTTTTTTTTTGATGTATTTGAGATAGACTGATCGATGTGGGAAGTCTATATGGGATGAGGAAATTAACTCCTTGAGGTCTTCGTGAAGCTGATCGATGCGGGAAGCTTCAGATTCTTCTCTCTTTTTTTTTTGAAAGAGCTTTACATAGTTGTCCTTTGAGGGAGTAGTCTATTTATAGCAGTGATTGTAGAGAGAAAGATGTCCTTTTGAGGGAGTCATCTTTTTATTGGAAGTTTGACTCAAGGAGTTGGATCCCATGTGAGGGATTTTAAGTCATGGACAAGACTAAGGTGAAGAATAGGATTCTTGTTTAGAAAGTAGGGTGAAATGACCATGGGATCTCATCTAAAGGTAGATGAAAAGTATCCATGAGAATCATGCTATGTGTGCAGTGCCATGGTACACATATTAAGAGAAGATAAAAGTGATGGGTACACACATGATTCTTATTTAATCATTGGTGATGGTGTAGGAAGTGGATAGCGCTCAAGGGATGAGCATGGAAAGAGGAAGAAGGTGAGGTAGGACTAAAATTCAACAATAGAATGGTCGAAGATGCAAGGCATTAAGGGGCTCAGGTTTGGGTTTACCATCGAGTGAAGATAAATGATAAGCACCTGATCCATAAGTATGAGTCATGATGTATGGTCCAAGCCAATTAGGAGAAAATTTACCCTGTTTACTTTTTTTTGCTTTGGTTACATGTTGATTTTCTTTTAGGACAAGGTCACCGACTTGGAAGGTTGTTCATGGACACGTTTTTTTCATAGGCACGTTTGATACGTTTTTGGTAAACTTGAAGATGGTCAAGAGCATTAAGATGATGTTCATCTAATAACTCAAGTTGTGCTAAATGGTCCTGATGAAAGTCATCATCATTGAGCATGTCATGGAGAGAAATGTGGAGTGAGGGAATCTAGACTTGAGAGGTAGAACAACCTCTGTATACCATAGACATAGACAAAGAGAGAAAAGGTGTGGCAGTAGTGGAAGTATGGATACTAGTGTGGTATGCCCACATAGGGTGAAAGGAATGTGTGTATGCCAGTCCTTCCCAAGTATCGTTAACCACTTTCATGAGAATTTTGTTTAGGGTTTTGTTAGTGGATTTGGCTTGGCCATTGGTTTGTGGGTAATAAGGTGATGAGAAACTTAGTTGAATGCGAAGGTGTCAAAATTTTTCACAAGGTTTTATTTTTGAATTGTTTTCCATTATCAGTGATGAGGTGATGTGGGACACCAAAGTGACAGATGATGTGATGATTGATGAACTCACATATTTTCTGGCTTTTGTGGAAATGAGAGGTATGGCTTCAACCCATTTTGTGTAGTATTCGGTAGTGGTGATGATCCATTGATGTCATTGGGAAGAATGGGGATTGATCTCTCGACAAGATCCAAACCCCATTGAGAGAAGGGCCAAAGGTCACGTGTGACCTGTAAGGCATGACTGGGTGTATGATGAAGGTTGGCATGTTGTTGGAATTTTACACAATGCTTGATGTAGTCACAACAATCATGGTTGAGGGTCAGCCAATAATAGCCTAGGTGAAGAATACACTTAGCAACAGTGAGGCCACTGAAGTGACCTCCACATATGCCATCATGAACTTCCTTAATGGTATAAGGAATTTCAGAACTCGTAAGGCACCGTAAGAGAATGCCATCAAAGCCACATGTTTATAGAGGAGGCCACCCATGATGACATAATGAGAGACCTTTTTAAGAAAGGCTCGTTGTCCATTATGAGTGAGGTCGGGAGGCAAGATGGAACGAGAAAGGTAGTCTGAGTATTGTTTATACCAAAGGTCACTCGGGTCAGGGGTAGTGGTTCCAATGGAGTAAACTCATGAGGTAAATAAGAGGGTGATTGGAGTCTTTATATGGTGACAAATATTTTAGAATCGGTAGGTGAAGTGGGGATTTGAGAAGCCAAGCAAGGCCATGGTATCTACAAATTTGTTGGTTGAATGTGGGATGGTTTGAAGGGCATAGCGGTGAAGGTGGTCAAAAGTATGTCTACGTGATGTTTATACTTTTGAAGTGTCTCATTATGACATTGGTATATACCATTGACTTGGTTTATGACCAATTGGGAATCACCAAAGATGTTGATGGATTTGACATCCAAGGCATAGGCAGCTTGGAGACCTAATACGAGTGCTTCGTATTCGGCAATATTGTTTGTACAATCAAAATCTAGTTTGAAAGACAAAGGCATGGGTTCACCATCAAGTGGAATGAGGATAACTCCTACCCCACCCCCATGTTGACACTTGGAACCATCAAAGAAGAGTGTCATTTGGTAAGCGGGCTTGTCTAGGGAAAGGGAAGCAATTGACTCATCTGGAAAGTCAAAATTAGAAGGTTGATCCCCAGAAATAGGTGTGTCGGCCAATTGGTCGGTGATAGCTTGGCCCTTGATGGAATTTTGATGGATAAATTTGAGGTCGAGGTTGGCCAAAAGCATAAGCTAGTGTGACACGTTGATTTTGGTAAGGTTTGGCATACATGAAGTGTAGGGGGTCGGTGTTGGTCACAACATAAGTTTTGTGGATTAAGTAGGTAATGGCGGAGTTTTGTGGCAATGAAAACTAAGGCTAAGAAAAATTTTTTTGGCATGGGTGTATAGGTTTTGTAGTCTAAAAGAGTATGGCTTATGTAATAAACCACCTGCTCCCTGTGTTGTTCATCGCGATGAGTGAGCATGGCCCCAAGGAGTGATCGGTAGCTGAGATGTATAGGTAGAAGGGTTGATCATCTTTAGGTGGAATGAGTATGGGTGGTTGGAGAAGGTATTGTTTTAAGGCCTCAAAAGCTTTGTGGTAGTCATTATCCCATTTAAAGGAGACATCCTTCTTGAGAAGATGATGAAATGGTTGACACCGATAGACAATTGTGAAATGAAATGCATGAATAGACTGCAACTTACCTTGTAGGCTATGGAGTTGCCTAAGATTAGTGGGTGGAGGCATTTCAAGAATGGCCTTGACTTTAGTAGGGTCAACTTCTATACCACGTAAGGAAATGATAAATCCCAGGAGCTTTCCTGAGAGAACCGTGAAGACACACTTCTTGGGCTGAAGGTGAATGTAATATTTAATAAGGTGGTCAAAGATGGTTTTTAGGATGGTGAGGTGCTCGGAGTGGCATTTAGATTTGGCAAGGAGATCATCCACGTAATCTTCAATATATGATGCATGATGTCATGGAAGATATAAGTCATAGCCTATTGATATGTGGCACCAACATTTTTAAGGCCAAAAGGCATGACTCGATAGTAGAAGGTCCCCCAAGGGGTGATGAATGTGGTTTTGTGTTGATCTTGGGGCAAGTAAGATTTGGTTATAACCGAGAAACCATCCATGAGTGATAGCATCTCATGACCAGTGGTAAGGTCAACTAGTTGGTCAATACGGGTAGAGGAAGTCATCTTTTGGGTAAGCTAGGTTGAGGTCATGGAAATCCATGTAAATATGAAGTCCCCTATCACCTTAGTGATAGGGACAATGTTAGAAATCCAATGAGGATAATCAATGGGTAAGATGAAGGAAACAGAAAAGAGGTTGAAGTTCTTCTTTGATGAGAAGAGCAATGCGAGGGTGCATTTTCCTCAGCTTTTGTTTTATGGGTTTAGCATCGGGAATGGTTATGATATTGTGGACCACTATGGTGGGGTCAATACCGGGCATCTACGTAAGACCAAGAAAAAACATGGTTATGGTTTTGAGAAAAGAAGTGATGGCTTCTGTTCAACAACATCTAAAGATTGACCGATCTTTAGAATGTGTGGGTCATCTTGAGTATGAATGTTGATTTTGATAGTCGATTCATTCAACATGGTTTGCATCTCAGATGGTAATGACCGATGAATATATGAGTCTTTGCACCAAGGTAGGTGAGTATAGATTCATCATCCTGACATTGAATGATGTTAATCGAAGGTGTATCATCATCGATCATTTTAGGATATAGGAAGGGAAGAGAGAGAGGAGCCTCGCCCTCACGTTGATAAGTCAGAGGCCCCAAGGAAATGGTGTTTATGAAAAAAAAAAAAAGTTAGGAGGAATGGATTTGGATCCATTGACTCTGTCGGTGAAGGTGGTGATGGTGGTGAAGAAGGTGGAGAAGGGTTGATGTCTTCAATGAGTTCAATGTGGGCCTTCTTGGTAGGTGGTTCAAGCAAAGCCGATACCACTACGGTCATTATGTTTGTGGAGTAGTACATGGAATAATAGTATGGTGGCCTTGCTCATAAAATCCAAAACCAAAACCCTTCCATGCACATCGGTGTAGGAAGGTGTGGGTGAAATGGTGATTGGTGAGTGATTGGAGGTTAGTAGAAAATGGGTGGGTTTGTGATGGTGGTTTAGGTGTGTAAGTGGTAGTATCAAGTCCCCCATAGGTGAGATTGGTATGAAGGTGGGGAGGACCATAAAGGAGGTGCTCTCCTATATGGTGATCATAGTGAGGGTGTTGGTGAAGACTTCCATACTCTTGTGGAGTAAGGAATGTGTTGACACTATATAGGTGATACTCCCCCAGAGTGAGGCATTGAAAAATGCCTTCCAAGGGATCGGTGGTTGGTATGTGGGTAGATGGAATAGATGATGTGTCGGAGGTCAGATCGGAGGTGGAGCTAATGGATTGGGAGGCTGATGGTTTGGTTGTGGAGGTTGTGGTAGTGGTAGGAATGGAGGATGTAGGTGTGGTTGAGGTAGTGGTTGCACTGGTGAGTGGAGGTGTAGGTGAAGAGGTAGTGGTTGTGGAGGTAGATGCTTTAATGGGTATGAGCATGTCATTGGGTCGGTAAAGCATGTTGCAAGTTTTGAAAGGTGATGGGTCAGCTGGAATGGTATAGGTGTGTCCTTCATGCTCAAACTTTACACAATGATGCAAAGTGGAAGGAACACAACCCATGACATGAATCAGGGTCTACCAAGCAACAAGTTATATTGAAATTCCCCCTCCAAGATGTAAAATAACTCTAGAATAGTGTGGGGGCCCCACATGAACATGGAGGATGATGGTGCCAAGTGTAGAGGTGATAGCATCATTGAATGAACACAACATGATGGGATGTTTATGCATGTAATTGTCAGGTATGTGCATTTGAGTGAATGCATGGGAGGAGATGATATTAATGCTAGTGCCCCCATCAATCATAACACGTCATACATGTATATCATCGATGTGGACATAGAGATGAAGAGAGCTGGATTGGGGTCATCGGTTTGGTGTGGTGTGATCTCTTCATCTGAGAAGCTAAGGGAGGCTACTTGATGAGTAGTGGAGGTGTAGATGAAGGTGGTAATTTGGTGAGAGAGGCTACATGATGGGGTGTGATAATGGAGGCCATGGGTGTAGGATCATTGGGTAAAACTTCAATAGATTGAAGGACCTCCATGAGAGCTTGATGATGGGATTTCGAGGTTTGGATGAGGTCATATAAGGACATTTTGAGGGGGATTGGTGTAGTTGTTTGAGCATGTGCGGTGTGTGACCCCATTAGAAATAGGATATGTGGGGCATGGATAGTGATTTTAGGTGTGGGTGTAGATGGTATGTTGGGTATAGGATTGGTTGGTGGTGGTTTCCTTTTCCTTTCCTTTTTCCTTCTGAGCATGGGTAGCAACGTGGATCATGTTGATTTGAGGTGGGGAGGTAGGTGAGGTAGGTGAGCCATGAAAGTATATGACATGAAGGGAAAAAGCCCAAGTGGTGGGAAGGAACCTTGTGAGATGAGTTGGCACACCGACATTTGGGTGGAGGTTTGGTGAGTTCTTTGATGTGAACCATGTTAATTTCAAAATCTTGGGGGTGGCTCTAGGAGTTGTGGGGGTGGAGGTCTTGGTCGTTGAGTAGGGAAATGAGGGAAAACTGTGGGAATGGGTGTTGGTGAAATGGGGTCCTCATCAAGAAGGTCATCATCATCAAAGTTTTCTTCAGGAGGACACAACTGGATAAGAACAATGGTTTTCAAAGCCTTATAGTTCTCTACATCGTGCCCTGGCACACATGATGGTAGGCACAAATTTTGGTGTCGTCAAACCCCTTTGGTTTGGGTTTGAGAGGGTCATAAGGTCTGAGAGGTGGTAATGTGATGACAAAAGTTTCAAGGAGGTTGGTTAAAATTTTGGCATAGGATCCTGCTAGTGGATCACAATGGGAAGTGAAAGTGGGTTTGGGTGTAGTGTGATTGATTATAGAGGAATGGTCCTTGCATGAGGTAAAGTGGATCGAGCCATGGTTTTAGGTGTTGGTGTGATCTTGGGTGTTGGTTGTGTTTTCTTGGGTAGGGGTATGGTAGATGAACTGGAAAGAGAGTATGTGGTTGTTTTGACCACCTTATTGGAGGGTAGCAGATTTTTGTCCTTAGGTTGTACCTTCTTGGGTAAAGGTGATATCGGGCACATGAGATCTAGAGGGAAAGGTGGATGGTGGAAGAGGGCATGTTACCCATGGGGATAACAGAGGTGCTTTGTGAAGGTAGATGGTGCAGGTCATGCTGGAGGTGTGAGGGAAAGAGACTGAAGTGTCATGGGTAGTGAAGGAGTGATCGATGGTATTAGAGGTATGGGTGGTAAAGATGTTGTAGATGTGGGTGGAAGTTGTGGGGCACTTGGGTATGTTTGAGGTTCATTATGATGGAGGAATGGGCTCATTGTGTTTTTAGTTTACCGGTGGGTGGAGGTTTCTTAACCGTCTTTGGAAGGGTGAGGTCCTAAGATGGATGAAAAGGGTGAAGGTGATGAAGGTGTGATCGGTGAGGTTGGAGTATGAGATTTATGGGATTGGTTCTTCTATTTGGGTGTCGGAGTAGGTTTGGTATTGGCCTTGGAGGATGTAGCTAAATCTAATTTGATGGGTGGATGAGTAAGGCTGGTGGTTGGGATGACCCCTAAGGTAGTAATAGGTTTAGGTGAGGAAGATGATGTAGGTGTGGGCTTGGATGTAGATGCATGTTGGGTTATGGGTAGGGGTGTGGTTTGAGCCATGAGTGGTATCGTGGTGGAATTTTTGATAGTTGTAGTTGTGTTTGGTTTGATTGGCTGAAATATTTTTGGGTAGATAGTGGAAGTGTCAGCAAGTGACATCTGCATTTGTGTTGAGACAGGAAGCAGAAGATGCCCCCAAAGTAAGGCTCTATCCACATAATCTAGGTGATCGGCTAGGCATGAAAATGACACTATTGTAGGTGAGGTTGATGAGGATCCAATGGAAATTCCCGTAAAATGTGTCTTAGAGATGGGGAATTTTCTAGCTTTGG
The DNA here is from genome assembly GCA_018340775.1 of Taxus wallichiana var. yunnanensis. NCBI lineage: Eukaryota > Viridiplantae > Streptophyta > Pinopsida > Cupressales > Taxaceae > Taxus > Taxus wallichiana. The sequence continues at coordinate 255,337,752 of CM031241.1, read as the reverse complement.
CTTCCGTGGGTAAGAGAGCCAAAAGTAAGTCCGTAGGATCTTGGGTAGCTGATGGAGAATGGTCACCTAGAGGAAAAGGTATCTCTACTGGATCCTTGATAGGTGGAGGAGAAAATGGGTGCTCCTCTATGGGTGGAGGAGATAATGGGTGCTCCTCGGTGGGTGGAGGAGATGATGGGTGCTCCTCTGTGGGTGGAGGAGATGAAACAAGTATCTTCCATGGACTGGAGAAGTATTGTGGGTGATGGAACTCTCTAGGTGGAGAAGTCAAAGGTGAAGTAGTTTTGATGTTAACAGGAGTCTCCTTCATGGGTGAGAGAGGAGATGAAGGGTGTCCCTCTGTGGGTGGAGGAGTAGGTGAAGTGGGTTCAAGTGTAGGTGGAGGACTTTGGGCTAAGATTTCCTCTATGGAAGGAATATGAGGTAATTGGGTAGCAAGCAATGGATGTATCGCTGAAAATAGCATGGACCTCGGGTATGGCTATCATGAGTTGAGGACTCTCGGTTTGATTGGAAGAAGGGGCATGATTAGGAAAGGGTTTCTTGAAGATGTGTAGGTTTTGATTGGAAAGTGCGTTAGGATTATCCAAGGTTAACTCACCTTTCTCGAGCATTTCTTGGACAATGTTTTTGAAAGTGATGCAATCATCACTATGACCCTTTACTCGATGATAGTTGCAGAAGTCGTGCTCTTTATACCATGTGGGTGTGGGGCGAGTAGGGTCAAAACTAGTGTGTGGTTTTATGGGAGGAAGGGTGATGGCCCCAACTTTAATGAGATTTTCTAAGATAGAAGAATAAGGTTCCCCAATTGGGGTGTATTTCCATTGTTCCCATCTGAATTGAAAAGTCTGGACAGAGAAAGATTAGATGAGGGACTAGCCTGATTTGATGGATGAGCTGGGCGGCCTTGAGTACCACTGCGTTAGTGGTTCCCTTGGCTTTTGAATAATTTTTATGGTGGTTTGAAGAAGAAGAGGCATCATTTGATTTGAATGCTGAATTCTTATTGCGTAGTTGGATTTTCTTCTCTTGATGGCCCGAATCTCTAGCTTTTGTGCCATGGTGAATGCCTCATCGAAGGTTTGGAAAGTCTGGACCTGCGTAGGGTTGGTGAGATATGTCTAGCACAAGCCCACGTGAAGAGATCTCTATGAGTTTGGTTTGTGGTAGTTGGAATGTGAGTTGATTGATCAGGCTACGCCAATGAGCAACAAAATCTATGATAGATTCATCGTCATACTGACATGTGTAGAGTAGAGGTCAGTCATGGTAACCTTCTTAATGACATTAATGGAGAAGTGATCCAAGAAGGCTTGGGCTACCTGATTAAATGAGAAGATAGAATGTCTAGGTAACCCACTATACCAATCTAATGCAGGCCCGAGTTAAGAGACATGGGAAAGGTCCTCAGAAGCAAAGCATCATCATGGGTGATCAGATAACACCCATGTTTGAAAGACCAAAAATGTTGTTGTGGGTCTTCTTTGCTATTGAAATGGTTAAATTTAGGCATTTCCCAATGCATGGGATATGGATGGATAGGAATGGATGGGTGGATAGGCTCATTACAAATCTCATCATAGGTGAGAGTGTTGTGGGAGCAGAAACCGATGCTTCCAATGTCTGCATCTTGTCCATCATTAACTTGATTAGGTCGTTGGTAGGTTGTGATGGTTGGGTGACTCCTGTAGTGTAAGAGGGTTGGTGTTGGGCATATGATGAGGGTGGCATTCCAGTATATGGTGCTTGCCATATAGGTAGATTGAGAAGGAGGAATGAAATAGGGGGTACGTACCCAGAATGAATGATAGATGAAATGAGGAGGATGTTGATAGTACGTATATGGAGGTGGAAGGGTCATGTGGTGACCCTAGTGGTAATGGGGGCTAAGGATTGTGGAATAGAAAGAACAACATTTTGAAAAGGGGTAGGGGTCACCGACATCGGGGGTGGTTGTGTAGCTATGGGTATATATGAAACAATAGGTGTGGATGAGGTTATTTAGGTGGTTGGTGAAGGTATAGTGGATGTGGCGGGTATAATAGATGTGGTAGAGATGTGGTGGTATATATAGGTATGGGGCCTAGCTATGAAATGACTGGGGGCAAGAAGTAGATGGTAGTAAGCATGGAGCTAGAGGAGGTTGAGAGTAGAAGTAGGAGTGAGTGTCGGGGGATAGATATGGGCATGCCGTATATCAACTGACCCGAGGCATCTCGAGTGGATGAGTGGGAAAGATAAAACTGCAAGGTGGTAGGGTTTTGGTCAAGGAGTTGTGTGAACTCCTCATCTCTGTGGTGATAGTGATAGGTTGGGTAGGATCCATGGGTGATAAAATAGAAGGTGGTGAAGGACTAGGTGGGAGTGGTTGATGAATGGCATGGAATATGAGGGCATTTTCTTGGCTTTGGGTCAAGCACCATGTGAACAAGCATTGACGTGGCAAGACTACTTTCTGTAAATGACATAAAAATATACAGAGACAGGATAAATAGGTGGTGGTAGGTGAATTGGGGTTAAAATGTTCAGCTAGAAAATTACACAAGCTAACCGATGCGGTTAGGTTAAACCGACACCGGTCACAGGTAACCGTGGTCGGTCACTGTGGAAAGTGGATAGTTGGTCAAAACAAGGAAAAAGGCCAATACTTTGCCAAGTATGCAAGATGTTGATGGAATTACCAGGTAAGTGAATATGATAAGAGTGACAGAGACTCTGAATAGTCAAAGAAGGTGAATAGGTGTCCTTTTGGGTAGGTTAACCAAAAAAGAAAGTGAACCGATGCCGGTTGAGTGAAAAATGATGATGGTCGAAGGTAAGGTAACGATGACGATGATGGTGTTTGGACCGACACTAGTCACTTGTGAAATTGAAACAGTGATGAAGAAAATGTGGTTGTGAGTTAAAATTAAATGTGGAATCAAACCCAAATTTGAGAATGATGAGAATATGGTCCAAGCACACTCAGATGAAGCTGGAATACACCAACTATGATGAGGAGTGTGCAAAGGGAAATAAGAAAAATGAAGAACGTGACCTCTCACCTCAAAATGCAAGCCAAGTAGAAACACTAAGAAAAATATGATCCTAAGAGTGCTTTTTCTATTATGTTTGTTTAGCTTATGCTATTTAAGGACTGACTCATGAACTTTAGAATAGAATTTTTGGTGAGGATGGCTTCCTACTGAAGAAGAAAGAGATCTACAAGGAGAGGTTTTAGGTATGTTATGGTGGGGGCGGGCCATCCTCTGATGGGGTACTGGACAGAGATAACCAGCGGGGTGCCCATTGTGTCGTGATCATGTGATCACCTACAACTTCTTCTAGGTGAGATGTTGTTTAAGAATGTGTATATATTTTAATTTTGTGATGTTTGGTAAGACTTAGAGAGAGAGAAAAAGAAAGGAAGTGCTTTTCTATGATTCATTTGTCAACCATCAGTTGGGCATGACTTCAGCATATAGGTTGCCCTCAATTAATGTGAGCTAATGCAAGAGAAGTAGAATGAAATGAAATGAGTTTTAAACCCAAATTGAAATGTTGAATTTGATGACACAAAAAGATGAACAGGAGAAGGGATGCTCTTTCACTAATGTGATACTAATGAAAGGGAAGAAATGTTCTTTTAAAGCACCAAAATATGATTGCTTTTAGACAATAGAAGAAGAGAAGGTTCCAGGGGAGAAAATTTAATGTAAGAACTTTTTAGAAAAGAAACAAACATACAACCTTTTCACCTAGAAATGAAAGAATGCAAAGAACCCCGAATGGGTCCCACCAGGCATGCCAAAATGTTTCACTGATTCTAGAGTGTTTCTTCGAATGTTGATGAAAACAGATAAGGGTAAAGGGCTAGGAGGAATACCTGTTAAGATGTTGGTTGTAGGTTGTTGTGCGTATGACTTCTTGATCCACAGCTGATCATGAGAGCTTCCTTTTTCTTGGAGGAACTACCTGAAATGGAAAACAAGACCACCAAATAAAGTTAAACAATATATGCAGTGGACTTGCCTAGCGTGTGCTAGATCCGGGAAGTGTGATACTTCCTAGATGGTTGTCAATCCATTATTTAAAACAACTTAATGCTAACAATAAAGGAAATCCTATTGTAGTTAAAATGATTTAGGTATCTCATTCATCTACAATAAGAAAATTCATTCACAACAGGCTAAGCTATGATTGAATCTGAAGGTCAAGGTCTTGGTTAGGGTACTGGTATGGGTCAGGGTGAGATTCTAGGTGGTTTTGGGTATTTGGTGGAGGTTTAGAAGCTCTGTTCTTGGTTTTTGGTAAAAGACACAGAGACCGATGTCGGTCTAGTATGACCGATGTCGGTTTAGGTTAACCAGTGATGGTTGTGGGTAACCGGCGTCGGTATGGTCAGTGGTATAGGAAACTTAGTAAAATGGGGTGGGGTGATAGATCTGAGGCTAGATGGGAATGGAAGGGCAATGGACAAAGGTTCGTGTGGGTCTCAGGTATGCACAAGAATGATTAAAATCTGGATATGGGAAGTTCAAGGGTATGGGTAAAAGGATGGTCAAGTTTGCATGGAGGTAAAATGGTGGTGGAATGAAATGAGGGCAGAAACTAGTAACAAAAAAAAGAATCTACCAAATGATAAATGGAAAAATGTTGGTTAACAAAGCACTTACTTAATTTATACGAGCTTGATGTCTAGTTGGTAATGGTGGGTGATCAAATGGAATGAACTTGATGTGTGGTGTTGGTGCACTTCCCGGATGCTCCCGTGAAGGAAAAATGGCTCTGTGGTTGCTTCAGGTACTGGCTATGGATGCTCTGATGTGTGTACTAATGTTGGTTCTTGCTTGCATGCAGCTCTGGTTTCGTCACTTGTTCTCAAAAGATGTGATTAACCTCTAAAAATGTGCCAACCTCGAAATAAGGTTGTTTTGGGGTTAAATGGTAACCGAACGGTGGTTCGGGTTAACCGGTGGTGGTTTAGGGTGACCGCGGCATGTCGGTTAGGGTGGGATTTCCTAGGTTTTCTAAAATGGGCAGATCCTTTTGATTTTCTTGGATCTCGTTCATTTTTTCTCCATGAAATAGAATGGAAGCTTCCTTCTAACATGGGAATGTGGTTAGAGGGAATATAGGCTTTGATTTTTAGGGTTTGGGTAGGTCTTAGTTAGTTATGGCAACATACTAAGAATAGGTCTTAGGGTGAGGTGGCTAAGTGAGGTGGATAGGTGAGGTGGATGTGTGGGTATTATCCAATTAGGATATTTAAATAATAAATATTGTGAGGATAAAATTCACTGTCTATTGATGCGAAGTCCACCGAAAAAACCCGAGAATATATATAATATTCGTCGATGACCATTATTACTATTAGGAATGAGTCTATACCCAACAAAACAAATGCACTTTATCATACACCATGTAGTCTGACATTGTATTGGAATTTGGTGAGGTAGAGGCTATTCTTTTGATATTTTGTAGCTATGTCCCATCGATGACCCATGCCCTTATTCATGATCATCGGATGTTACGTGGTATGTGCTTTGAAACAGTTAGGTTTTTGCATATTTTGGTTGTTGAAAAATACACCTGTATTTCCCAACATTTTTGTAAAACTCCACACAAGGATTCAAACCGCTGACTGTCATCAAAAAACACACATTCTTAACAACTCAGTCCATCGCTTCACACATGGCTATATATTATTCCAAACCTACATATTAAATTAAAAAAACCATGCATGATTAGACATATACGACGAGGACCACCCATGCATGGACATGCATGTCATTTATGGTACATTTATGCTATTTTTTATGGGCATGAATCTAAGACACGCATTCTACCGGGAGAATAAATTCTATCATTTGGTGACGGGGTTGGGCCATACTCTCCCAAATCGGGTAGTACATGTCCACGTCATACCAATATATAATTCAACCCGAATCGAATTTAAATAAAAAAATATGGGACTAAAATTTTGGTTAATATTTCTTTATATTTTAAAAGTAAAGCATCGGTGACATAATTCAAGAAATCATCTTCATGGGAACATAACATAAGATTGCATTTTTCGGGAGGGACTTTCACTTCTTTGTTGCGAGAAGAAGGTCCCTTGAAGTTAGTTATAAGAAATTAATAAAATTGGTGAGGAAAATAAGAGTGACAATTTTTATCTATTGAATTTAAGAGGTTGATGGTGAGTAGGATGGAAGTTTCCTCTATAATATATAGCTTTTCTTGATTTGGCATGTAATATGCATTCTTTCCATCAATATTTTGTGATTTTGGAGGGAATTTTAGTAACTTGGTATGCTTTTAATAATCATATGTGGGGCCATGGACGGGGTTCTTAAATTATCTTATTGAGTGTTGTTGTTTATCTTATAAGCTATTGAATGGCTCCTCCTTACGCAGACCCTAGCCGTGACCCATCCACGCAAACCCTAAATGCTTCCAATGCTAAGGATGGCTCTGGATCCTTAGGTGTTAACCTCCACGACTCTCGAGGCCATGCAGAAAAATAGGGTCGACCTTCCCTCAAATGTTGAGAATGATGTAGATTCTTCTTGGATTAACTTGGCCTTCTCCAAGAAATCCAAAGGGGAAAACATATATGACCTTCGGAAAACCCTAACAAGATTGGGGATGGTGATGGCGCATTAGGTGAATATCACGGTGGCCGTTTCACCACATTTTCTCGCATATGGTGTTGACTCCTCTTAGGCTTTGCTAGAAGGACACACTGCTTGCTCTTGGTGGGATTGGAAAGGGTGCCTTGCCCTCTTTCAAAGATGCACTAAATGGCAAGGGATCCCCATGAAACCTGTTGACATTACCCCATGCATTACATTTGGGGAAGAGGTCATTTCCTCTTAAAACTACTACAAGGAACACATGTTAATATGCAGATTCGGGGACTATGGCCCAACCTTCCTACACTTCATGCTTGGATCTCCAAGCACTGGAATCGATACTAGCTAGAAGGTTAGATTTGTATCCTTGTGCTAAAGGTATTTTCATTGTGGCTTTTTCTTCAATAGCTGATAAAAACACCATTGCATCCAAGCTTTGGGTCTACCAATCTAGGTACTTGGTCATTAAACCCCTGGTCCCCTCCTTTAACCCTTTCATTTGAGTCATTCTCCTACAAACCTGTATGGATCAGGCTACCCCATTTACCCCTACAATTTTGGAGTCATGACTGTCTGATATCTATTGGCAACACCTTGGGAACTATAATTTATATAGATTCTCAAACTACTGATTACACCCACACTACTTATGTTAGGATCTTGGTGGAACTTAACACCTCTAAAAACCTTCCCACAACCATTGATCTTAGAGTGCAAAACAGAACTTGGTCACAACCTTTAGATTACGAAGGCCTACCATTTAGGTGTAGGAGGTGTTTCTGTTTAGGCCACACCTCTACTGATTTTGGGATGACAAAACACCAACATGAGAGACACGAGTGGTGGAAAGACGCCCTCTGGAACACCTAGTTTTTGAAGCCAAAGAGGATCTGGAATAAAATGCAAATACAAAAGCTGAATCCGATTATGTCCCTGAAACCCCTTTATCTCAAATTCTAGTTGTTAGCTGCAAGGAAAATGTAAAATATTTATCTTGAGGCTAAGAACATTGTTGTCCAGATTGAGTAAATATGGCTAAGGAAAATACTCCTCCTTTGACTAATCTTCCGTTAAATTCTATTGAGGTCATTCTTCCAATCGAGGAGGTTTCAGTAGGTTGGGTAACGATGCGTAAAAAGAAAAAAATATATTTCTAAGAATACCACTTCTCCACCTAGATGATTTTGTTCTCTACTATTTTTAGTTGTTCCCTATTGCCTCATTTATCTTTTTTGGGCAACAACTTGTTATTATGCTATGGTGTTATTGTGCACACTACAATTTGGTCGTTGTTTATCAGTTGTTTTTGTGTTGATAAGTTGCTATTTTTTGGTACTATTCTTAGTATATTTTTTTCTACTTGTTGGGCTTTCATGTTTTATCTTGATTTTGATCATTTTTGTTATGCTATAATTGTAAAATATGGCTTTTGAGCCTTTTTGTAAAATAACCATCAAATGATCATACATATTTATGGGTATAATATATAGGCTTGGTCTAGTTGTTTCCCTTTCCCCATTTGTAAAAAGAACCCCATTTAGTCATTATCTAAATGATCTTAATGAGTAGTCTATTTCTTAATGAAATTTTTCTTCATCTATTTTTGGTTATAAATGTAAAGGGACTCTCTTTATCATTACATAAATATCCTAAATTTATTATTCAAAGGGGAATGGGGAGTGAGAGGAATGGAAAATTAAATTCACCGCTTAGAGCTTCTCACACTCTATCTTCTTTCCATGTTGGAAAAGTTTGTTTGGAGTATGTAGTTCCTCACATATCATCCTTGTCTCACATTTTTTACCAATGTGTAATTAACCCAATTACAACCCAACCATGTGTTTTATTAAGCTGAGTTGAAGTATTCCAAAGGTGATTTAATTTAATTATATTTTATTAAGTTGTTTGAAGACTTGCATGACCAAATTATTTAGATTATTGATTTTTGTGGAATTTTTAGTGGTGTGTTTTTAGTCATTCCCCCAAATAACCTCCACGAGTAGTCATTACCCTAATTTTTGTGCCCCTCATGTATTTTAGGTAATAATCACAAAGAAAGAGGCATTTAACGTTACAAGCGAGTTACCTTTCCCTCTTACCATTACCCAAAATACACGAGGAAAAAATTAATGGGGTATAAATGACCACTTGTTGATGTCATTAGAGAAATGACTAAAAATCATGAGTAAATTCCCAAAAATTAATAATATAGCCATTTTTATGTTATTGTAGAGGATTTCGTATACATGAAATGTGACATCTTTGTGTACATTATAACTATTGGCTTGTTTCAAAATATTTCTCCATTTGAAAGGAAGGAGTTTTTTTAAACTGTGTAATGTATATGCTATTCTACACAAAATTTTAGGTATCAGTGTAATTGTAGATGTGGAAATGAGTTTTAAATTAACAATTCATTACTGACCAAAGTGACATAAACATTGATTGCAATCAAGATCTAAATAAATATAAAAATAAATTCAAAATAATATATTAAAAGAAGGTTTTTTTCTAGCTCTTTCCTCATAGCATTCTTCATCATATAGAAATATGAACAAAGTATATATTGTGAAATCCCCAAGTATACAACGACATCATCAACAACTATAACAAGGCATAAGAAAGTAGTTTCCTTCATGGGTATGTGGTGTATTATATGGAACATAATGAAAACAACATTTAGATTATAAATCTACAAGTATACATACATGTGACATATGTAACTAGTACTTACACTAACAAAATATGAGTTGCATATGGTGTAGTGTAATAAACTGACATAGAGTAAGGTATATAAATTAATAGAGTAAATGCGGAGTTTTATTTATCATTAGTATAGAAAATGTATCTAAGAATAATTGTTATCGAAATTCACCCCTCGAGGTAATTATTGATAATGTGCCACAAATTGTTCAGTCCCAAGCAAGATTGATTCAATGCCCAAAATCATGTTTTTGGGGCCCCTTTGGCTTCTCTCTAACTCTCTCATCCAAGGAAAAAGCCCAACGAGTTGGAAAAAAACAGAAAAATCCAAAAAACGAAGTCGCGAGCTGTTTTAAAGCATTGCGGGTTTGGAGGCTACGGGTCATACTAGTGCGGATCGTACCAAGGTTCATCATACCAAGTTTGGGGCTGAAATACAAAGGAATCGGCAAAGTTAGAACTTTTTGTTCTAGGTGGTCCGCGAGACAAGTGGGACGGGACACGTAAAGCTAAAATGGCCGCGAGCAGTGAAAATCGAGAAAAAGTGAAATTTTTGTTCCACACCTTTATGGGGACGGTTGGGAAAAAAATACGCGTGGGATGCGAATTGGCTGATTTTCCACAAGTCAGTCTATTGCGGGTGGTGCGGAGATTTTCGTCCAGGGACATTCGGGACAAAAGTATGTGTGGGACGTGAAAGGGTGAAAAGGGCGCAAAAGGGGACAAGGAAGCTTTGATTCGGCCAATGCGAGAAGAATGTGTCGGGAAAACCAAGACACGTGGACCCAATTTTTCTGCAATACCCGCAATTCAAAGGCAAAGTCAACATTTGACCCCGGAACTTCAAACGACCATAACTTTTAACTCGATCTCGATTTTCATAAAATTGGACTTTCTGCAACGAGCACGATGTCCTCTGCCTAAAAAAAATGGATTTATTAATTTTAATGAGAGTAGATATATTTAAATAAAAGATACATATTCAGCCCTAGTCAGTTAATGCTCATTCCCGTCAAATGACAGAAAACACTTGCCAGACCCAAAATAGTTGCTTGCGACTCAGAAGGCCATAACTTTTGCATTTCTCAACGAAATCACACAAAATTGGTACCATTGGAATCATAGATCCGATCCCAACACAAAAAAATCAAGAAAATTTAGGTTTGATGAGAAATAGATAGGGATTTTTCATAAAACGTGGCCGGGTTCATGACAGTGTTTTATTTGGTAGTTGGGAGTGCAATTAAGAGGCATGGTCATCATTCCTTCTCTGCTCCATCACCTAGGACAATTGTGAAAATTATATTGCAGTCACTAATTATTAATCTCCTATCTTTAAATATTATTTAACCACCAAAAACTAATTCACAACTAATATAAAAAAATAACACAAGCTAACTTCACCAATAAAAATACGGAAAGAAATGTGTAACACAAAGAACACAATATTTCAGACAAATTGTCCCTGGAAAAACCCCTAAGGGAAAACCAGTTCTACAGATGAGAAATTATATTAACTTTAGCAAATTAAGAGATACAAATATTCCTTGCCTCTTCTTGGCGGTGACTATGACAATATCCTAACTTCTCCCATTGATATTCCCCACTCGCTATCCCCAATGCTATCACGCACCCTGCTAACACTCCAAGACTATTTGCTATCACTGCAAACTTACAAACACATTTTCTAGAACTATAAATGCTTCTCAAAAACTTGTGTTCTCCAAATTCCCAATGACCTCCTTTTATACTACTCTCATTGGTAAACCGATAGCGAGATCGATTCTTAATCGATGACTCGAGATACATAAAAATTAACAACCATAACAAATAGGTCAGTAAGGTGTCACTAAAGGAAATCAAAAATTAGAAAACAATTGAATACATTCTCAACAATAAGATGACTATTATCTAATCTTAGCAAATGGATGAACAACTGTCCAAACTAACAAATTAACACTCCCTCTTAGTGAGGAAGCTATTCTGCATGACAACCATCTTATCTCTGAAGAAGATAAATTTTTCCTTCCCCAATGCCTTAGTCAGAATGTCTACTACCTGCTCCTCTGTAGGTATGTATTGTAGCTGAACAATACCTCATTGTACACAATCCCTGATGAAGTGGTCCCTGATATCTATATGTTTAGACCTATCTTGAAACACTGGATTCTCAGACAACTTGATGCAACTCTGATTGTCGCAGTGTATCACAGTAGTCTCAACCTTCTAACCAAACAAGGCCACTAGAAACTTCTGAAGCCATATAGCTTCACATGTCACCATGCTAGCTGCAATGTATTCTACTTTTGATGAACTCAAAGCCACAGACTTCGCGCTCTTGAACTAAGAAACAACTCGATCCTAAAGCTGAAACAAAACACGAAGTGCTCCTTTTGTTTGTTATACGCACGCCCAATCTGCGTCATCAAGTATAGCATATCGATTGATTCCTTCACCTCAAACATATATGATCCCATACTCAACTAAACCACATAAATAACACAACACATGCTTGGGCATTGTCCAATGCACTCTCTTTGGCTCAACCATGAACTGACTAAGAGAGTTTACTACAAATGCTATATCCGGCCTGGTGTTGACCAAATACATGAGTGAACCAATTAACTGCCTGTATAAGGTGGGATCTACATCTTTGTCCTTAGATGTATCTACCTTCCTCTAATTAGTGATCATAGGTGTAGACATGGCTTTGCAGTCCTCCATCTCGAATCTCTTCAAGATTTCAATGCAATATTTCCCTTGACCAAGGAAAATCTCTCCATCTATCTGCCACACCTCCATGCCTAGAAAATAGTGCATGAGTCCCAAGTCCTTCATCTTAAACTCTTCTACAAGGTCCCTCTTGCAATCCTCTATGAGCCCTAGTGCATCTGTAAGAAACAAGTCATCTACATATAGAACAAGAATGAGAGCCTCGCCCCAACCACCAAGTAGTAGAGGTTAGCATCTGCCTCACTCTTCACAAAGCCCATTTTCTACAAGTATGTATCAATGCGCTCATACCACTCTCTACGAGCATGATTGAGTCTGTACAAGGCTTTCATCAATCTACACATGTGGGTCTCTTTGTTGTGTGCTACAAATCCTTCTGGTTGTTCTATGTATACCTCCTCCTTTAATTCACCATTAAGGAATGTTGTCTTGACATCCATTTAATGGATATGTTATCCCATTTGTGTTGCAAATGAGATTATAGCTCGTATAAAAGTATACCTGGCCACTGGAGCAAATGTATCCTCATAGTCTATTCCCTCCTTCTGAGAGAACCCCTTTGCCACAAACCTTGCCTTGTATTTCTCGATGCTACCATCTGCATCGTGATTTATCTTGAAGATCAAGTGTGATCTAACTACTACTCTATTTGTTGGTCTAGGCACTACCTCCCACACATCATTATGCATTATTAAAGTATATTCCTCAACCATAACATCTTTCCATACCTAATGTTGTGAAACCTCTTGATAGCTGGAAGGTTCACTATCTACCAACCTGGTGACTAATGCCACATAGTCATTGAACTTGGCCTGGTTCTTTCCTCTGTCTCGTACTCTTCTTAGGAGCTCCCACGAGACTCCCAAGTATCCCTTTGTGTGTTTTGAACCTCATGGTTCCTGCTTATCACAACTATAGAGGATGAAATATCAACCTCTAAACATTCTAGATGCATATCTGTTGCACCGGTTACTCCATACTCTGTGAATCTTCACTACCCGAGTCTATGCTTGTACTAGTAATCGTCATACTTGATCTTTGTTTCCCTTGACTTGGACTTGGATCTTTTTTGGCTGCTCACTTTGATCATCTCTTTGTGCAAATCTTTGGACCTTTTAAATGCTTTGTCCTCCATGAACTTGACATCACATCTCGACAATAATTCTTCTAGTCCGAATAAAAATCCTATATGCCTTTGAAGTTTCACTTGTACCCAACAAGGTACCCCTTCTCTGTGATCTGATCTAACTTGAGTACGTGTATCTTTTGGAATATGACAATATGCCAAACTCCCAAATATCCTGAAGAGACCTACATTTGGATTCTTCTTTGTGAAAGCTTCCTCGGTGTCATCTTCCCTAGTACCTTGTGTGGGCAGGAACATTGCTCGAATGTAACTGATCTACTACATGCCTCGCCATAGGTAGCGGGGCATGTCTTGATCATGTAGCATAGCCCTTGCTACCATCGATATAGACGGCTCTTCCTCTCGTAAAATCCATTCTGTTGTCAATTGTAGGAACCTGTCCACTCTCTCTTGATTCCTTCTCTAGTAGACAAATATTGGAAGTCATTTCCTTTTTCTTGCCTCTATTATTAGACTAAAGAACATTTATCTTCCTTCATATCGAGTTCTCCGCAAGAGCCTTGAACTCTTGGAAGCAACTAAAAACCTCATCTTTGGTCTTCAAGAAGTATACCTAGGTCTTCTGGTGAAATCGTCAATAAATGTAACATAGTACACATATCCCGAGAGACTTTGTCGACATTGGTCCACATACATCTGAATGTACTATATCAAGAACACCCTTAGATCTATTGTCACTCCTTGGAAAATATGCTTTTAAAAACTTCCCCAACACATATCCCTTACATACATCATCATGCTCTGTACTCACCTCTGGAACACCTGTCACTGTCTCACGAAGTAATTTAAGTGCTCCATGATGAATATGGCCCATCCTCCTATGTCATAGCTCTCCAAGATCTCTAGGATTACTACTGCTCATAAGTGCCTTAGGAGTATCAAACTATAACCTATAAAGGTGACCACTCCTAACTCCAATAGTTATGGGTGATTTCCAATCCTTGTGCTTAATCAACACATGTGTCCCTCTAAAAAGTACATTATACCCTTTATCCTGAAGAACAGATACATAAATCAGATTCATACCTAAGCCTGGCACATGCAAGACATCATGAAGTGGAACTATCTTTCCATTCTCCCTCTAAAACTGAATAGTCCCTTTCCCAATTGGGTTGAGCTTGGACAAGTTCCCCATAGAAATATGGATATTGGTGTCCTCCTCCTTGTAACTAGAGAAGTACTCTCTAACTCTTGTCATATGAAATGATGCCCCACTATCTATATACCAAACACACTATGAGGTTGAGCTGACCATACAAGCTATGAGTGCAAACTCGTCCTCCAATCTCCTAGAGATCTCCTCTGCACTTCCTGAATCCACCACTTGGTTCTTACCCTTATTATCATTCTTCTTCCTTTGAGCGATTCTTAACATAGTGGCCAAACTCACGGCAGTCATAACACTTGACCTTAGACATGTCCTTATTCTTCTCGCTTTGAGAATTTGATTCTTTCTAAATCCCTTCTTTGCTTTCCCTTTTCCCACTAGGGCAACATTTTATTATTCTCCCTCACTTTTCTGACTCTTGTTGGCCCCATTGACAAGACTTAGTCTAAACTCCTCCTGAGTGAAATCAATCCATAGTTGATCCCAACTCGATAAGGTGTCTTGTCCACTAACAACTTGAACAAAGACATCCCACTATTTAGTAAACCCATTTAGGGCTATTCTTACTAGCTCATCATCATCTAGCTTATCTCCAACAGCTGCTAACTCATCCTTGACGAGTCTAAGCCTGGTGAGGTAACTTGTAACGTCTTCTCCCTTGTTCATCTAGGTATTCTTCAACTTTTCTCTGAGAATCAGCTTCCGGTTAGTGGTAGCATTCTAGTACAGATTCAGAATGGCATCCCACATCTTCTTCGCCATATCTAACTCGAGAGATGTGTGGAACAATATGATCCTTGACACCATCAAGGACAATCCTCCTCGCCTTGGCATCCTCTTTCTTGTATGCTGCAAGCTGTGTTGCATCTATAGGTATAATTACAACAGTGGTAACATAATCCTTTATACCATTCTCTTCCAACAATAAAGAAAGCCTGGCCTTCTAGACACCAAAATTTGAGGCACTATCTAATCTACCCCGATCTCTCAAACCAGATGAAGCCATCTCAAAGGATAAAAGTAAAAGAATTTAAAGAGATCAAACTAGGTTATAGAAACCCTCAATTTCTTTCCTAGGGAAAACCTTTTCTACCCTTAACACAACTCTGATACCATGTGAAAATTCTATTGCAGTCACTGATTATTAATCTCCTATCTTTAAAGATTATTTAACTGCCAAAAACTAATTCATAGCTAATATCAAAAAATAACACAACTGCAACTTCACTAATAAAAATACGAAAAAAAAATGCATAACACAAAGAACACAATATTTTCGGACAAATTATCCCTAGAAAAACCCCTAAGGAAAACCAGTTCTATAGATGAGAAATTATATTAACTTCAGCAAATTAAGAGATACAAATATTCTTTACCTCTTACTGGTAGAACTCTGACAATCTCCCAACTTCTCCCGTTGATATTCCCCACTGCTATCCCCAATGCTTTGTCACTGCCCTTTCTAACATTGCAAGACTGTTTGCTATCACTGCAAACTTACAAACACATTTTCTAGCACTGCAAATGCTTCTCTAAAACTTGTGTTCTCCAAATGCCCAATGACCTCCTTTTATACTACTCTCATTGGTAAACCAACGGCCGAGATCGATTCTTAATTGACAGCTGAGATACATAACAACTTAACAACCATAACAAATAGGTTGCAAGGTGTCACTAAAGGAAATAAAAAATTAGAAAATAATTAAATACATTCTCAACAATAAGATAACTATTATCTAATCTTAGCAAATGGACGAACAACTGTCCAAACTAACGAATTAACAACAATATGGGGACCCTTTTGCAAGTAACATACAATCATTTCACTCCATTTAGTGCCTCTTACAAGTGGTTGAAGGACAAATTTCGGGATTTCCATTTTCCCTTTCTCTCTCTCTTCTCATTTTCCTATAAATTGGAGTGTTGGGCTCATTGTAAAAGGGGAGTTTTTTTGTAGCAAAGCTCTGTCAAAATTGCTTTGTGAAGCCAATGTGCTATAGGCCCTTATAGTGGACTCCTTGCATGGTGATCTAAGCCCTTATCTTGTAATAGATTGAACTGTGCATATCATGAAGCAATAAAATATAAGTTTGTGGATGCATCTTCCCTGCTGTGTTTTCTTGCATTCTTCTTGCCCCTTCAACCTTGATTACAAGTATATTGTGTCTATCTTTATGCTCTTACAAGGATCCATTATTATTGTGCATGTATGAAACATTGTTGTGAATGCATTTTCAGATTGTGGAGAACTGTTATCACCCCTCCTAATATGCACTTTACTTCTAGTTTTCACACATTGGAAGACTATTCTCACACCCTCCTTTTCTGGTGTATCACCGCTTTAGTGTAGGCTTTCATTTTATGCATTCTCTCTCCTTGGTCCCTTGGAAAGTTAGATTAGAATAGTTAGTTTACCCTGCATTAGAGTATATTGTGGCAGGTAGTTTAGGAGCAAGAACCAGCTTTCTCTGGAGGTCTATCTCAAGTAGCAAGTCCCACAACTTGGAGATAGTACCCATGTTATCCAATCACATCGTGAGTTCAAGTATATGCACTTGTGTAAACATAAGGGTTTTGTGATTTGGTGATAACAATAATTATGTACTTGGCTTTGGAATATATATAAATATAAGGAGTTAGTTTAGGATATATAATGTGTAATGTTATTTATGTTATTCTTAAAACAAAGGACCCACTTATAATTTTGTTGTAAGTAGATAATCAATAATATAATTTCCTATGTACAATATCGGCTATATTTAAATTGATATAGAATAATAGTTTATGTTATTATTTAGTCGTGTTACATGGGCCATTGCTAAAAATGTATACATTTATTCAATGCTTGAAATATTAAAAACCTTGATCATATACAATAATACTTATGGTTTGTATCATTCAATTTCTTACTAAAAAATACTAAATGTATTCCTTCTTGACTTAACAAAACACCTATTATAGTCCCGTTCAACTTTTTAATTGAAATATGGTAATGCCAACATTGGTTTCTTAGATACTATACGTTTCAATTGTTGTAAATTACTCTCTACTTAGACCATTCACAAAATAATTTTTTAATATTTTCATAAAATATATTTAATTGCAATAGAAATTCCGTTGAAATGTTTGATAAAAGTCCAATATAAACTTGCTAGACCATGGAAACTTCATGCCTCAAAATTTCTTATAGGTGACGACCAATTTATATTCAAGCTCACCTTTTAGGATCAATATCTAGACATGGATGAAAAATTACAAATCCCCAAGGATATTAACTCCTCCTTCATGAAACTACACTTCTTCAAATTAACACAAAACCTCTCGTCTCTTGCCATCATTAATATCTTGTGCAAATATATTACAAATGTTACTTTATTATGCTTCTAAAAATCAAGATATAATCTTAGTAAACAAACAAAACTTACCTAGATATGGCGATAAGAATTCTTTTATCAAACCGATGAAAATATTAGTCCATCACTCATCAAACCAAATGACATGGAAAATCATTCATACAATCCCTCTTATGTTTTTAATGCTGACTTCCATTCATCTCCTTCTCTTATGTGTATTTGGCAATAACTACTCTTCATATCAATTTTACTGAAATAATTTATGCCACTCAAATAATCCATTATGTCACCCATCCATAAAAACAGAAGCCTATACTTGTTTTTTATTTCTTGAATGTCTTTACACATTCTCCATTCACCATTATTATTTGATGCCGATACTAATAGTACTACACATATACTTAATGGTGCCTAGATCAGTATTTTATCTAAAAACTCTTGAACTTTATATTTTAGCCTTGCCTTTTCCCACAATGTCAATCTCTATGCAACTTTGTTTAGTAGACTTGATCTTGGGATCAAATCCACTTGATGAATAATTTTCCGCAAATTCACCAAGTAAATAATTAACTTATTATAGAAAATATACTTCCTTATCTTTAATCTATGCATGGTACAAGATTATCTACAAGTGTAAAACTAATAGTATTATTCCAATTCACTCAAGAATTACTTAGTTGTCATCAAAATCATCTTTTAATTTTCTTCCACTAATTCACATATTCAATTTTGTATATTCAAATTATGCTTTAATCCATCCTTTTCCATCAATACATATGTATTTTAATGTCCATCATTTTTTTCCTTATGGTTAAAATACCAAGGTATCAAAAAAATAGTGGAAATCATCCACAATAATAATATGAGACCTAAACATATTTATGCATACACAAATTTGAAAATTCACCAAGAATGTTTCATTCAACACTATCCAATGACCATTTAGCAACCACATAACCTTATATAGATTATGATGTGGTATCCATTTTAATTTTATCTTTTCCACCATCTCTTGTTAAATATTGTTGTTATTATTGCACTTGTGATAATGATCAAATTAAATAATGTGACACTTGATTCACAAATTTTTATGACAAAATAATTGTATTGCACTAAACCATCCTCTTCACTTGTAAGCTTCAACAACACCCTTCTCACCACGAGTGTGAAATTGGTCCAGGATATTCGCTAGAGATATTCCACCTCCAATTTCCCATAGGCCTCTTAAAATTATCCCGGGCTTATTCTTGTGATGCACTAATGCAATAGTATTTTCATCAACATGTGTCATATGCACACTCACATTTCTATCAACATTTGATTTTTCACAAGGAAAATCAATTGTTACATGTACCACTTTCTCCATATTTGAAACACGTCCCGGTGAATTCACTTCTATGACCTCAACCACAAGACCCTCTACCTTTATATTTTTCTTTTCCTCTTTGCACAACATCATCATGTTGTGATGTTCTTCAATCTCCTTTTTGCACACTTGATCATTTTCACATAATTTTACATTACATTTTCCTTATAATTTCTTGAAATGAATATTTACTCATGTGGTACCTTCTTTGAACATGTGCACCAAATTATTTTATTTTCTTCAACACATTTTGATAGGATTCTTGAAAAGAGTGTATCCTTATCATCCCAAGTTCATCATTAATTATCATAAGAACACCATTCATATAAATGACATATTTTTAGTGTCATCTTGAATACTCATCTTGTAAATTTCCTCTATGGAATGAATTACACTCATATCTATCTGTCACAATTTTTGTTTCTTCTTAAATAGATTCATATGGCAATCATAAGGAGTGAAATTAGGCTTGAAATTTTCCACAAACCTATTCCACATTTTGACCTTTTATTTTCCCTTGCACAATCTCTTAACTTTTACATGTTCCTAAGAAAAGGAGACACAACTAAGTTAAATTTTGTGCCGGTGTTGTGCGAAAAATAAAATTTCAATTATATGATGCTTCTTTAGGTTCATAGAACTCAACTATGACCTCTAGGTGATACTAATATCCATGATGAAGTTCTCTAGAAATGTCGCAACCTCTCTATTTGACCATATTACACATATCTATAGATAATAAGGAACATTATTAACTCTATTATGCAATAGAAAATTATGCGCATATATGGATTTCAAAATTGTTGGAAATGAGGAATAATAATATTTATATTTTAGAATATGATG
The DNA here is from genome assembly GCA_018340775.1 of Taxus wallichiana var. yunnanensis. Classification (NCBI taxonomy): domain Eukaryota; kingdom Viridiplantae; phylum Streptophyta; class Pinopsida; order Cupressales; family Taxaceae; genus Taxus; species Taxus wallichiana. Next base: position 255,317,876 of record CM031241.1, on the reverse strand, counting down.
CATCACGGTTAGGGCATGCTTCATGTGATTTAACTCAAGGAATCTCCCTAAAGTATTTACTTGTAATGCCTTTGTCTACTTTTCAGGCCTATATTTCTCTACCCAAATAAATTATTTATATGAAAAATGTTTTATCTATACTTGCATGGCCTGAGATGACCTACATTGTTTATTCCTCTTTTTATTTCCCTTATTATAATTGAGATGGAAAATCAAGTTTTTCGTGGAATGCTTTGAACAAAACTACAAAAAACACACCCTCCACAGGGTGCTAAAATAAGAGCAATGCACATGGTTTTGAATCGAATGGCTAGGAAATGAATAAATGTTATGGATTCTAACCATGCTTAGGTTAATGTATACAAAAAGTGGTAATATAACACAATTTGTTGATAAATCAATGTAAATTATTAGAACCCACATTTTGGATCACACTATGTGCCATAACATTCACATAATATATATCAAATTAATTATGCCAAAGGCTTCCCCTATGGTAAAGGGCCTATGGTCATTCACACCACCGTCCTAAATTTGTGAGACGTTTTGACGTCTTTTTTTTGCTTTTTTTTTTATATTTTCCTTTTTATCAATTTCATGAATGTGGGGTATATTTAGCACTTGCATCTTTGTGGGGTATATATCTTTGCATGTTGAATGTGTAACAATCCTTTGTGTTTGATTCAAACACCAATAGTTTTTTTTTGCAACTATTTAAATCATATTGTTCCCGAGGTGTTGGTTTTTGAAGAAACATTTTTACTCCGAGATACTCTTTTTGGTTAGGAGAATTTTAGCAGACTTTGTGATGGCTATTAGTGAGTTCACTTTACTCTCTCTTCTATTTGTCTTGACATCATTTTGGAGGATCTATATGCATCCAAGTTCTATTTATGAGGTTGATTGTGGATTGGAATTTTGCTTGTCTATTTTTTTATAACCTTGATCCTGTCACCGTTTCATTGATTCTATAATTTGTTGCTTCTTTTCGTATGTGAATATTGTAGCAAGCTCTCTGTTTCCCCTCTGATGACTTGTTTTATTTTCTCCACTACCTTGTATTTTGCAGTGTGCCTCTCTTGCTTGGGGTCCGATGAGGGGACTACCCTTTCTTTCTGGGTCATGCCATTCAAGAAGTAAATTAACAAAAACTTATAGGAGGAACTGTATTAACTAAAATACTCATAATTATCGAGTTAATAGAACCAATAGACTACATAACTGAGCCCTCAATTCAAGCCCAGGCTCAAATTAATTACATAGAAAACAACGAATTTATCCAACAAAATCATCTCAACATATCATTGAGGGAGTAAAGTCAAAGGGGAAAGAAGCCAGATGAATTAATATTTCTCTTTCACAATGTATTTTCTTTGAAAAACATGATAAGGAAAAGAAAAAGCTAAAGCACGAAGCAGACAACCTCAATGACAGTTGGGAATTGTAGATATTGGTGCTTTACCAATTTAAGCAAGGCAAGGTCCTCAATTCCTTCATGCATTGTTCCAAGCATTTAGAGATTCCGTAGTAGTTATCCTCCTACCCTATATGAAAATGGGAGCTTTCGAACAAGGCATGGACATCCATCAAATTTTAATGAAAATATTTATTTATTTTAGTTGTAGTAAGCATAGACATCCACCAAATTTTAATGGAGAGCTTTATTTAGTTCAACTATAGGAGCACACACAACGTAGGTGAACTGTTTGACAAAATGCCTTAAAGAGGTGTGGTTTCGTGAACTACAATGATTATAGGATATGCAAAATTTCTCCTCACATAATATGATAATTGCAAGCTAATAGAAGACATTGGAAACCATTCAAACTTTTATCTTTCTACGAAATGTAAATTTTTAGCTTTCGATTGAAGGCATTTTGTCAAACACTTAGCGACCATCCTCTTTCCTGCCATATTTTAATTTTGTGAACTGTGATCTGGTATCCTGTGTTGGAAGAATTGTTAAGGGTTTGCATAACACCTTGATGGATTTTTCGTTTTTATTTTCTAGGTAGTGAGGAATGGAATAATGATTTCCTTTTCTTATTTGATTTTGACTTGGCATGTCAGAGATTAGTGCAACATCAACCGACACAATATCCCACATATGAGGAACTCAGTATAGGGAAAATCAAGTTCAAGGTGTTTGATTTGGGTGGCCATCAGTTGTCAGGAGGATCTGGAAAGATTACTATACCAAGGTATGTATAAGTTAATTGATTTCTTATTCAAAGTAAATCTATTCAAATACACAAGCACTAATTTACACTATTTTGCAATCAGGTTTATTGTTTTAGTAACACATTCTTGCAAGAAAAGGAAGCCTTTAGATTTACAACTACAATGACACTAATATTTGTATTGTTTGCGGTTGCAAGTGTGGAAAATGAGTTTTTATTTCTTGTAGAGATTAGAATTGGGATTTCCTTTTCTTTATTTGTTGTTGAATTAGATTGAATGATCTCCCCCCATTTACAGGTCATTTTCAATCAAATTTTCCTCCTCTTGAAGTGTAGATACAGATGAAGCTCCTCCTCATAGAAAAATTCCTTGAGATTTTGTAATCTCTCCTCCTTTTCACATGAATAATCTAGATCAATGAGATTAATCTCATTTGTGGCACAACTCTGATTAGCAAAATGCTGATAAATAAACAATTTATCTGTAGTTGATCCATTTTGTAATATTTTGGTGCAAATTTTAGATCTAATTTTGGTGTAAGATTTTAAATCTTAGTACTCTAAAAATGCATTGTATATTCTTAGAACTTTGATAATCTATACAATGTGAAATCATGTCTAGCCATTAAATTTATATCACCTTGCTCCATTTTGTTTTGAGCACAGTTTTTGTCATGATTTCTTTTGGAGAACGTAGTAGAAAAACCAAATCAATTCATGTTTTCTTTATACATTTATGGACTAACCAAATCATTTCTAGGATGAAATTCAACCTTTAATATGACCAACTATTTAGTACCAAACATATTGAACAGAGAAACTTATTAATTGGGAAATTTCATTCACAATCATGTATTTTTTATTTAATATTTTGTATTTGTGCTTGAATTATCATTCATAGTGACATAAGCCCTCTGGCTCTAGCTTGTATCTTCTATCATAGTCCTATCCTATTATTCCTAATAGCTTGTGTTTTTGTAAATTCCTTTAGATAATTTGAATGGTACATAGCTATAATTATGCACAATAGTATTACCGAACCCAAATAGATGCAAACAATTTTTTTTTGATATGGATGTTGTTCATTGCATTGGTCCATAATTTTGTACACAACATTATACATATCCAAGTTAGCCAATTTTTTTATAACAAAAGAAGAAAGTCTCAGGAACCTAATCTATTTAAAAGAAAACTACTATTACTTTCATCGGTTAATTACAAAAACAAGGCTACAAGTAACACCATTGCATGATCATTATCATTCTCTTGGCTGCTCCACAATATGTATTTTGGAGGAATTAAGAAACTTGATTTAAAAATTTATTTTTAATTTCCAACCAATCAAGAATTACATCTTTTTTAAGACCACCAACTTTTAATATGTATTTCCAATTTCTGGAGCAATATCCACACTTAACATTATACCTTCTCTTGTTGTTTCCTGACAAGTCAAGACTATCATCTCCTGTAAAGTGTGTGGTTCACCAATTGGATGGTATGTCCTAAATTTTTTACCATTGATAGTAAATGCTATTTTTTAAATTTAATATCATCAAGGATAAAGTTTTATTGCTTTAATTTGGGCCTATCGGTGCCCCTAATTTCTTATTGTTGTTTATGAGCAATTTACTTTGAAAGCTACTCCATGTTTGAGCCAATTTTTGGTCCGAATTTCTATCATATTCCACTTTTAATTACCATCCCACTTTCTAAGCGTATTTTAATTTTGTGAATTGTGATCGGTATCATGTGTTGGAAGAATTGTAAAGGGTTTGCATAACACCTTGATGGTTTTTTCTTTTTTCTTTTTTGGGTAGTGAGGAATGGAATATTTCTTTCCTTTTCTTATTTGATTTTGACTTGGCATGAGAGAGATTAGTGAAGCATCAACCAACACAAAGATCCCACATCTGAAGAAATCATTATTGGGAAAATTAAGTTCAAAGTAAACCAACTGCACAAAAATACAAGAAACATGCAAAAATAATTACACAAGTAAAAAACAAGAAATTTGATTTTAAAAATAGCTTGTACTAGTTTTTTTATAAGTGTTTTTTCAAACAATCTGTAACTTGTTTCAAATAATTCCATGTATTTATTGTGACAGTATATATCAGACAAAGAATAAATTTTTTAAAATACATGTTCAGTTTTTGTAAACCAACAACTATGCATTTCTAATTTCTTTATCATTATATCTCCATACAAATACCTATAGTTTTCTTAGTTCAAGTGTACATATTGTTCTTATTGTTTTCCATTCTATTTTCTTAACATAATAATATGTAACTAATTTCAAATAAATGCATGTATATATTGTGGCAGTACATATGGGACACAAAATCTAACTTTTCAACATACATGTTCAATTTTTTCTTCTTACTATTGCTCGCTTCTTTATGTAAACCAATGACAACACATTTCTAATGTCTTTTTCATTATATCTGCATACAAATACCTATAGTTTTAAAATGCCAAAAAATAACTATGTAATTTATAGTTGTTTTCATCCAAATCTTTGTACATTATATCACTTTTTTGCATATTGAATTGTTTTAAGGGTTAGACTTCATGTTTGCACTTTTTAAAAAATATAAATGAATAGGGAAGAAAACTTTAGAGCTTCTCATTGTTTACAAATGTATGTAAATTTACTTACGTCATATACAAGGTGAACAATGCTATGTGAACGCATCCTTCATTTCATGTTTGACTACGCTACAAGTTTACATTTTCCACCATATATTTGTAAAACTCCCACTTTCTTGAGCATATTTTACTTGCCATGGAAATAAATTTGAAACATGAAGGAATTTCTCAATTAATTGAGGGAGGTTCCAATGTTGACCCTACATTTCAGATACTGCACTTTTCCTCCCTACGCTCTGTTCTCAACATGGGTGCCCAACATCGTGTTGACCTTTCAGATGGGCTACATTTTTAGACAACACTTCTACCCTCCAAATTTACAAGCCATGTAACTGAAAAATCAATACAAGAAGGCTCCATTGTGTGCTTACATAAATCCCATGTTAGAATGATAAAAAATGAATTATAAGATTCATCCCTTGCTCAATTACCAATGTATATAATTCCCCTATAGTAATTCTAATTTCTTTCCATTTGTTTTTCCATCCGTTTCTCAATTCTAATTTTTTCCCAATTTTTTTCCATTGTAGGATTGTTCTTATCATTATCATTGAAATGGATGTTGTTGTCGAAACACATATGCCAATCGATTCTCCAACCCGAAAACAAAAACTTCTCTTTAAGATAGTCGATTCATCAGAAAACAAATGCAAGTGTAAACTAGGTTAACATATATTTTGTGAGAACACCAACTCAAATAAGTGGATTGAATACATCTATGCACATGTGGTCTGTAGAGGTCGTGCCCTAGCAAAAACAACCCTTCATGAATATCACAATGTAAAGGGAGATGGTTATGTGTTTGGGTTTGATTTTGTGGATTGGGAAGGAGGGGAAATCCACATCACCTGTTTCAATGAGGTTGCCAAAACATTCTATGATCAGATTGAAAATGGGAAGCTATATACAATTTCTAATGGGAGGATTGGTGATGCAAAACTATGTTACAACCATTTGAACAGTGCTTTGGAGATTTTCCTGCAACCATCCTCAACCATAACTCCTCTCATAGAAAATGAGGATACAATACCTTCCCATCACTTTCACTTCACCAAAATCAAGGACATACCTGCAAGTGCTCGGTCTTCTATTGATTTGATTGGCATTGTTATTTCCATGTCACCATGCTCAACTATTCGTAGGCATGACCAGTCTGAAACAAAGAGAAGAACTCTATAATTAAAGGACATGTCAGGATTCAGTGTCACTATCACTTTGTGGGGACAACATTTAGATGAGATAAGAAAAGAACTTGAAGACATTCTTTATATACCACATATTTCGGTCCTTTCCTTGAATATTGATCACATCTCCGGTTTAATGGGACCTCGGTGATACTATTTCAAGTACAAAATGTTACGTCAACCCTCTAATTTCAAAAACTACTACACTTTATGGTTGGGTTGCTTCTAATGACTACTCCCATCTGACACCCTCTATCACAAGAAATTTTTGGGTCCTCCAAAAAGCTTGACCTCTGTAACAACAATTTCATAGGTCCTATAAATGGGGAACACTGAGAATAATGAATAGGCCTTGGTTATATCATAAATCACAAATATCAACATAGACAACTTTTTTACACAACATGTCCTCTTCAAAAAGGTGACAAACAATGTAGGAAAATAGTGCGAGAGCATGGAAATGGTTCATGGGTTCTGTTCGAGTTACAATGTAGAAGTTTAAAGCTATGATTATAGATGTACACTCGGTATCAATCTAAAGGACCCAACATGGGAACTTCAATCAGTTACCACTTTTGATGAGACAATTGAGTCAATCATGGGTGTTGTAGCTAGCGACCTCCACCTATTGTCTATAGACGAAGATGCAACTAGTGAAATTACAAGAAATGTCATCAACAACCAATACTTGATTCACACTTTCCCTAAAAAAGAGACATACCATGGAATCAACAAATTGAAATGTGTCATCCTCAATTCAAAGAAAGTGGATAGCAGTGCATCTCCTCTGTAACCTTCTTTACACAAAGTTTTCTAACACACCCATCCCTTCAAACTTTACACCCTCCCCATCCCTTTCTATACTTTGAACTATCAACGCTATGTTAGTTATTTCATATCTATCTTTCCTTCACCCTCTTCCACGATCGTCCATTAGCACTTCTGAAAATGTTTCCTTTTTTTCCCTACTTCAAAAGAAAACTATTGTATTTCCTTTTACACTGACATACTATTGCCTCCTACTACTATGTGGATTGAAAGTACTATTAAGAAAATAAATGAATATTACTTGCACTTTTGTTATGTACATATTTGCATCCTTGTAGACTATGTGAATGTACTATATTTTTCCATATAACTAATATTATTTTCCTTGAAACATGCATTTTTTTATTCTCAAAATTTTACCTCTTACACGTAGTTTCCATTGGAACTCCACATGCATTTCAATTGTATATAATTTTTATTTGACTATTTCTGCATTTTTATGTCATCAAACAATGCATCGTTCCTTGCTAACTTGCATGGATTTTTTTCAACAAGGTGGTACTCCATAAGTCTGTGACTTCTCAATCATGTTGACTCCTACAAAACAAGCTCGATAAAGAGAGAAATACGTAAAAATAAAGTTCACATAAGCTCGCTTAACATCAATGTCTTCACCTAGAGTGCATAAAAATGACAATCTCTAATATCCATCAACTTACATCGACCAACAACCTACCATTCCTTGACATTCCAATCTTTCCATCAAATTCAACTAGTGAAGGATTGCCAACCAACATTCCACAAGTAACTTCCATGGAAATAATTTTTCACGACCATACCAATTCCTTTTGTACAAACTCATATGTGCTTACTACTGCCACATCTTCCCATTTATTTGGGATGCCACATGAAACTGTCTCAAGTACTAACCTTGCTTTGGTTCCTCGTACATGTACAACTAGTTCCTCCTCTCCTTCTGACTGCTTTCCACCTTGCAATCCACCATCCACTCAAACAGAACACCCCACCCCTTCCCATACACAGAGATTTCCCATATTCCTACCCTTGTCGCAGACTATTGAAGCCTAATGCCGATTTCGCAAAAGAATAGATTTGTTGGCGAACATCCAAACTTGCTCAATCTATTTGGAAAATTACCTTGGAATTAAAACAAGTTTGTTTGAAGGCTTTCCTTCCTGTAATAGATGCAAATATGAAAAACATGGCCACCGCTTCTCTTCATGGAACAACATGGACCCTAAAAAATAGCCTACCATTCTTGCATCTTTAACCCAAATCGAGGAGATGCTTATCGCATGAGTCAATCCATTCCTGCAAGTCACCCAAGTACGTGGCAGACAATACAAATACTTAGGACACACAATAAGTTTCCTACAAAAATTACTTCAATAGAAAAGTACCTACCACACCACCTTAAACACTGGACATAGTACTCATACAAAGGGAAGGAGCTAATTTAACAAAGTATGATTTCTACGTTAGTAGATCTCATGTTTTGCGACCTTGCAATATAAAATCTCCCACGATCCCTATTACAAAGATGTCTTAATCAACAATGGCACCCTTTCCTCTCTACCATCTAAGTCGTCAAATGTTTCCTCCTCTCTTAACATAACCACAATGGAACTACCCCAAATGCAAACCACTTCTACAACTCATGGTATTGATGTTTCTATTGACTCTGATGAAACATATGAACACTCATTGTATTTTGTGCCAACACCTCACAATACAGGAACAAAAGAAGAGGAAATTGAATAGTTCTTACTCACCCATAGTGGTAATAATCTATTTATTGGGCTCTCACCAATAAATGAATACAATACAGAGGGTCTTTTCTCAATGGGTTTCCCAACTTTATTTCCAGCAAGAAAAGAAATGTCACAACATCCCGACATAAAATAAGTTCCAAACATGAATACACTCTAAATTTGATGCACTACCATGATGGGCATTTTGGTTCCCACCCAAGATTTTTCTACTTCCTTCTAAACCTCATAATGTGGCATAGGATCCAGTCTATAGCAATAGTTTTTATGAAACCAAACGTCAAATCTAGAATCCCTCCCACAATTGGAGAAATAAAAAGACAACTACTGGAATGCCCCAAAGACAACCTCCCAGACACATTAATGTGGTTTTGTGTGGGCCTTTAAGGGACATGATCATTTTGGGAAAAAAATAAAAAGTGAGATTTCAATTATGGTAGAAAAATTGGGGACACCAACCTTATTCTTCACGCTAATTGTTGTAAACACTAAATAGCTAGATATCGACAATATTATGTCTGGTGCATGCCCTACTGATCCTAGAGTTACAAAGTGTTGGAGAACCCTTAGCATTGTCTCAAACCCTCATCGATTATCAACATACCGCATCATAGATTCATAATATTCCATGAAGAAATATTACAGGAAGGAACTTGGAGCGCAAAGAGAATTTTCATACATGTAATACAATCTACTTTTTTATAAGTTTGTTCCAAACTACATAGCTAATATTTATGTTCCCTCATCTCATAGGTATGAATGAAAACATAGAGGCTCCACACATGTCCACGGTTTATTATGGATTAAAAATACCACTAAATTTGATGCAATGGGATGGGTGGATACAATAGTTATTGAGGCAACAAAATATTACTTTGATAAGTTCATGTCTGCTCAGTAACGCGCACCCAACTTGTATCTCGAATGGATTTTATTTTGTCAGTCCGCTAGATGAAAATTTCTTGTTAGATACAACAAAAATTCTATCATCCTCCCCACTTGTGGACCTTGAAGAACTGCTTAATCATGTTCAATACCACACTAAATGTTTAGAGTAAACATGCCTACATAGAAAGTAATTAGAGCTGCAGTGTAGGTACAATTCCCCTAGGCCACGCAACCTACTTCATCCTTTCTCATTGAAAGTGATGGGAAAATTAAGTACCTCCCTTCGAGAAATGATGATAGATTGAACATCCAAAACCAAACTATGATATCCATATGGAGAGAAAATTTTGATTTCCAACCGATACTTTCCCGCCATATAGTTTTTAAGTATATTGAAAAATATGCTTCAAAAGTAGAGCAACATTCGAAACCTATCACCAAATGCTATCCATATTTTCAAGAGATGTTGACATGGATTATCCAACACATATTGTGATCCAAAAATTCTCATAGAAAGCATTTTTGAACATGACATAAGCACACAAGAAACATGCCACATGCTCCAAAAATTGCCACTTGTTATGTGTAGTCGTTCATTTGTATCATTAAATGTTGGAAATTTTTTTTTGAGACGTGTCATTGAAAGTGATGCCGATGTACAAGAAACAACTATTTTCTTGGATACATATAGAGTTCACCTTGTAAGCATGTAACACCTACCTCTTATTCAATTTAATTGAGATTATAGCTACAAAAGAACCATAAAGGTGATAAATGGAAACTTTGATCGAGCCAAGAAATTGTTCGGGTCCGCCCAATATTTGCGGATGTACTAACTCAAGATTAAGTTTCTATGACCTATATTGTTTGTCAAAACTCCTTTTATAAAATATTTTTAGAAATATAGTCTCATAATTTGGCTCAACCCTACATGAAGTCAATGGCACTTGGGACATGTTCAAGCACAACTACATACCATGACATGTTTTACGGACTACCATAGACACATGACATGCTACAAATGTTAGTTATGACTCTGAGGTCGAATGCAGTATTCAAAAGGAACCGTTGCATGAATGAAAATTTTTCACACAACTTTGTCTAGGAAACAAAATAGGTCTTGACAGTCTTGAAATGTTGGGGAAACGAGATTTCAACATACATACTAATTGGAACATACATGACGTTCCACCTAATTTTTAGATAACTAGTTCATCATTCATTGAGAGAGAAAAGGCAAACATAATTAACACCAACATGGAAGCCACACCACAATCTTCCACACTTCCTTTTTCTTCAGAACAATAATTAGCTCTTGATACCATACTACACCATTTAGTAAACAAATCCCTTCTACCTCCACTAATATTGATAATTCAAGGATCATATGGCACATAAAAATTGTTTTTGATAAATAAATTTAAGAATTCATTCACAGAAGCATCAACCACATCTCCCTCACCTCTCCTTCTACTCACCCCTACCAATGTTTCAACATTCAACATCTCCGCATCCACAATCCATGCAGCCCTCCATATTCCAATCAAAGAACTAAAACCCCTTGAAGGCCATGCATTATCATCTTTTCAAGAGTCACTAAAACATATAGAATATATTATTATTGATGAAATGAGTTTCATCGGCCCAAATTTGCTAAGCAAAATTGATAATAAGGCTACACGAGGCTTTCCCACATTCAAAAACATTTGAATTTGGGAACAAATATGTCATCCTCCTCGTGACCTTGGCCAATTACCACTAGTTTTGGATAGTCCTCTTTATGCAAGTAATTCATATGGAGCCAACCTTTGGAAGGGATTCCATTCTTCCATTACATTGTAAACAATATTTTGGCAACAAGGAATAACCAATGCATAAGTTTCATTCCAGAATTTACTACTCCACATGCGAGATTCAACTCCTCTTATTGAGGACTAGGAACTCCTAATGTCTCGCACTAACACACACCTAACTCAGTAGGAGCTCAACATTTTTAAGGACACACCACATTTGTTTACAAAAATGATCTCGTGAACTCCCACAACCTTCAGATGTTTAAAGCATTGAACATTCCAATCACCCAATCCATTCTTTGAAAGTAGCAGACATGCTACAACAAAGCAAATCCTGATGATGATTAGTTGGAACAAAAAGTTATGTTATGAAAACAACAAAAATCATGCTTATTACTAATTTATGGGTTGACGTAGGCCTCATAAATGGTGTTATAGGAACAATCACCGACATTTTCTACGATATATTAATGCCACCACCAACATTACCTTTATTTATTGTTGTTAAAATTGATAGATACAATGACCCATGTTGGAATCCCTCCAACCCGTTATATATTATGATACCCCTTATTTTTTGAGAGGGAATCAAAGATAATTGCAAATGAAAATGGCTTGGGGATTAACTATCCACAAGTCCCAGGGACTTACTTTGCATAGAGCAACTGTCGACATTAGAACCATTAAAAGGAAAGGTCATACATTCACAAATTTCTCTAGAGTTCCCTCATTTGCAAATATGCACATTTCCCATTCTTTTTCATTTAAAAGGTACTCAAAAATGGCACATGTACCAACACTTGGAGCAAGAAGAAAGGAGGAGTCATGACTACTATAACTCAACCCGTTGTAAATACTACCCTCTACTTTGATAACACCTCAATGGGTATCAAATGTATTCAATTTTAGTGCAAATAAAATTGACCACAAAAGGTTCTTGCTCGTGATATAAAATATGTAAATGTATGGAGGTCTTCATGTATTCATGTTTAGTTTAGATCTTATGATATAAGATTTACAAATGTATATGTATGAATTTGTAACAAATTTGAAATGTACACATAGAACCTTTAATGTAATTTTCATGTATATTCCTACACTTCCACTATCAATCAAATCCCTTATCAATATGTTATTGACAATGCAAAAAAGGAGTTTTCAACAAAAATTTAACAAAATAACCAATGTAACACTAACACAATTTCCTGAATAAATTATAATCCACATCAACTACAAAAGTAATTAACTATCCAAAGTGGTATCAAATGTATCAAATATATTCATGTTTAGTTCAAATAAAATAGTCCACAAAACGCTACCACTCATGATATAATATTTGCAAATCTATATGTATGAATTTGTAACAAATTTGAAATGTAGAGATAAAACCTTTAAATGTAATGCTTCATCTATATTTCTACACTTACAAAATCAATCACACCCCTTATCAACATCAACTACAAAAGTAATAACTATTCCTCTAAATCAAATAATATATACCATTCGACGTTCACATTGCATTGTACACATGCAATTGCTAGTTTATGTATCTTACAATTAATTAACAAAAGCAAATATATATTATCAATTTTGAATATATTACTCGTATTAAATCAATATTTTTGTACCTATTGGCCTCCCACAAACACCTATAAATATTTATTCTAATATTTAATATAAGAAAACAATATCATTTCTAATAATTAATATAAAAAATCAATATTGCAACTAATCTATATTTGTGATAATTAAAACACCACTTGACCATCAATATAATCAATAATGTCGATCTTCATTAACATTTTGGTTCCATGCCACCAAATTTTCTATATGGTGAGGTCATTTGTGTTGGTGCGAAAATCTATCGGCGGACAAATTTATGGATAGACGAGCCAACAAAGTGTTGCGGGGCTTAGCCCCTCTTTGAGACAAAGAAAGTTTAAATCGGTTTATTGCTACTTCTACTAGCAGGAACCTATGCAAGTCTCATGATTCGCTTCGGGGTTGGGATCTCATCCCCAGAGAGTGTTCGGGTTGCGAAAAGAAAGGAATGGAAGATGAAAAGAGAAAGATCAGATTCGAAGGAAGAAAAGAAATGAATTCCAAAAAGATGGGTCGAAGATCTATGCTTTTGGCTTGGTAGTAAACAGAGCCAAACCTACTTGCATAAATAAACAAAGCAATACTGATAAACAAATGACGGAAAAGTAGATATGATTCTAACAGATTAAACACATACAGATCTAACATAAGAAAGATCTAATGTATAACATGCCTATTGAGCACAAAGTCCGAATAATTGTATTATTCTTGTTCTTCTACATACAAGAAAGCTCAAAGTCTTTCTCTCCTCACTTCTATTTCTATCGAAAAATGTTCACCTCGAATACAACAAGTATTCTCATATTTATAGAAAATGAGAGAGAGAGAGAAGGCAAAATGGAGCCAACCACTTATTTACAAGATATTTACAAAATATCTAAAAGTCATGTTGACTTTGACAACTTTGATGGATGACATCATCCCATGATGCAACATGGATGATGTCATCATTCGTGTCAACACATTTTAGATATTACGAAAAGAAAGTCGGAGAATAGAGAGAGGAAGAAGAAGAAGAAGAAGAAGAAGCTATTCATCATCATCATCCTGCGGCCGAAAAGGGGTCGCTTGTTTCTGATGCTGCTCAGGAGATGAGATGTGAAACTGAGCGCGGTATTCCAAGAACTTGCTGATCATCGGCCCAAATTGATCCTGTGATGGATCCTTGTGCCGTTCACTGATTGCTTCGCAAGTTTCCCACTCATCTATGAGCTTTTCTGGGATCTTAGAATAATCTTTATCCACCTCGATTAGGAACCCGATGAAGTCCCTACTGAGGCCAGTAGGTTGTTGATAGATTCGATGTCGAACGTGACCTTTGGCCCTGTTCTTGAGAGGCTATCTCCTTGAAAATCCGGATAGTGTCATCAGCTGATCTCAAGGTAAGGGAAGGAGTGAGCAACCCTGGAGTCATAGATAGAACAATTTTCTCCATTTGATGCATTGCATCCGGGGCCTCTTCCTTTACCTTGTCTATCTTTTCCGAGGCAATTCTAGCTGATCTATCCGATAGTCCGAGTGGACATAGTTTTGTTGAGGGCCCTTGGATGGCCGAAGACTCGAACTTGACCGGATCTTGATCAACAGTCGAACATTTGTTGGAAGGTCTCGTCGGAGTCTAGCATGCTCTAACTCTTCGATCTTGGACTGCTAATGCTTGGAGTTCCTTGTTCGCCTTTCCGATGTTCAGGTATAAACTGATATACTCGGCGATTACTTTTTCACTATCTTTGAGGATCGGCTCCTCCCAGCGTAAATGACCATACCCTGCTCGCCGATCTTTGAATATTCATTGATCTTCTCCTGACTGAGCAGCTCAGGAGTCTCGGCGGCAGTTGTGGGAGGTGCACTTCCCATCTTCTGTAAGGCCTGAAGCAGGTATTTATTCTGCTCCTTCAGTAGCCTTTTCTCCTCTTTTGTTTCTTGAAGCTTCTTGCAGAGTGCATCAACTGCGGAAAGAGCTTCCCCCTGGAGACTTTCAGAGGATGTCCCCATTGTGACTTGGGTCACTGTGAAATCTGCCGGAGACAGATCTTCTTTTTCTTTGAGGGGATCGGGGTATGCTATTTCCATGACCCTCTCACCTGCAGCGCTCTTCGAGAAGCGTGTGACCGGCTTGTGCTTCTTTGCTCCTTTAGCCGGAATTACCGAAAAGTCCATCGGAGTGATGGGGACTTTCCTCTTTTGTTGGCTTAGCTCTTTGAGAGATCCACGCTGGTCCTATAGAAGAAGGACCGAGAGACAGAGGGGGAGGCAAAGAATGGTAGAGGAGGGGAAAACGTGGAGACACGCGGCGGCGCATGGAAAGAATATTTGAAGAAGTGTCCACGGGAGGAAGGGAAACCGCAACTGCAGAAGACATAGGAAGGGAAGGGAGCTCGGAGATGAGGGAAGAAATGGAGGAAGACAAATCAGCGAGGGAGGAGAAGATGGATGAAGAGGCAGGGGAAAGGGTAGAAGAAGGGGCAGAGGACACAACCAAAGGAGTGGTTGCCTGAGACACCCGAGGAGGGGAAGGAAGAGAAGAAGAAGGGATAGAAGGGACCTCTGAAGTTGTAGCGACGCCGACATCCTAGGTGGATGGGCGTATAGGACTATCCTCTGTCAATTCTTCCTCAAGAGTAATGACTTGCTCTGGCTCTGAGGGAAGAGGACTTTCAGGGGCTTCCTCCTGAATGGTGCTAGGTTCACCTTCTGCACCTTTGCCTTTCAGCTGCTTCTTTGACCTTGGAGGTGCGTTGCCCAAAGGGAAAGTTGTGAAATCTACCCCGAGGTAGATTAATTCGTTCATGCGGCACCAATGTTCCATTCTCCGCATAGTCTCTTTCACCCTCTCCTCAATTGTTTGAGGAGCCTTGCTCCTGTCAATAGCTGGGAAGGGCCACTTGTCCCCGTCTGTGTCATTATAGACTTTGTCGGTTTCGTCTTCCGTAGTTTGGAAGCCTTTGGGGACGATTGCCACTCCATACTGAATAATTTCTGCCAATGCCAAGCGAGAATGATCCTTTCTCCTTATTTCCGCCTCGTGAATGAGATCAATGTAAATGTCCTCAATTTGAGGGACATGGATCGGATCAAGCTTAGCCCTTGGCAAGCAGCCCCTTGGGTCGAAGGTAGGCCTGGCTGGGAAATCATGCTTCAAATTAAGGAGTTCCAGCTCAGCATACATCTCCTTCGCCTTGTGGTAGGTGGAGCATGTGTAACGGCCTACTGTGAGGGGGAAAGGAGTTCCGCCCTTCTTTCTCTTGAGGCACTTTTCATGGTATGTGACGAGCTGTCTTGATAGTTCCAATAGAACCAGCTTCGGTCCAGCATACCTTGGCAACCTGGTTGGTTCGCCCAAAAAGTTGACCGCCCTCAGATAGGTGAATGTGGGAAACTGGGTGAACAAGGCCCCCCACTTCTCCACGGCTGACACTGTATTCTTGGTCGTGCGGCCATGAGTCAAGCTTGGTCGCAACATGCACATGATATAATAGAAGAAAGCATCATTGATTTTAGCGAAATGTTGGATGCTATTCTCCAGCCTCAGTTCTGGATAATACTCATATATTTTGGCCTGAGGCCAAGTTCCACTTCGGTGCAGCCCTGGATAATCTCTTTCAGATGCGGCAGCGTAGACTACGTAGGAGTTCATGTGGAATACTCCTGTTGTGGCAAACCCTGTTGCAGCTGCTCAGATATGGTGCTGCTTATTATTTCCCCCCAGCAGAAGCTGATCGGGCAAATTCTTATTCATTGTCTCCAGGTACCGCAGCATCCACTTATGGAAATAGTGGGCATCTGAAAGCCCGAAGACTCTGCTCAGGAAGGTGATCGTGTCACTGAGTTCCTCTGAGAAATCACTTCGGTGGATAGTTTGAGGCCACCGGGTCACCACCTTCTTGTTCTTAAGGTAGACCTCATTCATCAACTGCATGCACTGGTCCTCGTTGTCTTCCCAGGCCTTGATGCATTCTTGTTGGCTAACAGCCACATAGTTCCGGTGGTGAGGGATGCCAAGCATCAACTCAAAATGACGGGCAGTGAGGTTTATGACTACCTCGCCCTTGCTGTTCTCGACACATCTTGTGTCCTTGTTGA
The DNA here is from genome assembly GCA_018340775.1 of Taxus wallichiana var. yunnanensis. Lineage (NCBI taxonomy): Eukaryota > Viridiplantae > Streptophyta > Pinopsida > Cupressales > Taxaceae > Taxus > Taxus wallichiana. The sequence goes on along the minus strand of CM031241.1, from coordinate 255,300,939 downwards.
AAGATTGTGTAACTACCATCATGAACTCATTGTTCACACAATGACAGGATTCCTCCTCAGAAAGTGCAAAGTGGCAGCGCTTGCTATTAGCTTGTCCATCCATGGACTTCTTGTAACCTTCTGAGTTCTAACCCAGAACTCATCCATGTCAATGTGACCCAACTCTGAGTCCCTGACATCCATACTGCATTCAGCCAGTGATTCGGGCATTCTGACCCTTTGATATTTATACTTCATTTCTTCCTCTGTCAGCTTGGCCTTTCCTCTTGATTTGGTGGGTCTCTTGCTTGACGTAGACATGTGTCTTTTCGAGCTCAGCTGCTGATCTGCACGAAGAAGAAGTGAGACCCAATCCAAAAAGGTTGAATTAGTCATTTGATCTTCCATTGGAATGCTAGCAGAAGAAAGAGTTAGAGATTTTAAGGCTCAGGGCGCAGGGCGCATGAAAAATGCATGTTGCAGGCCAAATAGATAAGGCGCACAGGAAAGGAATGTTGCAGAGGTTAAACTGGTGCCAAAGGCGCATGGCGCATGGAGGAAGCAGGTTGCATTTTATAGAAGGGCGCACGGGAAAAGTATGTTACATTGAGGTTCGGTGCGCCCTTTGGCACATGGGAAGATTGTGTAACATGGACAAATGGTGCGCCAAAGGTTTATGGTGCGGCGCATGGATGAATCACACAACACCATGTTACTGCAATGGAGGGTGCGCCCGCGCCTTTATAATCTTTATACTTGCGCGAATAAAGTTCGTGTTGCATGAAAGCTGGGTGCGCCCTTTGGCGTATGAAAACAACATGTAGCATGGAAAAAAGGCGCGCCAAAGGTTTTAAGGAGGCGCGGGATTTAAACTTGCAGCATGTAAAAAGGGCGTGCTTTGAGGGCGCATGAATTCAAACTGCAGCAGGATGGAAGGGTGCACCCTTTGGCGTGGGTTTTGAGGATGTAACATGGCGGGTAGATGCGCCAAAGGGGCGCAACTGCTTTTATTGCAGCAAGGCGCGCCAGTGCGCCATGGAAATAAATTATCTTCTCAAATCCATTCTCATTCTTTTCTCCATTTCAAAAGTTACATGGACATGTAAGGTTTCATAAAAGGTTCCAGCAGACCAAGCTCATTCAAAACAACTCCCTTCCAGCAGATCTGGAAAGAGGGAGGAAGGAGAAAAAGAAAAGGAAACAGGACAGCACAGGGGGAAAACTAGCTCAAATATATTCCATTTTTTAAACCGACTAGCAGCCCAAAACAAAGACCAAGCACACCCCGACTGAAAACACAGACCAAAACATGAAAGCATGCAATGAAAAAGAGGATGAACCTCTTACCTTAAATATATGTCAAAAATTTGGAAAGCGGGTCCACAGGGCGAGATAATGACAGAGCAGAGCTGACAAATCCAGAGCGATCACGTGCTTGACAAAAGAATGAAAATGACATGGGCGCGCACTGATATTTATAGAAAAACTTGTCATCAATGCGCCAACCACTTTTGAAATGGCGCATGAAAACTGTTGTCGACAGGAGAAAGCGTGCGCCCTTTGGCGCACGGAAGTAATTGACAACAGAAGAATGAGCGCGCCTTTGGCGCACCAAATGTATTGTCGACATGAAGTTATGTGCGCCCTTTGGCGCACCAAAACTTGGTGTTGCAGCGAGATTATATGCGCCCTTTGGCGCACCAAAAACTGACTCAACATCCTTTGGCGCACCAAAAGACGTGCTAACATGGAAAACCATGCGCCAAAGGCTTTTAAGGGGGCGCATCAAAACTATGTGTTACAAGGCAAATCCATGCGCCCAGCCAAAAAAGGCTCAAAAAGACTAAGTTCAAAAACTAGATTTCCCGGGGAGGGATTTTGCAATGTTTCGAACGCGAAGGATCCCTAACGAGGGATCGAAACAAAATTTTCGGTATGGTTATCGGTAAAATTGCCCTTGTCAATTTTACGCGATAACAATTTGAAAATTAATAAGCCTCTATACTCTCTCACAAATTTAACTCCCTTAATAATATTGAAAATATTTTTAAAAATGCAATAATTAAACTTTAAATATTTTATTTAATAAAATATTGAGATAGAAACCATATTATTGTTTGGAAAAAATCAATAGAAGTGGAATTAACATTCATGTGGTCAAAGTTTATGGTGTTCGTGTCTATTCATTAAATAATAATAATAATAATAATAATAATAATAAATAGTAAACTACTTCCAATGTTAAATGACAAAAACACATTGATAAATTTTTTAAAAATAGTACCGAATTAAATTGCTCATAATTCGAATTTAAAAAGTATTTTATATACATTGTATATTGTTTTTGGAAATGGTAAAAGTTGAGGTTGTTGAGATGACCCACATCCCGATACAAAGAGCTCGAAAAGCCTGATATAACAATAAGGCATAGAAGAGAGGATTCTGAAAGAAAAGGGAGTAAGGGACAAAACAAGCGCAATAGAAGCGAGAGAAGAAACCCAAGAGAGGAAACAAAGGAGAAACAACTAACTAACGGTTGAAGCCGGTTGCACCATAGAAGAGGAGAGAAAATTGAGAACAATTACAATCAGAAGCAGTAGAAAGAGAGACAAAGGAAGAAGGGAAGATGTATCATGAAAGGATACAATACGAAGACAGAAGGGAAACCATAGGACAGTGAGGGAGAGAGATAGAGGGAGATCAATGTCTACCCTTCTTTCCCTTCTTAGAATGAACAAGTTGCCATTTATCCTGCGGAAGCATCTCTGAGATGAGAGGGTTGTAATTCGTTAAGTCCAAGGCTGAGGAATCAACAAGGGGAAGGCCACTTTCCTTATCCGCATTAGTGATCAAATTCATGGGGTTGCTTTGGTGCCTAAGAAGGTCCTTCCAAAGAGGGTGGGATAACCGATGAATCGCCAATCCACTTGAGAATGGATTGAATCCAAGGTCCCTGTAGTTGAAGGGACATAAGTAACAACAAAAGGAGTTGTAGTTGTAGATGAAGGAGTCGTGGCTAAAACTTCCTATTTGATGTTTTATTGTCAAAAGAATTCTTGACTTGAGATTGATGCTACTCTAAATTCTTCATTACCTTGTTATGATTTCCTCTAACTCCATCGATTCAGCAAACTTGACTATAATCGGATCATTTTCCATAACTTTCAGTTGGTACACCAACTCTAAAGAAGGTAGTTCAAGAGATAGCAGAAGCTTTTCTTCTCTCTCGTACACCAAAATAAAAGGATAATTTTCAATATCCCTCTTCGGTGTGATCCGATCTACCCACGGAGAAGTTTTGAGCTGTGTGTGCCAAGTTCTCCTATTGGTTTCCATAGTACGCTTGATGATCCGTATGAGGTTTTCATGGCTAGACTCAACTAACCCATTTCCTTTTAGAGAGTAATTAGATGAAGTTTTGAGATAAAACCCATTCTTGACGGCCCATTCACTCAATTTCAAGCCAAGAAATTCCATTGCATTGTCTGAAATCACTATAAATGGGACACCAAACCTTGTCATTATTCCCTCTAGAAAATCAAGAATGACCTTCTCATTTCCTTCCTTTAATGCCACATATTTCATCTAATGAGTGAAGTATTCCGTTGCAAAGTAAGGACCCACCTATGTCCATCACTAGATGGAGGATTAATCATTCCGATGAAATCTAATCCCCATTGGGAAAATTGTTGATCAACCTTAATTGGCTGAAGAGGAAGGGCAACTAATCTTTGATTTCCAGTGAAAAAAGCACACTCCTTGAATTTCTTCACCCAGAGAAGCATATCCTTCAATAAATCTGGCCAATAGTAGCCATCTCTCATGATTTTTACAACAATAGTTCGTGCATAGTAGTTCCCTCATGAAAAAACATTATGAAATCCATCTGAAATCTTGTTTACTTGTCATGGCCCTATGCACCTTTGAAGGAGAACACCATTTAAGTCCCTAAGAAAGAGAACATTATCTACTAGAACATATAGAATGGATTGAAGATGAAATTTCTGTCTTTGTGTTCTATCGATGTCATTAGGGTATATTCCAGAGGAAAGAAAAACCTTCATCTTTGATAACTAGTCCACCTGACCATCCCCTACATCATTATTCCAAAGCATTGCATTCTCTTCAATTTTTGATTCTAAATCCGTAGTGAGTTGTTGACACAACCCTTTACCTCGACTAACTTAGTAACTTTGATGTGTACATCATAATCCATTACTTTGGTAATCCATCCGACACGTTTCTCATTCATATCTTTATTCAGCTAAAAATCTTTAACTCTCGGATGAGACACCATTAGGTGAATTTTATTGTTGGAAAACATGTGTTTAAATTTCTTCAAGGCTCGAATGACAGAAAAACCTAATTTTTAAAAAATGAATAATTGAGCTCATAATCTTTCGGGGATTGGCTAAAGAAAACAATTGGTTATTATATTGATCCATCATTCGATGAGTGAGAATCCTAGAAATACTTTCCGACCTGCAAAATCATCTATCAAACCTTGGATTTACTAATGTAGGTGCTTTAGAGATGGCTATCTTGATGGCATCAAAGATCTCCTTACCCTCTCTCGTTTATGAGAAAGACGTATTTTTCTTCAAACATGGTTGTTAATGATTTAGTTAAGGTTGCGAATCGAGGAATGAATCTTCATACAAAATTAATCATTCCATGAAAAATATGAAGACCTTTCTTGTGACTTGGAAGAGATAAAGACAAAATTGAGAGTATCCTAGCTGGATCAATGGAGATTCCTTCACTGAAACCACATGTCCCAACAACTTTCCTTCCTACATAATGAAAATACACTTTTTGGGATTTAAAGAAACCCCAAACTCCTTGCATATCTTAAAAACTTTCCTCAAATGAGAAATGTGATCATCAACATCCTTGGAGTATATCATTATATCATTAATATATACTAAGATAATATCATTGATCAGACCTTTGAAGGCCATATCCATAGCCTGTTGGAAAGTAGCACCGACATTGGATAATCCGAATGACATTTTGTTGTAAGTGTATGTACCCCATTTGGTAATGAATGCTGTTTTGAATTGATTAGATTCCTTAATCAAAATTTGATTATACGTTAAATATTCATCAAGCAATGAAAACCTTTCTGGTCCTACTATTGTTTGGAGGATCCACTCTATTGATTGGAAGGGGATAATGGTCTTTCCGTGAAGCCCGGTTCAAATCTCTGAAGTCCACACATAACCGGATCTCTTCATTCTTTTTCCTAATGAGAGATAAATTATCTACCCAAGACGATTGTTTGATTAGAAAAATAATACAAGCTTCAATAATATTGGAGAGTTCCTTCCTAATTAGTGGCTCAATCTTAGGATTCACCGGTCTTTGTTTCTGACGGATTGGCTTAGCATTACGATCGAGCTCAATAGTATGTTGTGCTAAACCTGGATCAAAACCATGCAGATCCTTATAAATCCATGTGAAGACATCATTAAACTCTTGACAAAGTTCAACAAAATATTTTTTCTCCTTTGGTGTACACACTTTGCCAATATTTAAAAGTTTTTCCTTTACTTCAACTTCTTCAAAATCATCTTCTTTGACCACCATGTTGGCACTTTGTCTTCTAGCCTAATCATCTGAATTGAAGATTGATTCAAGGGTAACTAAAAATTTTAGAAGCTTGTTGATTTTTAATTGTATATTTTGGTCACCATATGCCTCAAAACTAAGCCTGATTTTTTTAGTAAATTTTGCCTCCTCTTGTAGGAAAAGAATGATTTGTTTATCATTGTCAAAACCCGCCAACTTCTCAAATTGTTAGAACTATGAGAAAAATAATTATTTTAACGAGATGCAACTCTTTTTCATTATATCGGTAGGGATGTCATATTGGGAGCCAATATTTGCAAACCGATCAACATCTTGAAACTAATTTCTAGGAACCATGTACATTTTAAAGGCTTCAAAATCTTCAATCAAACTCCAAACTCTATTTTTGTAAAACCTCAACAGATCATTCTTTGATGCAATGTGGGCCCTCACCTAATGTACAATCAATTTGTTGTCCCCAAAATCAGTCAAGGATTTTATCCCCTTCTTTATGGCTATCTGAATTCCTTGTAAAAGGGCTCTGTAATAAGCAACATTATTAGTGCAGCTAAATTGTAGCTGAAAAGATGAGAAATATTTTCTTCCTTCGGAGAGATTAACATAACACCAACACCTATCCCATTTTTACTCCTCGAACCATCAAAGAAAAGTTTCAAAATTCCTTCTGGTTTATTTTGAGATTTGACGAGATGTGGTATAATGACACCTTCTTTGTGAATGCAGTACGTACCTAACCCTATTTCTTTCATAAGCGGTAGACCAACTTCCTCCTCACCAACACTTCAACGTATAGGTTAAGTTGGTAATCTATACTTACCTTGTCCAATACCTTTTCAGAACCTCCTCTATTAGAGTAGTTGATTCATGATCGACAAGTTCTTGTTCTTGATCATAAATTGCATAATTTCCATTCATAGGAATGGCGATATAAGGTTCACGTGATTATGACAAAATTGAATTTTCCCTTATAGTGACTTTGGTTCCATACCGAGTCGTAAGAATCATGTGTGACCAATCCGATGACAGATAACCTCCCATTTTGGTAGTGAAATCTTGTGACAAACATATAGTGAAGAGGGAGGTAGATCAATGAATGATATATCTTGTATAAATGACAAGTCTGGGACACACATGGATAGTGACTTTGAATCGCTCCGATAATCGTGATAGCTGAATTGCTATACCATCCAATTGGAAAACTCCTATAGCAACTGGTGTGTAGGGTATTCCTAGTACATCAGTAATTTTCTTGGGCATAACTAAACTACTCGCACCAAAGTCAATCATATAGTTATGTATCAAACAATCACCAATAATTAGAGAGATATAAAATGGAGGAGACTTGTTGTTTTTAGGAAAAAAAATTGTTCAGGTTGAATTCTTGCAACATCTAATGATCCACATTGTATCGCTCCACTAGATGCCCCAAAACTCTTTAAAAAAGCTTCTTGAAAAAAATTCCTTTGAGAAGGAATTGTGAGTACTTCCCACATAGTAATATTCAGGTTTGTCTTTTTCATTTGTTCAACAATATTGAAAGGAAGACAACTCACTTTTCATACATTTTTCTGCATGTTAGAATTGTCCTTTGGAAAGTGCTTATTAAGTACTTGTGATGCCGAAGGACCCTCTTTTCTTGTGGGCTTAGTAGTCTATGTTTAGGGGACTTCTTTCCGCTTCTTTATCAATCACCATTTTTGGCTGAGGCTGAGAAGTGGATGATTGGCCTGATTTGGGAGACAAGGATTCCATTTCCCTCTTCTTGAGCGAGTATTTGTTACCACTTTGAAGAATCTGTATTCAACCCAAAAAAATATTCCTCCTACCAATTCAACAAGGTGGTATACTTGGATACCTATGGCTGATTCTTCTCCTTGTGTAGACACTTCCTTGCCGACTTAGTAGGAGAAGATATACCTTGGACCATAAGAGCATGGTTAAGAACCCCATTGAGGTAGATATTTTGATTATGAGGCATGGAACAAGGATAACACCATTCATAATCTTAGACTAAATTATTTTGCACGGGTATGAGGGACCTAGAAGAGCTTGTAGTAAGAGGATTCCTAAAGTTCAAAGGCTTGAAGTTTGCAACCTGGTTTTGTGGTTGATTATTGGCTTGAGAATATTGGTGATTGGGTTTATCTTGCTGATTTTTGGGGCTGATAGGGATGAGCATACTGAGTTGTCTCTTGAGAGCTAGAAGTTCATTCCTAAAGGTTTATAGTAATGAATTAACTTCAAAAACATTATTTGAAGAAGTTGGTACAGCCTAATTTGGTTGTTTAGAGGTTGTTAGAAGAGGAGACATGATAGGTTGGTTGTTCGGGGAGCTCCATATAGAACGAAATTGGAGGTCTTTGAGCTATATTTCCAGCTTTGAATCAAAGAATTCTTCGTGTTTATAGCGATGTTGTAAGCATCCGACAATGTAGTCCCTCCCATAGACTAGATCATAACTGCTACATCACTATTTAAATCCCTTAAGTAATACACGAATGCATTATTGGGAGAAGGTTTTATAATTTATGGAATCCTATTCCATGTTTTTGGAATCAGAAGTTGAAATCACTCATGTATTCCTAAGGATCTCTCTTTATAGTAGTATGTTGTTGCATGAGTGACAAGCGATCACTTTTATCCTTGAACTGCTTGTTGTAGAGATTTTCTCTCAACTCGTCCCAAGTGGTTATAGTATAGGCATCTAACCCATGAAACCACTGAATTGATTTTTCCTTATAGGAAGTATCCAAGATTTTGACTATAATATTGTCTTCAAATGATATTATGTACGGATCGGATACTCACCACATCAAGGATATGTTCCACAGTGTAATATGACTTTCCCTTGTATAAAATGGTAAACTTTTGAGTCTTTGTAGGAGGTATAGAATCACTTTGAGCCAATTGGAGAGGAATTATTGTATTGAAAGGAGGAAACACTTGATTCATTACAGGGATTGCCATACCAATAAAAGGTTGATTGTTCATGTGTGGATGAAACCTTCCGTAAGGGGGAGTTGAATGACCCCTACAAGGTGATGCTACAACAGTGATGTTGAAATGCCTCTTCTTCTTTTCCTTGGAGGAGACAAGGATAACTCAATATGTTGATAATTTCCTTGCTTTGAAGAAGCTCTTGTCTGGATTCTTCCCATAAAATATCATATTGAGATTCAAAATCCAAATATATGGAGTCACAGTACTTTGACTCAAGTAAGTTTGATGAGAAGTACGAACTCTGTCCCCAGTGTGAGCATGCCAAAAATTGTTGATTCTTTGAGTGATCCCATGCAACGTTGGAACATCCCTAAGGTGTGGGACCTTGTCACCTTGGGATGAACCTCTGGAGAAGGACGACTTCCTTTGAAACTTGGTGCACTTGATTTAAGATCAATGTGTAAGGCTATAACACTTGAAAATAATCTAATCTACTTTGTTCTTGGGATTAAGGTGAGAGATAAACAAATAATAACTTGAAATTGGGTGATGCACCAAGTATAAATGAACATATAGATCCACTTAATTGCACAATTAACATCTCATAACAACATATCACATGCACATTTCCTATAACCTTTCAATGTAGTTGGAAAAATATCACACTTTAATAATGAAAGGAAATAAGTTTTCCACAACTGAAATATAGAGATTTTATATCATTTCCCATAAAGATTAAAACAAGATAACTGATCTAAAGGTAGATTAATCAATCAAATCCAAGGAATTAAACATTCACAAGTGATAGATAGATTAATGAATAACACGATATATCAGATATTCCATGGAAAAATATTGTTCTGAATATTATTAAAAGGCTCAAAGCAGTTTTAAAACTCTTCCAAGATTGAAGAGTGATTCACCAAAGATCTAAAAGTCATCCATAAAACATAATGCATCTAACTATTTATAGATCTAAGAGGTTGACCCATTACTGACTCCACATTAACAAAATAATTACTAAAAATAGAGTGCATTAAAGTTCTAGGCAAGGATCCCATAACAATAAAAAAATGGTTGCACATGTTTGACTAAGTCAACCCAACAAATTTTACCAATCCAAAGCTTGGGAGCTTCCCATCAATGGCCACCAAGCTTATCTCTGGGCTCATGCAACATCCTTTTCTTGTTCAGGTTATTCTTCATCCTTTCCCCACACATCCATTTCGTGCTTGTATTCGACAAAATGCTTAATAATCCCTTGCACTTCCTCCTCCTCTTGTCCGCATGCATAATGGTTCACCACATTTGTTGTCTCAACATTTCTCTGGAAACCTTCTTGAGCTAAATTATAAAGTTTTGACATGAAACTAATATGTAAATTGAATCAATGTTGAAGGTATTTGTCACATCATCATCCTCTTTTATCAAAATTTTGAAACTTGTTATATTTTGATCAATGGGAAGAGTATCAATATTTTCATTAAGAATTTACAGTGAATATTATCAAATTCTTCTGAAATTTCATTTAATCCATCCATTATTTCAACTCATTTCTCATCCAATTTTTTGATTAGATCCTATAACACATGTGATCTGAACTCCATGGATTTTTGAAACTTGAATAACTTGAAGGCATCATCAATCACGCCCTCTTGAAGAAGCATGTCTGAATCGACATTTCTGATTTCTCCCCAAGTATTCAAATTAAGATTCAAATTATCACTATCCTTAGAGAGGAATTCATTCAACTTCCTAATAAGAGATTTCTTAGCGTGTAAATCATTATACAGTTCTACATTTGTTTTGATTAACAGGTTAGCTTCCTAAAGCATGCATTCAATCATTCAATCAACCAATATCCCTTTTTGAACTATTTTCTCTACTATGTGATATGAAATATCATTGACACTCAAGGTAACAACAAGAGTAGTTGTAGTTTGATGAGCTTGAGTTACTGTGTAACCTTAGTAAATAGAGTAGTGAGCTACTCAACCTTTCCCTTCAACTCATCTTTTGTTTCCATGTCCTTAGATCATATTTTTCCAATAAATTACCAAGATCCACTTGTACACCCTGCTTAGTCCCTTCATTTGTAGATTTACCTAATGCAAATATGGAGGCTTGTAATCTTGTCGTGATGGTTTCTTTTGTCATCTTTTTGTTTGTGTGGGGGTATCTATTTCCATGAATCTTTATCCGATTGGTTTATCGATAGTTACAAACAACTCTGGGCCTTTTGGCTTGTCTCTTATGAGTTAGATCCAAAATACTCAAATCAATCAAATCACTAAGGGGCACCTTTTTCTTATTTTGGAGTTTGGTGATATAACCATTCGGGTATAAGAAGAGGAAAAAGGTGGGGTGGTTGTAATAGAACTTGGAATACTAGATATTATAATGGAATTGGTGACATCGATGGAAAGTGGAAGGGATGTAGTGATAATAGAGGGTGTAGTGGTCAAAATGGCCTCGGAGAGAAGACGAAATAGGGATAGAAACAAGAGCGAGAACTAGGAAGGAGTTGTTGAGGAAGTGGAGTGGAAAATGGAGATCCCATCATCTCTCCCTGAAAGTGTGGGAAGGAGGAGAATACTTGGACCATGGAAGGAGAAGGAAAAGAAGAAATGGGAAGAGAAGAAATGGAAGATGATAATGGAGGGAGTGGGTTTAAAGGTGGTGAGGATGGAAATGAAGGATAAAGTGACAAACCTTGAGACACAATTGGAGAAGCACTTAAATCAACAACTTTAGAAACATGTACCTTTGGAGACACAACTTTGGTAGTGGAAGCCTTTGTAGAAGATGAACCTCCTACAACAAATGAAATCTTTTGTGGAGTTATAATAGCCTTGTGGGTTGACCTTTTACTCCTTGAAGATGTAGGGTGACCTATTGTTGACTGGGCTTGAACCATCCCTATAGGTTGATCTGACACTTTGGGTGAAATTCCCAAAGTTGTCAGCCAATCATATGTCCTCCTTAAGATGGGCCCCACCCTTTCCTTTGTATTACAACATTATTCTTGATACCAATCAATCTATGGGAGAGGCTGCAAAGAAATGTTATCTCTTTGTAAAGTAGATTGAGCACTTCCTCATCATCTTTGATTCCTTCTAGAATATCCACAATACCATTGCTTTACTTCACTTAGGGTTAACCTTTCATACTCTCGTTGCCTTATGATAATTTCATCCCAAAAATGGATCCAAATATCCTCTAATTGAGGAACATGAGTGTTGGCTAGCCCTATTTCACTGAATTTACCCCAATAATCAAAATTAGTTCTTAGATGAAATGTCTTCAGGGTGACTTGAGACATTTCTCCATCTACATTTTTGCTTTGTAAATAATGGCACAAGTATATATTCCAATTGAAATGGGAAATTGGACCCCTTCCTTGTGCTGTTTATTTTGAATCTTGTGATAATCTAGTAATTGGAGAACTAGTTCCAATAAGACCCACTTATCACTTGGGCATCTTGGAAATTTATTTGGAGCACTGAAAAACCGGAGTTCCCTTATATATGTGAATGTCGGGAATTAAGGATACATGCCTCCCCATTCTCATACCTCCTAAAAGATTCATCAGAAACTCTTCGATTATACAAATATTTGTCAAAATAGTACAAGAGGACAACAAATAAATCATCATTTACTCTTCAAAAATGTTTTCTTCCTTCATCCATAGTAAGTTGAGGAGAGAAATCATAAATATGGGAAGTACTCCTAACACCCTTTGTGTTCAAACTTGTATAATCTCCCTTAGTAGCTGCTGCATAGACGAGAAAAAAGTCATGAAAAATTTCTTTGAGGTCAATACATCTCCTAATTGGAAACATATTGAACTACTGATATGTTCTCCCCAATTGGATTAACTCCCTTTTCTTATTAATAGTAACAATATAATGGAACATCTATTCTTGGAATTCTCTCACTGAAGTGAGACCACAAACCCTAATCAAAATCACAATGATGTCATTGACTTCTGGATGAAGTCTGAGTGGGGTAACATCTTGGGAAGTATGGTAGTACCTTTAGCCAAGTAGCTCTTAATCATGATATTCGTGCGAGACTTTTGAGAAATTTTTACATATCATTCTACATCCGGAAGCTTGAACAGATCCTTGAAAAATTCACTATCCAATCTAATCACGACGTTACTATCATCATCCCTTATGGTCCTAGTGGCTTTATCAAAGTGTGCAAATTGCAGTAAGAAAAACTCGGGACATTGCATAGACGGGAAAAGCAACGGTGAGAGCAAGCCCACTTTCGAATATGGCTTACATCCAATGCTTCTTATTAGGAGCTTTTAGTCATTCCCAAAATTCAACCATATCCACATGCCCTAAATTAGTATCCCTAATATTCCCGACATCTAAAGATAGATAAGTGTGAGGAGAAAATCCTAAAAAGGTATACTTCATTTTCTCCATTCCTTTCGATGAAGAAGTAGAGATTGATTCGGAACCAAAATGAAACCCAAAGAATTATGTGACAACCCCCAAACCTTTCAAAAGATGACGTCGAAAAATAAAAAATTTGAGGTATCCAACCACCGAAGTCAACGAGTATCCGAAACTCTTTATGTATGAAACCCAAAATTTCCCACCTCCGAACTCCAAAAGTTTGCAAGGTCTCGAAAGCGGGAATCCCAAAACCTAAAG
>CM031241.1:255130258-255282758 GCA_018340775.1 Taxus wallichiana var. yunnanensis | reverse complement strand
GTCTTTTGTCCAACAATCTTTCATGGCATGCATGTTTTTATTCTTTTTTTCCCTTGTTTCGGCTCAACTCAAGTTGAGGTTTGGGTTGTTCTGGTTTGGTAAGCAGACACACTAGAGAAGTTAGATTGATTATAAACCTTTGTGGCTTATATTTTCAATTCAGACACATGATTCCATCTTGTTCTTATCTTCATGCTTGGAGAGACATGTAATCTTTCACTTAAACAAGTAAATGAAATGGATGCATAATTAAATTTACATTAGCATTTTAAAATTGAAGCCATGTTTTATTTACCTTTCCTTCCCAGGTGTGTCAAGATTTGTAGTGTCAAGAATGTGTATTGTAAAAATAACATGAGCATCCTCACTAAGCACATTCATTCCCAAATGAATTCCTCACGTAATGGGTTTGTTATAAATGTTGATTACAAAAACAAGTGTTTGTTTGAATAAATTCCTAACAAAATGCAGTCACATGTATTGTATTGATTGTTGGACATGAAAAAGCTAGTTTTTATTGAAAATTCCAAAGAAGCTTGCAAATACTTGTAGTTGGTAGTTTTATAGCCACACACCACAAAATTTTTTGTTATCTCCCCAACATGGGCCAAAATGGGATATTTATAACAGCTCAAGGAAATCCATCAAAGCATTATGGAAAGCTATTTTTATAGATGTATTAGCAACTTCCATAATAAACATGTATGTAAAATTTAGAGGCATTCATGATGCAATTGAAATATTTACAAAAAAATATAAAATGAAATGGTCTCATTAAATACCGTGATTATAGGATATGTATATGATGAAGCAATCTAGAACATGACTTAACCATGTAAGCTTATTGTTGTTAATTACCATACAACTAGGCATGTTTAGTGGATGTGGGATACAAATACTTATACTAATAGATCAGATAACCATTTTAATAAAATTAAATATATGATAATGAAACTAATGATTAGATAAAATAATATTAACATACAAGATCTAGCTAATAGAAGTACAAGCAAGAGTGATAGATAAGGTTTCTAGAATAACTCAACTTGCCACCGTAGGTATAAAATAATTTTGGGCTCTTGAATGATATGAAAAAGTGTATTCTAGGTGGTATAATTTGATTCTGAAAATGGCATGTGACGATCTTAGGGATAGGAGAAGTTGGGAGAAGAGATGAAGCACCTAGGCATTTGCGTTTGTTCAAGTACTAGTGTCCACGGGAAAAATCAAGATCTAATTTTTTTGTGTAACTTTTTACCACATTTAGCTCTCCATAGGCCGCATTAGGTTCATTGTACTTGTTCTTTTTCACACATATACTTGAAAAATAACCCCTAACTACTTGCACAAGACTCAAATGCACATTAGAATGAATAAATTATGCATATCAAAGATTCGAGATGACCCCTACGGTCATCCAAATTTGATTTTTTTTTGTCGAGTATTGGACTACATTTTAAACTCCACGAAGTTCTTGGGGTGTGTGATTAAAATTGTGTCCCTTGATTTAGGATTCCCTAGTACATTTTCACAAAGAATAATAGCTACAACTACTTTGTCCCAATGTAAAATGTATAGTATGGAATTTAGAATATCCTCCCCCTATGTAGTGAATAATGTAGCCCAAAATGGAGTCTCTTTTGTCGCTCTTTTTATGTGGTAGATATAGAAAATGATAACCCAATCGAACCTTAGAATAGTTAATAGGTTATGCATATATAGGAGTTATTAGTTTTAATTTTGGCACATAGTGACACCAAAATATGACCTAGGTCATGAAAAAGTGATAAGAAAATAACAATATCCAAAGAAAACTCGACTAAGGATAAAATCAAGTAAATAGGATAGAAGCACCTAGAAGGACATTAACACTGAGCACTATTGTCTTGTCAGGAAGTACTATCTTACTGAAGAAGCAAATAGAAAATATAATAAGAGGCGGGAACAAGGATCCCTATGAATCAAACATAAAGATTCAAATACTAGATAAAATATTTGAGAAGAGCAAAATAAAGAAATAAAATGACTAAAGAGGTGTCACTAGTGCCTAGTTTCCAAACTTATAATTCATGTATATAACAACATATGAGAGGTGTAATGTAATAGTAATAAGTGCATATTTTAGTGACTAAATTTACCCTCATTTTATGATTGTGAATAAGGATTTCATAGTAAAAATTAGAAAAGAAAAGTGTACCGTGAGGAGGTGAAAGAAGATTGTGCCCAGTAGGATGCCAAATGGGATAGTGTAAAATGCGTAGTGTGAAACTATAAGGAAAGGGAGGGGTGATTGTTAATCAAAACCATCCCAAGGATATTTTTCTTTCTAATAAGACATGGTGTTGTCTTGGATCAGGGAAATTTTAAAAATTATAATAACGGAAAAGATTCAACATTTTAGGGATTGACCTCCATCTTGCTAAGCCTTTTCAATTTAGGGAATTATCCAAATTTTGGCAAAATTGGGCCAAATCAGGTCTTGTGGGGAGAAGAGGAACTATTCCCGAGTTCCTTTAGTTTCTTGCTTTATCGCCATAGTCTCTTATCACATGGAAATTCGATAAATCATGTGTTCAGGCACATATAGAACAATTCCTAGGTTCCTACATTGCTGCGTCGGCTACAAATGGTGAGAAGTGAAAAATGGGAAAGGAATCCGATATGTAGGGGTTTATTGGCACACATGGAATAGTTCAAGTGTTCCTTGGGTTATCTCATTGTTCGACTAGGGATAGAGAGGAAAAAAGCTAGAGAACTACAAGTGTTACTGCAGATTTGGAGAGTGAAGATATTTTTGGCAAAGTTGATAAAATATGTGAACAAAGAGGAGAGGCCACCATGCAAAAAAATAGGTCATGCAAAGCCACAAAGCAAAAGAGGAAAAGTTAGAGCATATTTTCTATTTGTATGACGTGGAACAAAAGAAGTTCATTTCTAGTCTTCCATGAGAGTTTTCATAAGAATTTTTATGTTACAAAATAAAGAAAATGAAAACAAAATGTTCTATGGGTGTTCAAAATCTAATTTTCCACAGAACAAAGGAAATTGAAACAATAGTGTTCCAAGGGTATGTCAAAGCATAATAAACCACATATTTCTTAGATTCGCATGACAAAAGGTTAGAAAAGCCACAGAAGATTGTGGAAAACCAACTAAAGCCGGAAGGGTCTAAGGGAATCCATAGAGGTCAAAAAAATTCCGCAGGTGGGCATGAAAGATGCAGAATGGGGTAAAATTTCAAACAAATATACATATTAGGGGAATTTTATGTGGCATGAGATGACCATCAATCTTTGTTTAGCTTCATTTTTTTAGTCAAAAATCTAATTTTAGAGAATGCAAAATATAAAATAAGAACAAAGCATGCAAGATTACATTAATTGGAGCATGTAAAGGTCGTTAATTTAAAACAAATCATGGTGTTGTGCTATCTATTTCTAAATTTATTTTACTTTTTTGAGAACAATGTTTTCTATGTTGAGCATGCGTTCTATTTCTAAGCTTGTGTTTTTTATTTAGTGATCATGCTTCCTGCATGGGATCACATATGTTACTATTTTTATCATCAGACTTGCATGTATACACTTTTCCTCTTATTTATCTCTCCATTCTCTATACAAATCCATGAAATTCATTGAAAATGACATGTTTGCACTTCTCTTCATTATTATGGAGTTATTTAAAGTTTTGAGTGGAAGAATATGGGTCATACTCATAAGTGATTTTTTGTGTTGGTTTCATATCTTTGATCAATTAAGGAACTATGTTTTTAGCTTCTTGCAACCTATTTATCATGTAAAATTAGGTCTTTAAGCTAAATTTATCTCGTGATAATGCTTTATCCTTGATTTTCAAATTAATTTCCATTCCTTTATGTATTTTTACGTTAGTTTTCAAGATATAGATTGGTTTTAATATAGTGTCTCATAGGATCTTGTTGTGGAGCTCACCAAGTTTCCCCTTTGGATCCATTTGTTTCCCTTATTGATTATGTCACAACTACAATCCCTTCTCGGATTTTTTTTTTTGCATTGACATATTCCTTTTCAAATTATGTATGGTGTGTGTGGTTCCCGTGGTTCATATGTGTGGTTCAAACAAGTATGAGATCCCTAAAATTTCTAGTTTATCACCATATTTTAAGTTTTTACCTTAATTCCTTCTCCCTTTTCCTTGTTGATTCAAGTAAAGTAGAGTAGTATTAGGAATAGAATTAGTATTAAATGTTACACTAGAGGAACCGACCCTCTCGGAGATTCACTCTAACATACATGTCACTCATAGCTTAGGAGTGTTTATAGTTTTTAAGTTGGAAGGGTAGACATAACACCACTCCCCAAAGGGTGCATTCCTTTGTGACAATAATTTTTATGCTCCCAATGGGATGAAAAAGAAAAGAATTTTGTAAATATTTGATGATGGTATTATTAAGTACTAGTGTTTTAGACACATTCATCAAAAATCTGGTGACTCCATAAGTATACAGACATCTTAGTAGATGATCAATGTAATTGCCATGCCAACATTTACATCTAGACCATCTTCAAAAGATTTCAACACATATATTCAACATCTGAAGACTCCACTGATCCAAAAAATAACCATTTTCTCATTTTCATACCATTTCCCCCATCCTTTCATCCACTTATGAGGTTGTGTAATCATGTATTTTTTCACCATTGGAATTCTCGATTCTAAGAACATCATTATTCTCCTCCACCTTTTTTTCCCCAAATTCCTTCTAGGTTAGTTTTATAAACCCTATCATAATGAATATACCCATGATCCAAACTATACTCTCCATATGGTTATCTTATTAATCATGGTGTTTTTTAGGAATAATTATATTTAGATTATGAAGGAAATTTCATGCATAGTGATTATTTTCATATGAGGGTACAACTCGTGGAGGAAAACATGGTAGAATTGAGGACACCATACTCCATCAAAACATCCAATCTTGTTTTTAGGGCATCCTATCCATGCGTTGGTCCTATTCCAAACTAGCATAGCCTTCAAGAGAAGCTAGAATTTATGTCTGGATTGTTACCAGAAATATTAGAGTGGAATATATCAATTGAAGCTTACTAGTATAGTATTCAGTGGGGTGATTCCTCACTATCATCATATATCCCTCTAGTTCCTACTTTCCAACCTATACAATCTCATCCCAAATTTCATAGTCCTAGTTTTCATAAAGATTCCCTTGACTGTAAACACAAAATTATGCACTTGGGTACATTTCTAGGTCCATAAACACATACTTGTATTTACGATTCCTAAGGGAGAAAACTATTAATTGACATCTATCTTTGGCTTTTTTCTATATTTCTTATTTTTTATTTTGTCTTGCACACCTTACAACCTAGTTAAAACTTTAATTTCCTATCTCTTATGATTTCGGACACTAGCACCTAGGCGGAAGTCAACACTGGCACCCTCATCCCCTCCGGGCGCCCGACCTCTTTCCACCTTGCTTGCTCCTTTTGGGATTCATTTATATTTTGGGCATATTAATTCTTATGGATCGACCTTTTAGTTGTAAAATTACAAAATTCAAATAACGGAATCATATAAATACATAGTTATATGACCAAAATACAGGACCAAAATCTAAGCATCTGTTATAATTACCTCGATCTTTTATCCAAAGCCATCTAAGAGCACTAAAGGTGTCCATCTAGCATTCATTCAAGGGACAAGGGACTACATTTTCTACATACACAACATAGGAAGGGGAAGTTCATTTTGACATCCACACATTTTATCTACATTGTTACATCTTACAAGCCCACTATCAAGTGCACTCGCACAAGGGAATCCCAGGGCATGATTATTTCACATACTCACAAGAAGTGCATGGAGTCTCGGATGTAGTGCGGTTCTTGGTTGTAGGCTCACTTTGTCGAGATGACAACTAGGGTCAATTTGAATCCCCATATTACATCTTTATTCTTTGGATTTGATGTGGTATTGTGGGTTTTATAGGAAAATATTTGTTTCACAAGTTACGGGTATCTCAACGATCAAGGTATGATATACAAACGATCAACATCAAATATTTACGAAACTCCTTAAATAAGGTTTGACTATTTTCACAGACCCACAAGTGCCTGTTAGAGGTCATCAATGCCCGTGCACTGTCTCCTTGCATGGGAGACCCTTTCCAACCTATTTCGTGACTTGGAAAATGTTTTTGTTGCAATAATCACACATATCACTTCTTGTTCGAGAGTTTTCCCGGTTTGCATTAGTCATGCGGATCAAGAAAAAATCAGCTAAGTTCATTCTTCTCTCTCTTGCACTTAGGGTTTCATATTTTATTTAGCTTATTACTTGTGTCAAATATGTACTTTAGCATTTATTATCATACGTTACTCTACAATTAGGGTTTAACTAATTTATTTCTATTTTTTAAATTCAATTGGTGAACATGCATTCGAATACTTTTGGATCCTCATTTTTCTTCTCTCATGGCTCCTAAAATTCCTCATATTTATTTGCATGATCTACTTCAAATGCATCCAAATTGTAAGGAAATTCTTTTAAAAACCCTAAACACTATGTATCTTCCTTGTAACATGTCACCTGCTAAAGTAAGTGCTATTTTTTATTGTTTATCCGATGACTCTATCACTCTTATTGCTCCATCCAATCAACCTATCCTAGAGTCCATCCAAGATTTACATTCTTTATTTCAAGACAAAATTCAAGCTATGAAAACCAGACCTACATCTTGTAGACATAAAATCACGCACTTGGGTACATTTCTAGGTCCTAAAAATATACTTGCATTCATATGATTCCTAAGTGAGGAAACTAGTAATTAACAACTATCTTTGGTCAAGATTTACTTTGTTTTGGGTCTTTTTTTCTCGGTCTTTCACACCCTACAACCCACTCGAAATTTATTACTTTATCTTTCATTCCTTCATAAACCAACGCCCATCCAGGATGCTACTACACATGTGCCCTCATCCCCTCTTTGTGGCACCGACATATTTCTATCTTACTCACTCTTTTGGGATTCTTTTATCTTTTGGGTATCTTATTTTCTTATGGGTCGGCCTTCTAGTTGTCAATTACAATATTCAACCAAAGGAATCATATTAATACAAAGCTATATGACCATAATTAATGACCAATCTCTAAGAATCTATTATCATTACCTAAGGCTGAATTCAAAGGCATTCTAAGAGCATCAAAGGCATCCATCTAACACTCATACAAGGGACAAGGGACTACATTTTCTACATACACACATAGGAAGGGAAGTTCATTTTTCCATTCACACATCTATATACATTGGTACATCTAGCTATCGCTCGATATCAAGTGCACTTGTATAAGGTATTCCTATGGCACGATTCTATCACACACGCACAAGAACTACATGGAATCTGAGATGTAGTGCAACGTTCGATTGGAAGTTCACTCGGCCGGGTTACCGTCAGGTCATCTGAAACCCCACATTGCATCTTTTATTTTTGGGACTTGATGTAGTTTGAGGGTTTTACAGTTCATTATCTCTTTGCAGGTTACAGGAGAATTCTATGATCATCCATAGACATACAAGGGACCAACAATGATTATCAACAACAACCTTGTGACACAAAAAAATTAGGTTCCATCCATTTTCGCATCACAGGCACCTAATAAAGGAATCTAGTACCTAGGCACCCCGACGTAGTCCGTGTGCTCGGATCAAGGCTTATCTTGTAGTTCCAGAATTTGCTGTGCATAGTTGCAACAATCTGCTCTTTTTGTTTATCAGTTTCTCAGTCTACACACTCGACATCAGGTGTAAATCAACTAAGTCCTTCACTCTCTCTCTTGCACTTAGGGTTTTATATTTTATCAACTTATTTTCTTATGTCATCTTGTATCTAGAAGCTATTTATCATATTTTACATCAATTACTTTGTAATTAGGGTTTTACAAAAAGTTTATTTTTGTTAAATAATTTAGTGAACTATTCATTTGGACCCAACCTTGCTTCTAGACATTTTTGCAATATTCTTATCATGGCTCAATCTTATGAACCCTTTACTAAAGAAAAATTCAGGAGCTCAATGCACATCTTGTTGAACATCCCCAAACTCTAGATCTACTCTTATTTATTACTCATGAGGAGGCCACCAATCTTGGTGAGATTAATATTTTGACATCCAATACCATGTTTCCATACCTATTGCTACTCAACCACCTAATTCCACCCTTCTACCTACTTCTACTATTCCCGTATCTTTTCCTACTCCCACTAACCACTTCACTCCACATCTTATTTCTCACACGTGGCACGTCTCTTCCACTAGCAGTCAAGACCTAGTCTCTCTTTATCAAGATCTTTAAGTTCAAATATGCCAACTTTATTAGAATACTTCTCTTGCATCTCCATATCTTGATTATAATTTAATCCTTCACACTCATTTCAGACCTATCATTTCCACTTTTGAACTTCCTCCAAACTTCATCACTCCTATGTTGCCTACCTTCAATGTCCACGGTGACCCTCAAGAGAATCTCTAAAATTTTCATGTGGCATTTCTATATTATGTAGATGATCATACTTTACTAGCAAAGCTATTTCCTAGAAGCCTCCAAGATTATGTTATGTGTTGGTTCTACGATCTACCTGTCCATTCGGTAACATCATTTACACATTTATCCGATGTTTTTATTGCACATTTTTAATCAATATTGGTTCTAAAATATCCTATGCTCAACTTGCACAAATTAAACAAGGATCTAATGAACATCTAGTGGATTATGTGTTACGATATAAGAACAACTTAGATAATATGTCTAATGTACTTGCATGGACTCTGAATTGCAAGATATTTTTGTTCAAAGTATTTTGTTTCCATTATGAGCGGGCGTCATCTTTAATACCCCTCCATCATTTGATAAACTATGCCATACTCTTAGGTTACGCAAAAGAAAAATATTATCTATGGGAAAGGTAAAATATCATGATGGGGCTTCATCTTCTAACCGGTTTCAAGAAAAATCTAATTTCAAGCTATCTCCTAAGCCCATTGAAGAAAAAACTACTGTTAACATTATTATTAGTCTTGAAAAGCTTCAATGGAAACCTCCAAAGAGCACATTTACTAAATTTCCATGTGATCTACACCTTCTATTTCCACAACTTCTTGAGAGTAATCTTATTACATTTCTACTATGACTGAATCTTAATCCATTTCATCCTAAAGGCCTCGATTATAACAAAATGATATATGTCACTATCATCAATGTGTCGAGCATTCAATTGATCGATATTTAAAACTTAGACATATCATTCAATATCTCATTAATAATGATGTAATCGAGCTCCCGATCCTTCGGAATCTAAGTTGGTCAATGACAACAAAGAGCTCAAAATATTCAATCATCCATTTCCCAATCATGACAAGCAAATTCCTAATTCTTCAAATAATTATACATATAATGTTATGCCTCTTGTTGGTGTGAGTCACATTCCACATTAGTGGGCATGTCATCTCAATTAGGTGAGGTCATAGGTCTAGGTGTCATTTTAGGGTCATCAGGAGATTCTCTTACGCGTTAGTGTGGCATTTTCATTATTAGGAGTTACTTCCCATTCTAGGAATGTAACTCCCCTCCACTGAGAGGTCAGCATTATAGCATCGTGAGGTTACTCAAGACTCTATATGTAAACCACTTTAGATCTATGAGATGGTAGAGATATTGAGCTTAACGAGGTTCTACCCCTTTTTTTGAATCTTTTCATTCACCTATGGTTGATGCTCGCTCTTCATGAGATCTCGTCACACTACCGGTTTTCACCGGTGGTCGATGTCCATCTCATCCGACATGATCCTCGTGCTTTGTGTTTTCATTTTCTTCCTCATGGTATCAGAGAACACATTGTGTGGATCTGCGTGAAACTCTTTGATTTTCATTGTTCTTTGGATTTCCATTCGTTATATATGTGTCTCGCATGCATTTTTCATAATGAGTATTCTATTCATGCTCTAGTTACATTGATTCTAGGTTTTTTATCTATGTTCATGGTTTTCCTTTTTATGTTTATTCGTGTTCATGGGTTGATAAGTTTTCCAAGCCCTTACATGCATGTTTAGAAGTGTTTTTTTCTAGTTCATCATTTCATTTGGAGGTTTGAGTGTTAGTTCTTTGAGTTTACTCAAGTTTGTGAAGGTTGTTTGTTTACCCAAACTTGCCAAAATAGAAATTGAATTAGTTGGGTTAGCTCGCCTTGGTCCTCTGCAACAACATGTCAGTTTTCTTTTCGTTGGATTTTGTGAAACTCTCACCCAATATTACCTCACTCCTACTCGGTCTTATCTCAAACCCTCCGTGATTGTTCCTTCCCTCATCACGTTGGAAGCATTTGCATCATGTAGGTGTCTCTTCTCTGTGTCAACCTTGACTTTTCCAAGCTCCTCCATGTTCATTACCTAGTTCAACCCATGCCTACAACATGTCATGCTCATGTTTGTGCATTCATCGGCATAGGACCCCGCACTTTTTGGCCTTGGATTTTACGTCCCACCAAGTTCCTTGTTCTCTACTCATGCACCATGCCCTTTGCTTTGAATTTTACATCGGCCTCCTAGTTTGTGCATGCCACCGACATGTGTTTTCAGCCCCATCCTCCGAAACTCCTCACCAGCTCTTTCGCCTATGATGTGGACCATTTTGAGTTTCTTATCGTCACCACCTTACTCGACCCTCCGTTCACGGCCTCAACTAACTTGGCCTCATCAACTTACCATCCAATTTGGCTCCAGCTTTGCACTAGTGCAAATTCCAACCTCAAACAAAAAAATCTCAACTCATCGGTCCTCCACGTGGTTCCCTATACTTGGTGAATCCTCATGCGAACGCCGCTCAAGCCCCCTAACTCAGTCTCTTTCCTATGACCCTTTAACGACAACTCGACCTTTTCTCACTTTGGCCCACCCACCTTTTAACTCACCGAGTCATTCGACCAACTCAAAGACACAAACCTCCACCGATAAGCTCACCTAATTTGGCTCACCGAGTCGACCCAACTTTCCACCCCGACTCTCCCCGTGAATTCCTCCTCTCATCTCATCGAGCTTCCCGAGCCAACTTGCCGAGCCGTAGCCCTCTTGCAGATCTTTTTTCTCCAGGACACCCCCTCTAACCTCTTGTGGATCTTTTCCTAGTTTTTTTCTTCTTCTTTCACATTGTATGGCCATGTAAAAAGGAAGACTATAAAATTTAGCATTGCACATAGGGGTGTTTTTTTGAGACTGTATATAGGGTTATTAGGCTTTCCAGCCACTTTATTTGGTTCGTTGCAGATTGTAGTGCTCTACTTTGCCTGTGGCTAGTAGATACATCTCGCTGTGAGCCCATGCGGAAAGAGAGCATTATTTTTTGTGCCATGAGATGCCATTTTATCTCACATTGAGTAGTGCACCCTTGTATTAATTTTTCATCTTTTGTTCTTGAATGTGTGTTGTTCCTCTACTTTTGACTAGGACATCATTATGTCCTCCACTCTCATGTGAATTTTCACCTAATGCGACATGAGTTGTCAAATATTTGATGTCACATGAATGCATCCTATTATAATCATGCACTACTTATAAAGTGCCCAGACATGGGGGTATCACTGTTCTTTCGAGTGTCATAAATTTCTTATAGAAACATTATCGACTGAGTCCAATGTCTTACATTCTTACACCCTCTTCTTCTTGTGCACCTTGCACTTCTTGATTTCACTTTGGTATCATGGAGGATGCTATTTACAGATGTGAGAGTCACAGGATCACCTTATAGCCTTCACCACTTCTTCTTTGGATAGAGAACTATGCATCATGGCATGCTTCTACGGAACGCTACTTCACCTATGAGGTTCTTACACACATCTTTCTTGGGATAGTGCCTTCATCCACTAATTTTAGTCATCTCAAGGAATTTCTCAACACTTGAAACCATGTTTTTGGTCACTTGATGTTTTCCATCACCAGACCTCTCCACATTCACATGGCAGACTTAGATCCTCCCCACCACATCTGGAGAATATTTTAGTCCTTGTTTGGAGACACTTCACATACTACCACCGTTATTGTTGTTGCTGATCCAATATTTTCCTCTTCTTCTTCATGTGATGGCATTTCTGATGACACAAAATCACTTGTTTCTTCTTCTAATGATGAGGATTTTACTTCTTGTTTTGATTTCGAGAGTATTACCAAGGAATTCTCTCTTCCTTCTCTCACCTTTCTAGAGAGTGTTAACACTTCTCACTTCTCATCATACATTATACGAGTCTCACACTTAGCCTCATATCGTCATTACACTAGCCTCTTTTCCAATTCTAGTGCGAGAGGCCCCTTCCACTCCTCTTCCTTCATGCATGGATGACTTAAAACTGTCTAACATCACTCTTCTGTTTGTCTATCCCCCTCATTAGGAATATTATCTGCCCAACCTTGGTCATATTTTCATAGTGTCCACTTGTGATGCACTACAATTTCCTCCTCCTTATATAGGTTTTTTGGAGGAGTCCGTCATCTCCTTCATTGGTATTTCCCCTTGTGGGACTCGATCACTTCCAATTTTCAAAATATCTTCGTTGATCCCACCTTATTTATGGATCCTCTTTCTATTGTGGGAGTTGTTGTTTTTCCTTCACATCACTTGGACATCCTTTCTACGGGTGTTCCTCTATTGATAGATCTATGTCACGCTTTTGGGGACCAAATTTAGTGTTCTTTGTTTTTGCTTCCTTTGGTTTCCTTCATGGAGTGAGTGGACTTCCAATAATTCATTCCTTTCCTTCTTAAGGAAAGGCACACATTTCAAAGTGTGGGTGTCTCTTCTTCGTTCTAAAGGTAGAGGACCATGCCATCGACACTCTTCCGGGAGGCTTCCTAGAGTTTCAGATTTCAAATCCATCCATGGCATCTTCTCGCATTCCTCTTGTCTCCCTCTTCTACTCTCTCTTTTTAGATATTTCCCTTTTATACATGGGTACCTTATCAGCCCCTTAATGTCAGGACCCATCATTGGCATCTTTCTTAGATTAGAGAGTGTGTTTTTATCTTTTGATAGATGTTTTTCCCAGGGGTTTTCCTCCAGTGCTTGGGACCTTTGTTGTGCATGGGTACCTCATCAAGAATCGTTGTTGGGACCCATATTTCTCCTCTAAATTTCTACCTCATCCTAAGTTATGATGAAGGGGGGTGTTGGTGTGAGTCGCTTTCCTCATCACTAGTTAGGTCATGTCACTTAGGTGAGGTCATAGGTCTAGGTGTCATTTTAAGGTCATCATGAGATTCCCTTACACATGTTTCAATCAAAGATAGAATATTTTATTAAAATCTGAATGCAAAGATTGCTACAATGATATACAATGAAATACAAGTGCTATACAATTTTACTTAATGTAATTATGAAATAAAATGAGAGGGATAGGGAACTTATCTTAATTTCACTTATCCTGAAGTGTATCGATAAGGAGGAATAGATGAAACACAAAATCGAGTTTCAAAATAATGCTCAAAAAATTTAGAAGTGTTGGGAGTACCTGGACTAAGGCACCTAGGAAGGGGAGAGGGCGTGTGGGATGCCTAAGACCTCTCCTAGGAACTGGAGTTTGCATAAAAGCTCATAATCTAGTTTCTTAATTATTGCTAGGGTTTTTCTATTATTTGATGATGATCACCTGTATGTCACACTTGGATTTCCGAGGCACTGTAAATCTGCAACACAAATAATCTCCTATAAAACCCTCAAACTACATCAAATCCTAAAAATGAAAGATGAAATATGAGAGGTCGACTGTCCTCGGATGTGAAACAAGAAATTATGATCGAGCGATGCACTACATCTCATACCCAATGTAGTTCTATGTTCTTGTGTGTGTAATAGTACTCCTAGGTTTCCCTCACATCAATGACACTAAGATAACATGTGATAGCTAGATAGAATGCAAATGTGTGGATGGAAAAATGAACTTCCCCTTCCTATGTAGTGTGTATGCAGAGTAATAAGCCCAAGATGCAGTCCCTTTGATATGTAGATAGATATCCCTTGATAGAAATTTCCGCCCTTATAATGGTATGTATGTTGTGTTTATATAGGGATCTCTTTCTTGAATTTTGACACTAATGACCCAACATGCCAACTATGACCTTGGGATAGGAGTAAGAAAACTTAAAATGTCGACTACAAATGTGAAAAATGTGAATAAGAACAAAGAGGAAACATGTGCCCAATATGGACATGAGCGCTTGGGTTCTAGTGTTCGATCTTAGGTGCTTGGTGTCCGGATAAAACTGAAGACAAATGTGTGAAGAATGACAAATAAGTACCCACGTGACCTAACCAATAATGTATGTAGGAGTGATAGATGTGAGAGATAAAAAAATAGAAGCAAAAAAAATAGTTGGACTAGACAGTGGGTCACTAGTGAATAATTTTCTTACACAATATCCACATATAAAACAACATACTTGGCAGTATAGTAGAATAGTACTATGTGTGTGATTTTGTGTCTACATTTTCCCCCTTTATACTATTTGAATAAAATTCAAGTAGTGTAAAAGAAGTAAGGAACATACCTAAGAGAAGTTTGGAGAATCCTCGTCACTGCAATTACACGCATAATAAGATTATATATCATGGAGAACCATGGATCGGCGTGTCAATCTATGTGGTATAAATAAATAGAAAGAATTGTCATGAGGAACTTTGTGAGATTGTTGATTTGATTTGGAGAATTTGAAGATTTTAATTGCCGCTAATGGCAATGTGAAGGGGTAGGGAGTGATGGTTCTTAACTCAATTTTATATGTGTGAAAAACTAAGGATTTAGGCGTCCTACCACTAGAGGAAGATTGCTAGGAGATATGTCTAGTTTGACTCTCTATATTTAACTACATTCTCAAAAGTTCTAGCTATTATAGACAAAAAGACCTGAATTTATTTATTTCGATTAATTTCAATCAAATGAGAATAGCCCATATAGAAGTAGTATAGGAAAGGCAATGATGTATCATTACCTCCACTCGAGGTATCGTCACAATGTATGTGGCCTCCATGTTAAGTAATAACTGGAAGAAATTGAAAATGTAGAGTGAATTCCCATATTAGTTCATATGGGAAAATAGTGATGCGGTTCCCAAGTTAGGTCATTTGGGAGGAGTAGTAAAATACTTCGTGCTATGTCGATTGATTTATTTGATTTGAGAAGTTAAAAAGTGTATTGAGATCAAGTGTGCATGATGGATTACTCA
This sequence comes from Taxus wallichiana var. yunnanensis, assembly GCA_018340775.1. Classification (NCBI taxonomy): domain Eukaryota; kingdom Viridiplantae; phylum Streptophyta; class Pinopsida; order Cupressales; family Taxaceae; genus Taxus; species Taxus wallichiana. The sequence continues at coordinate 255,267,498 of CM031241.1, read as the reverse complement.
TGGAGATATTTTTTTCTTGTTGCCCCCAAATTAGATCATTAGGGGAATTGATTAGAAAGTGGTATGAAATGTTGCATGGTGTATGAGAAAATTTTCAAACATGAAAAACTTAGATATGATTGTGTAGTGGTGTGAGGGGATCATAGACTCCGATCCCAATTGTATACACCCATTCCGGTGAAAGGGGAGTGATTATAGGAAAAATTATAATACGAAAATAGATGTGGATTGATGTAATAATGAGTAAAGTGGAGTATATTAGATATCACGAGTTTTGTGTAAATCGAATTGAAAATGTGCCATGTGGGAATAAAGCACTATAGAAAGTTGACAAGATGATAGTAGAAGGAATTGTAAATTGAGTGTTGTAGACGAGGCATAAAATGGAGTAATAAAGCTCAAGATATGAGAAAAACCATGTAGCATGTATTAGTTAGAAGAATATGTGCAAATAGTGACTATAGAAAAATGAGAAATTGAAGTTTACTATAGATAGTAAGGGTAAAAGTTGAATAGTAACTTCATTTGAATGTTGAGAGGGTGTAATTTTGAGCTCTGAGATTGTGAAAATTTCATAAGTTATAGCAAGTGTGATTGAGCCGATTCGAGATGGTAGCGGTGGATGTGGTGTCGCATACGACAACCGAGTTGGTAAGTATGATGATTTTTGAATTCTTTTTACAATTTTCTTGTTTTTGTCAATTTTTGCAAAATTCACGTTTTTTGAATTTCTAGGCATTTCAAACTTTGGAAAGAGTGGTGAGGCACTAACATCCTTTGGGTCACTAGCACCTATATCTAGGCACTAGTGACCTACCTCTGGGCACCCAAGTCCTGCTACTTGGTGTTGGTGACCCATGGGACGTTTTTGGCCCAGAAAGTGATGGATGTGAAAATTCATTTTTTTAAATTATGAGTAGTTGTTTTTGCATGTGTATGAACTGCTAATGTTGCATTTTTCTAGTTTTTTATGTTGTGCAAAGGGATATCCATTCAACGGAGTTTCGTGGAGGTAGACACTTGAGTACTTGTTTGCTATTTGACCTATCGGACACAAAGTGGGATGTATTACAACGTGTCGACATTCAAATTTTTACACTATAATTTATTTTGACATGATAAATGAAATATTTATAATAAAGATAAAAATGTTAGTTGATGTGATGAATCCAACATATAATTAAGATAAAGATGATTCAATTGATAAATCCAACATATATGAATGTTGCAATGTGACAATCCCTATATTAGCATGAAGAAAATTTAATTAAAGATTAATGAAATGGATGTATTTGAGCATGGTGAATTTTATTTTCATAAAGAAAATAATTCGAGGTCTCTAGGATGAAACAATAAACCATATTTGTTCCGATTAAGAAAATATTGAAATAAATAGATGCCTAGATGTAAATATGTAACAACGTTGACTATAAAAATAAGGTACATATTTAATCCAAGTAAATAATAAATCTAAATTTGAAACCCTAGTTGTAAATGAAGGGAATAAAATACCTAGATATTTTACAACAAATCTTGAAGGTATCTTGAAATGGAAAAGCTGTTGGAACAAGAACTTAGAGCATCGCAATACGACCCAAAAATTTGTAGGAATGTTGGAAATGCCATGACTAGGGTGCATATGTACGGCCAAGGGCGCTTGGGGTGCTAGAGACCTATTCTAGAAACTTGTGACTCCTCGTAAGATGTGAAACCCAATTTTGTAGGGTCACAAGATGTTCATTATTAGTTTCCTTTGATCACATTTACTTGGCTAGACTTCACCGAAACTTACAATAAAGAAGAAGCACTTGAAAAAAAATCAAACCACATCAAATCCTAAAAGGAAATATGTAAAATGAGGGGTTGGACTATCCTTGGTTGTCAACAAATTTAACTTACAACTGAGATCTGCACAACATCTCATACCCAATGTAGTTATATATGTGTGTGTGTGTGTCAAAATCATGCCCTAGGTGGGTCTTGTGCATGTCGTACTTGATAACGAGTAATAACTAGATGTAAAATATGTAGATAGATATGTGCATGAAAAAATGAACTTCCCCTCTTATGTGTGTATGCAGAAATAGTAGTCCCTTGTCCCTTGTGTGAAGCTAGATGGATGCTTAAATGCTCTTAGAATGCTTGTGGATGTAACCTTAGGTGGTGATAGCTAATGCTTAGTGTTTGGTCCTTCATAATGGTCATATAGCTTTGTATTTAATGATTCCATTGTTTAAATTTCATAATTAACCACTAAAAGGCCGAATATTAAAAACAAGATGCCCAAAATGGCTTGAAAGGACCTAAAAGATGTGAACAAAGTACAATGAGATCGAGGGCACCTAACATTGGCGTCTTGGTGCGTATTTTGGTGTCCATAATGAGAAATGTCAAAGTATGAAAAGACAGACTAGGAAAGGAGTGTAAGACTAAGAGAGAAAATAGAAAGAAAGAGCAGGATGAGAAAAGATAGTGGTCAATTAGTACTTTTCTCACTTAGGAATCATATGAATAGTGGTATGTGATAGGACTAGAAATATAGCCAAAGTGGTATGTTGTTGAGTGAATACTCGATAACATAAAGTAGATAAGAGATGTGTACATAATAATCATGTAGAGCGATGGTGAAAAGCATGCCAAGAGAGATAACAAAAGTGTGGGGTGATAAAAAAGTGAAGCATGGAAGATAAAGAAGAGGAGGAGAAAAATGATGATGATAACCTTAGGGTGAGAGTGTATGTGTAGATGTTGCATTGTACCTATCTTAATCTTTCGATTGAATTATCCATGATGTGTAGTTGATGTGAATATTGCTTCCCATAAGTACAAATTTGTAAAAGAGAAGAAAAAATGTGATCAAATACATGTATATATGATCAAAACGTGTAAAAAGTGTGTAAAATTATGTAAAAATGACAAAGGAACATGTGCACCTGATCCATGATGAGTGAAAAGAGATAGAAAGGATCCTGAATATTTTTTAGAAGAGCGAGTTTTTTAGGCGATCTTACATGAGTTACGCTGAATGCAAGTGTTTTGGGTGATATCATGTCAATTGCGCTGAGTGCGAGTTTTTGGACTATCTCTCACGACAGGTTGTGGAATAATTTTAGGGAGAAAGGTATAATGTTATTCACCAACCTTTGAATGATCCTGAAGTATAAACACCACTACATATGGTGTGTAAAAATCCGATCTGGATTCGATCCAACACGAAAGTAGAAAAGAAGATGTAATGCATGCATGCCAAGTCTTTGTCAAGGAATGTGTGTCTTGTAATTTTTTTGTTTAAACTGTTCTAAAATGAGAAAATATGTGTAACTTCCCCTTGGTCACGAGGCATCTAGGAAGGACTAGGGACACCTAGGTACAATTGTCCAAGTCGCCGCACTAGTGTTTGTGTTGTGTTGAGGACCTGAGTTAGGATTTGGGCCCACAGAGACTAAAGATTGTGCTAACTATGTGTTGAACTATATTGAACTGTGATTATAGACTGTTGAATGGGGTGAGTGCTTCATCCGATAGATGCCCCCCTTGTTTAGGGTGCATGCGATGTTGGGAGGAGTATTTTTCCCAAATGAGGACCGAACGCTGAAATGTAACTATTGACATTTAGGGGAAGGGAGTGTTCTTGGTAGAAACCAAGGCACACACAAAAAAATGGCTAGGAAACAAGTGTTAGTGAAAACAAGAAAAACACATGTATAAGATAATATGTAAGCTAGAGAGTAAGAAGAAAATGTGAACATGCAATAATGTAGAAAAAGTAGACTTCGAAGAGTGGGTTGCAAACATGGGACATCACTCATGATGTCACAAGACAATCAAGGCCGTAACGTCCATAAGCATAAAATAAGTGAATAAGAAAGGCATAGGTCAAAGCCCACAAACATGGAAAATAATAACAATCAATGGTAAGCACATAATAACAGATAACCATGGAAGCAAATAAATCTGCAAGACAAATTTTGCACATGAAGCATCCATTAGCATGTTAGAAAGATAGAGAGTATGTCAAAGCATGTATAATCCAATATAGTAGTGTGCTATGAAAAATTAAACAATAACACCTGTAATAGGTATGAATGTGGATGCCCTAGAGCCTTTGTGGGACCTAAGTAAGAGGTACTATGCAAAGCATCCATGCTGCGTGTAAGGATTTATGTAAACTATGCATTCATAACTTGAAGGAAATTGAATGCGCATGTGTATATAGAAAGAGATTTGTTGACATATAATGTATCGTTCTAGCATGTGTAAAGAGTGTAGATGTAAGCATCAAGTAAGAAAGAGTAAATGCAACTAAGATATGCAATATGTGGTGGATGAGATGGAATAAAATGCAGTATGAGTGTGATAGGATTTGCATGTCCCCAAGTGGATTTGGATGCATGAGATGAGGTTCATTGATAAAAGACCCCTTAGCAGTGGAGAATGAAGCGTATAATAACAAACAAGGTGCGTCATTGGGAAATGGTTTTAATTGTGTACGCTAAAAAGATGTGATTTTCAAAGTGTAGAGCATAGAGTGTGAGTAATGTGGTGAGGTTCATTTTAGATTGAGACCCTCAATAATTGAGTATGAGCCATTGAACTAGAGTACGTCATAGGGTCATGAGCTTGTTTATGCATAGTATCACTTAAGATGCATAACATTTAGTGGTTTATTTTGTGGCTTTCCCAAGAGGGTGGCAAGGTGATAGACATTCATTGCCAAGCTTCTCAGTAATGATATAAGGACCAAACCAGTTGGGCTCAAATTTTCCTTTAAGAGGAGCATCATCTTTCATGTTTTTCTGATTTCATTTTAATACAGGATCACCCACATTGAACTCAAGAGGACAATTTTTGTGATTATATGCTTGAGAGATGCTAGATTGATATGCACGAAGATGTTCAAGAGATTTTATGTTGTAAGAATCACGCATTTCTAGCTCTAGTAAGTGTTTTTTGTAATATACATTGTCTTGAAGTATGCCTTTGAGTGAAATGTGTAATGATGGTATCTCAAGCTCTAGTGGGATGAAGGCCTCAGTAATGTAGACTAGTAAAAAGGGGTGGAATTAGTGGGTGTACGCACACTAGTACGGTAAGCCCAAAGAGCGTATAAGAGTTGATTATGTCAGTCATCACCACTAGTAGCAATATTCTTGCGCAAGATTTTGACAATAGTCTTATTAGTGGCCTCAACTTGGTCATTTCCTGTGGGTAATAAGGAGTAGAGAATGATTGTTTAATTTTGAATTTTGTGCAAAACTTTTTAACATCCTTATTTTTGAAAGAAGACCCATTATTAATGATAATGACAGAGGGAATACCGAAGCATGTAATGATGTGAGTAGTGATGAAACCACAAATGTCAGAACCAGTTGTGGTGTGCAGTGGTGTTGCTTCGACCCATTTAGTAAAGTACTCGGTGGCAGTAATAATGAACTTATGGCCATCAGGAGATTCTAGATTTAACATGCCAATAAGATCAAAGCCTCGTAGAGAGCATGGCCATGTTGGGGCAATCGATTGGAGATCATATACAGGCGCATGGTGAATATTTCCATAATTTTGGCATTTATCACAGCGTGTAGCATATTCGAGGAAATATTTCTCCATGGTAGGCCAATAATATCCCTGACGTAAGAGCTTTTGTGACATAGCTTTTCCAAAAAGTGGCCACCGCATAGGCTATCATGTATCTAAGAGATAACGGTGGGGATGTCGGTGAGTCCAAGACATCGATGCAAATGGATTTCAAATGCATTAGACAATAGCACAGGTTGTCATAACTAAATGTAATAACATAAGTTGTTAGAGGTAGGTCAAAAGTGGAAGGTTATTCATAAGTGCCAAATGATGAATGTGGCTTGCTCATTAGTGATGTACGTAGAGATAAGCAATGTTGCACTAGCCATAACATCTACATGACGATTGTCTTTATGGGGGATGATAGTAAGAGAGTAAGACTCAAATGTAGCTAAGATATCCTTGACAAGCATATTATATGGAATTAGGTGCTCCTCTTTTTGTGATATGTGTCATTAACTTGATTAATAATGAGTTGTGAATAAATGTGTATGTAAATATTTTGGATAAGGAGATTTCGAGTGGTGGTAAGGCTGAGAATGAGGGATTCATACTCAATGATGTTATTAGTATAGGAAAACCCTAAGTGGTATGCAAAGGGGAGAGGATCACCATGTGGAGTGATGAATACTATCCCAGGAACAATGCTAGAGCGACAATGAGATCCATCAAAATACATGGTCCAGGTATCAGATTCGATGGCGTAAGTAGTGAAATCATCACAAAAGGAATCAAAGATAGGAGATGCATCAGGCATAGGTGCTTCAACTAGTTGATCCACAATGACTTGGCCTTTGATTGCTTTATGTGGAATGAATTTGAAATCAAATTTGGTGAGTTCTCATGACCCAACATTCTAGAAATCTGAAAGATGTTTGTAGGACAAGAGGTATCAGAAAGGATCGAATTTGGTAATGATATGAATATTATTATTAAGAAGGTAATGGTGCACTTGTCTCGCTACAAAGATAAGACCACGATAAAAATTTCAAAATACATATAGTTGCATTCGTAAGAGAGTAGACTCTAAGCGATATAATTGACAACCCTTTCAAGTTGAGAAACATCCTACTATGCTAAGAGGGCCCCTAAAGCATGAAATGTGGCAGAAATATATAACAAGAAAGGCCTCTCAACCACAAGAGGGACCAGGATAGGTGGATTTAAGAGGTATGTTTTGATAGCGTCAAATACTTGTTGGAAATGATTATCCTAGACAAATTGAGTATCTTTCTTCATCAATCATGTGAATGGTTGGGTTTTATCAGAAAGTTACACAATAAATCGTCAAATAGCTTGACGTTTCTCTTGTAATGAGCATAATTGATGAAAAATTTGAGGTGGAGGCATGTCAACAATTTCCCTTATTTTATTAGGGCCTATTTCAATATTGTGTTGCGAAATAATATATCCAAGGATATTTCCAGATTATAACTCCAAAAACACACTTATTTGGATTTAATACACTTTATACTATCGTAAATGTTCAAAGAGTGTGTGACGAATTGAGCGTGTGTAGAAAGATGTCATGATTTAGTAATTATATCCTCAACATAGTCTTCAAGGATCTTGTGAATATAATCATGGAAAATGTACATCATGGCACATTGATAGGTGGCCCCAACATTTTTAAGGCCAAAGGGCATGACGGTGTAATAAAATGTTCCCCATGGCATAGTAAACGATTTTTTTTCTTGATCTGATGGATTGATTTTAATTTGGTTATACCTAGCAAATCCATCCATGAAAGAAATAATATTGTACCCAACAATGGAATCAACAATGGCGTCGATTTGTTGTAAAGGAAAGCTATCTTTTTGACAAACTTTATTTAGATCATAAGGTCTATGCAACATTGAACCCCGTCATCCGGTTTCATAATGGGCACAATATTAGACACCCACTCTAGATAATCAATGGCACAAATAAATCCAACATCTAGTAGTCGTTGTATTTCTATTTTTACTAGGAGTGTAACCTTTGGGTGCATTTTTCAGATTTTTGTTGAAAAGGTTTACACCAGGATTAAGAACGATGTTATGCATGGCTACATATGGATCAATACTATGCATATCAATATAGTCCCATGCAAAGATGTCTAAAAATTCCTAAAGAACTTGTTGGATATATTTTTCTCATGAGGTGTGAGAGAAGAAGCTAACAAAACTATTTGTGGGTTATTAGAAGTGTCGAGATTATATTAAATAGTATCCTCATTGAGAAGAGCTGACCAATCCTTAATGTATGGGTCAAGTAGGAATAATATCAAGAGGATCAATATTGTCAAGTAAGTGTATCAGACTCTCCAAAGTAAGTGGTAACATTAAGAAGTGATGGAGAATGCTTATTATATGATAAAAGAAGGGAGGTGATCATAAACCCCCATGTATTCCAAAATAGAGTCATCAGTAGCAAAAGTGTCTAAATTATCCCAAGTAGTAGGAGTAGAATCACTGATGAGGTTTAGATATACCAAAGGAAGTGAAGAAGTATGCAGAGCAATATAAGCTTTTGAAGAAGGTATAGATAGGAGATGATATCCCAATCTGAGCTTGTTAGATTGAGTAGGGATAGCCCATGGCTCTATGACTCCTTGTCCTTATGGGCCTAGGCCACTACCAGAGAAACCATAATGAAGAAAATATTTATATCCAAGACCATATTTGGAAAAATCCAGATCAGAAGAACTAGGAGTGGCAGTAACAGAATGCTCAATATAATTACAATAGGCGAAGGGTGATGGGTCTGCATTGAACATTATAGAAAAATCCCTAATAAAGGAATTTAAGCTACATATGAAGAGTGGGGGGACCGTATGCATGGAATAGATCTAAGGATACCCAAAAAGAATATTATAATTAAGATTATTTGGCATTATTTGACATGGAATGCACAATGTACAAGGCCCATTGGTGACAGGGGAGTACGATAGTACCTAAGACACATTTGGGGATAGTGCCAAATCCACGAATAGAGACAGATGAAGGAAAAAGGAGGATTCAAAGACCGGTTGATGGAGAAAAGTAATATTACAAATATTGAGTCTCGAAGCATTATCGACTAAAGAACGTGTTGGTGCTCAAAATAGTCTCGCCCCATTTTTCCTTTGAAAATCCATTGATTTACGTCCTCTGTCACATTTTTATCCCCCGAGTTGTGCCCAAAAGCTCTCTCTCGCCTTCCTTGTTACCATAATTAATCTTTCCTTGGGCCAATGATCACGTATGGGTCCATTTATGTTTCCTTGTTTCTTTGTCTCTCTAAAAATGTTTGTAATTTGGGTCTCCCGTTCTCTATTCATCTAAAAACTTGGGCTTTCTCGTTCTTTTCATTTTCCACAGTTGGGATTTGCTACCCTTATCGATTTTTCCCTAAATAATTGAAGAAAAATGAATGGATGTAGCTTTGAGGAACGTATTTGGGCCTTGTAAAATTTCTAAATCCTCTGTCCTTAGAGAAAATTTCATCTCCAGGCTCAAATGTTTGTTTTTCTGCATTTTATGGTTTGATGGGTGTTTCTCCCGGTCAAATTTGCATCTTTTCTCCAACAGGAAACGTGCCCTCTTTTGGTTGGATGGGGCTCAGCTAGGTACTTCAAAAAATTTATGAAAAGCCTCAACTTAAAGATTTGTCCACGTGGAAGAACGATGCTCATTTGGCCTTGGTACGCCGGGAGGACACGTGGAGGTTTTATTGCTTTGCCTGGACTTAGACAAATTTTTACGCAACTGAAACATTTTGGTGGAAATAGAGACACGTTGTGAGCCCGCGCTCATTCAAGGTCTTAAACTTGGGCACCATTTTGAAGAAGCGCCAGGAGGACACTTGGAGGCCTCCACTCACTTTGCATTTTTCTTGGACTTTTCAATGGCCAGAGGAGATTGCCTCGGATCCTGACACTTGGCACCTTCCGCTGAGCTTTGAGCCTTCAAACAAATTTTTTTGAGCCGGGGCACGTGGCAAAGCCGCCCTCATTTGAGGTCTCAAACTTTTGGGGACCATCTCAAGATGCGGCATTGTGACATGTGGCAAGTTTGTGGCAAGTCAAAGGGGGTGGGGAGGCAGACCATCGGGGGTACCTTGCATTTTTTGCCCCCTGATATTCAAAAGATTAAAACATCAAAATGGCCCGCAAGTCCGATAAAGGTCAAAGCTTGCTCTAGTCAATGGTGGAGGTGCGGACCTTCGGGGGAAATTTGGAAAATTTTCCTATTAGGAGAAAAGAGTTAAAAGTGAAAAAGAAAGTGTGGTTCTGTTGGGACCCATATAAGAGACTAGAAGTAGAAAGGCGAAGCTACGAGGGAAACTTAGAAAATTTTCCCTTCTCCAAAAAAGAGGTGAAATATCAAAATTTGGCCATGGTTCCTTTGGGACCCACCTCAGACACGTGTCAGGATCATTTCTCAAGGGTGGAGTTGCAAAGCAAAAAGAGAAAATTTTACATTTTTGCAAAAGTTGTAAAAAGTCAGAGGGAACCCCTGGGCCTATTTTAAAATTGAATCTTCCATGTGGACAACCCAAATTCAAAGTGAAGATCAACGACATCTGTGAGTCTGAATATGATTTTCACCCATTTTTATTAAAATGCTCTTGGAAGTGTGAGTCTTCATGATTTCTTGGTATTTCCTACATGCCAAATAGAGAGGAGAGTTAATGTTGATATCTAAGTTTGGTGGGGAAAATCTGGAGATGTCTTTCGCCATTAAAATGGTCTGACTATCGAGCTTGATCAGATTTTCCGTTTTTCTTCTCCCGAGCATGCAAGGAGCTAGATTTGATACATTAGGAGGGAAGTGGTTAGCGAGTTGAAGAAAGAGTGATTTACTAGAAGGAGGAGTTGAATGCGGGAAATATTTGAATGATCTTCCCCCCTAAGCACTGACGACTTTTACAAATCGATCCTGGAAATCGCGATCGTGATCATGGAAAGCATTGGTGGCACTCAATGTCTGGATTTTTGGGGGAAAGTGGCTTTGTTGTAAATGTTATAAATGGCACAAATTTATCATGCAAATGGTTGGAGTGTTAGAGGTCGAAGAAAATTCCCAAGAGGAAATTTTGGCAAAGTCTGTCTTTTGAGAAGCTATTTGAGAAGCCTGTATATTTCTTTTGTATTGAATTTGATCGTGTCAAGGTGGTTATGAGTGTACATCCATTGAAAAGCTTTGAGATTGTTCTAGAAAATTTCCCCTATTGATAAATTTAATCAAATTCGAGTTATTCTGTGTGGATCTTATGCAAAATGTGTTTGTTTTATTTTGAATGTCTACAAATAGTTTTTCTTGTTCCTGTTGCAATCTTGTATCAAAATCTGTCTAAATCACACAGGTCTCAATCCTTGTGATATTTTAGTGGCATCTACAATTTCATTTCTTAGAAGATCTTTCATATGGGAGTGAAATAAATGATTTAAAATCACTTTTATTTCATCTGTTGATAGAGATTGTCTGTAAGCCTCTGGGTGTACCTCAGGTGTGATTGGGTTTAGATCTCAATACTTTGTTGGGCTTTCTAACTTGATATTTCGTGTTAAAACCTCATAGATTGTGTGAAAAAGTGATAATTTGGGCCTCCATTGAAGCACATATTTTGGTTAAAGGAACATTTTAGCTACCTTGAAGCATTATGTTGTCTAGACTTTCCATTTTGTAAGAGTTCTCAGAGATATGGCAAATCAAGTTCATTTTGCCTCACCTCCCACCAAAATTCATTTAAAACAACCAATCCTACCCATACTACCCCTGTTTGTCTTGTGTGTGTACAAATGCATAATTTCCATTACCAAAATATGTAGAAATAACCAGGATTCCAAATGTCTTTAGTAGCCTGAACATTGCCTAGAGAATATCTCCATTATCTAGAGTGACAACTCGTGAGAGTTATATTTTATTGCACTAATCATATTTTCTTCAAGGTCTCCTTAACAACTTCATTAGGAAGGATATCTCCACCTCCTCCACAAACAACATGATACAAAAGGGTTCTTTTACCTTGGTTGAAAGGCACAACCTAAAATAGTGAGGATAGATCAAATCCTCTTGAGGTTGTTATCCATTTCTCCACATTTGAGTGACAGAGGGCCAATTAGATCTCATCCCCGGCTACAAAATGACTTACCGTGATCTATCTATCTCTAAGCTTCCTGTTAAACCAATGATGCTGCTCAGACTTTTAGGGAGAATCAATTTGGGTACCAATACCTAAGTGGCACCATTGTCGGGGAAGAAGAATACATTATCAAGACTGATTTGTTGATTTTCTTCTAGTTCATATCCATTTATCCCGTCAACAACACCTAAGTGGCACCACTACTCGGGAATGTTTTAAGTTCTTAGGGGACCTGATTTCATTCTTTGGGAACTAATTTAAGTTGCTGAGACTAATTTTTTGATTCACTACCTGTTCATATCTATTTAGCCTATCAACAACACCTAAGTGGTGCCTTTACTGGGGATCTATAGTTCATACCCAGACCTTGGTGATGTATGCAAATTTTCTAGTCTCTACAAGTTTTTGCACTAGTATTCATTGATAAATTTTATTAAAGGAAAGTTAGACCTTTCATTTCCAGTTTCTAGTGTTGATAGACATTTGACAGATCATATTTAGTACATTTTCACAACTAAGGTGGAAATCCTTAGTGGCGACTCCCTGTTGATCTGATTTTTAATGAATACCAGTGTCTTAAAACTTTGTCAAAGTAAGATTTGTTACTAATATTTGCCAAACTAGAAGGAAGAAGATCTTTCTTCTCTAAGGATCCTACTAGGACATTATTTCCAGAGCTGGAAAAGCAAAGTCAGAAGGAAGAAAATATTAGAGAGTTGTGGGAGATCAATAGACAAGAAGAGGTATCTCCATTGATTAAATTGATTGGCCTATCATTGAAGAATTCCATTCAAGTGCTTCTGAATCAGGTAGCCTCTTTGTGGAATTGAATTCTCCAACAAGAGAGGGGCCTTCATTTGATTTTGAAAAGTTTTCTTCTCATTATGCACCCGTCTTTTCAGAAGTTGATAGGGATTTCCAAGAGACAAGGCCTTTAGGGGATATCCATTTTGAAATTTATACTCCTGTGTTCAAAAGACCCTCTGCCCCTTATCAATTTGTCACCCCTCCAGGGTCACCTCCTCAAAATAACATGGCCCAGCCCCCACCCAAGCCTCCTTTTGTTGTAAACACCTTTGGACCTATAAATTTCTTGGGAATGGCTCGTTATCCAAATACAGTACCTCAAGATGTAAGGAACAAACTACCAAAGTTCCAAGGAAACAACGCTATAACTGGTGATCAACATCTAAAGATTTTTATAAATATGATGGAAGAATTTGAGATTGAACACGAAGATGTATATATCAAGTTGTTTATCCATACTTTGGAAGAAGATGCCAAGGATCTGGTATAAGGCTTTGCCAGATAAATCTATTGATTCTTGGCTGAGATGAACAATGCATTTAGATTGCAATATGGTGATAGGAATGACCCTAGGTTTCTTCTATCAGAATTTGAAAATATCAAGAAGAATCCTAATGAGTCAGTACATGATTTCAACATAAGGTTCAACAAGACCTTGAGGAGATTTCTTGTTGGCTTGAGGCCATGTGATGAATCATGTTTGATTAAATATTCAGATGCATTTGATAAAAAGCTTCTTACTACTTGTAGGACAAGAACCCTACTAATTTGATGCAGGCCTTCACCATGTATCTGCAAATAGAGAGCAACATTAAGGCAATTGGAAAGCCTCCAAAAAGGGAGGGTGTAAAACTAATTAACCCAGAAAAACCTCAAGCAAGCAAGGTTGTTGATTTGGAAGAAGTTGTGAAAACTTTGGCAGGGGCTGTCAAAGAAATTTCCTACAAACTAGCCGGGTTGAGAAAGGAATTGGGCAGAGCGCACAAGGTCAACACAAAAAAAAACCAAGACATGTTTACAAATCACCAAAGATCTGATGACAGAGGCAAGGAACCTATTGGATTTGGAAATAGACAATCCCATGCTAGGGAAAACAGAATGGTACCTGACCCTTTGGCTACCAGAGATGTTGTTGTGGAGGAGACATATGTCATTGATTGGTGTGATAGATGTTTCATGCCACATGCTCTATCGAGGAAGATCAGAGGAAGAGGAAGTAGCTAATGAAGAAATTGATGATGATGTCTGCATGATGGAGATCCTTGCAAGTTCACCAAGTGAAGCAACTTCAACTGAGGTAATAAGTGCTAGAACTACTATTGTTTTTGGGATTGCATCCATCGGGTACCTATTCTTCCTCCCTCTCATACTTTAGAAGTGGATATTGTACAAGCTTTTGAATTTCCCACTAATGATTTTGAATACTTGAGGGCATTAATGATTGAAAAGTATGATGGAGGAGTTCCTTTAGAAGAAGATAGGCAGCTATTAATGAATGTTGTAGTTGCCCAAGAAAAGGAGCACAATACCAAAAGTAAAGCTGCCAAGGGGCCACAAGCCAAGTCAAAATTTCCATTGCTTACCAAAGAAACCCCAAAGAAAAATGCATCTGGCAGAGAGCTTGTTTCCCAAGAAAAACTTGTGTTCCTCCCATGCCCAAACTGAAAAGAATCCCATTCCATCTGATGAATTTGCCAATCTTTCTCCTAGTGTTGTTGTACCCAAATTTGCTCCATATGACATTGCCCAAGTTTTGAGTCAAATCAAAATTCTGTCCCAATTGTTGAGTTGCTTAGGATCCCTGAGCACAAGAAGAGGGCTTTTAAATATTTAGGATTCAAAGAGGAAGAGATCATACAAGGAAAGAGATGTAAACAAGGTTGAGATTCCCTTCTTGTTTGAGTTGGAAAAGCCACAAGTGTTGGAAGAGCTAGGGGAACCACCAAAGGTTTATTTAGGAACTTCTTTGGTTAAATCCCGCTGAATGTGGATCCATTCTTCACTACCCTAGTTATCAAAGACAATTTGTTACATAACCGTATGCGTTTGATTCTGGAGCTTCATGTAATGTCATGCCTCTTGAGGTCATGAATGGATTAGGTATCAAAGTAATAGAAACATATGGGAAGTCCACTGCCATGGACTTTAGAGAGGTGCCAGTGGTGGGACATGTCAAAGATCTGGTTGTGCAACTTGCATCTTATCCTAGAAGGAACTTAAAACTTGATGTAGTGATTGTTGATTGCCCTGCCAAGTGGGGGATGTTGTTGTCAAGAAAATGGGCAGCATGTGTTGGTGGTAGTGTGCAACAGGTGTTTGAAAATGGACATGTCTTATGCCACTATCCCTATTGAAGACAACTTGGTGAAATTATATGGAGAGAAGAAGATGTTGTACTTGATTGAAGACCCAAGTAATGCATCTTATGAAGTTTTGCAAGAAGATGTTGATCTTAACAACTTTGTGAGTTTTGTGGATTTTAGGGAGTATGAAAGTGTTGAAAATAGAGCTCCTAAGTATGTTTTTTTTCGGGAATTTGGTCTATGATTCAGCCTTGAAAAATGTTAAATAATTTGACTTAAACACAATGGAGGAGCTTCAGAGAAAATGGATGGTTTACAAATTGAACAAAGAAGAAAAAGAGGTATATTTCAGTTGATGAAAACATATCAGAACCTCTTGGCATGGTCATATCTAGGATGGCAGGCACTTGAAATTTTTCCTTGATTGTTTTCTCTAAATCAGGGTAAACATCTTTTATACAGTGTATAGTTGCTTGTTTGTTTCCTATTTTTTGTGTTTTTGCTCATTTTGGTCCCTGATGACCTATTTTGTTGGTTTCTCTTTTTCGTTTTTGGGAGATGACTCTGTTTCTTTTCTCTACAAGATGACTCCTTTTCCCAATGGATATTTTTAGCACTTGGTATACCTTTTGTTCTTGTGGCACTCACAGGGAGTGCCCATCCCCGAGTCGAAGCCGATGTTGGTGCTCAAAATAGTCTCACCCCATTTTGCCTTTAAAAATCCATTGATTTATGGCCTCTATCACATTTTATCCCCCTGATTTATGCCTGAAAGGTCTCTGCCTTCCCTTTGTTACCATAATTAATCTTTCCTTGGGTTGATGATCACATATGGGTCCATTTGTGTTTCCTTGTTTCTCTGTCTCTCTGAAAATGTCTGTAATTTGGGTCTCCCATTCTCTGTTCATCTAAAAACTTGGGCTTTCCTGTTCTTTCCATTTTCCATAGTTGGGATTTTTTGCCCTTGTCATTTTTCGCCCTAAATACTTGAAGAAAAATGAATGGATGTAGCTCTGAGGAACGTATTTGGGCCTTGTAACATTTCTAAATCCTTTATCCTTGGAAAAAATTTCATCTTCGAGATCAAATGGTCGTTTTTCTGCATTTTATGGTTTGACGGGCATTTCCTGGTCAAATTTGCATCTTTCTTTGCAATAGGAAACATGGCCTCTTTTGGTTGGATGGGGCTCGAGATGGGTACTTCAAAATTTTTATGAAAAACCTCAACTTAAAGATTTTCCACGTGGAAAAATGATGCTCATTGAAGATTCACTTTTGGTTTGGCCTTGGGTAGCGCTAGGAGGACATGTGGAGGTTTCCGCATTTACTTTTCCCGGACTTAGACAATTTTTTACGCAACTAAAACAGTTTGGTGGAAACAGGGACACATTGTGAGCCTGCGCTCATTTAGGGTCTTAAACTTGGGCACCATTTTAAAGAAGTGCCAGGAGGACACTTGGAGGCCTCCGCTCACTTTGCATTTTGCTTGGACTTTTCAACGGCCAAAGGAGATTGCCTCAAATCCCGACACTTGCGCGCCTTCTGAGCTTCAAGCCTTCAATTTTTTTTTCTAAGCCAGGACACGTGGCGAGCCCATGCTCATTCAAGGTCTCAAATTTTGGGGACCATCTCAAGATGTGCCATTGTGATGTGTGGCAGTGTGACATGTCAAAGGGGGTGGGGAGGCTGACCATCGAGGGTAACTTGCATTTTTTTGCCCCGATATTCAAAAGATTAAAACATCAAAATGGCCCGCAAGCCCGATAAAGGAAAGGTCAAAGCTTGCTCCAGTTAATGGTGGAGGTGCGGACCTTCGGGGGAAATTTGGAAAAATTTCCTATTAGGAGAAAAGAGTTAAACGTGAAAAAGAAAGCGTGGTTCCACTGGGACCCACATCAGAGACTAGAAGTGGAAAGGCAAAGCTGCGGGGGAAACTTAGAAAATTTTCACTTTTCCAAAAAAGAGGTGAAATATCAGAATTTGGTCGTGGTTCCTTTGGGACCCACCTCAAGACATGTGTCAGGATTATTTCTCAATATTTGAGTTGCGGAGTTAAAAGTGAAAATTTTACGTTTTTCCAAAATTTGTAAAAAGTCAGAGGGAACCCCAAGCCTGTTTTAAAATTGAATCTTCCATGTGGATGGCCCAAATTCAAAGTGAATATCAACGATAGTTGTGAGTCTGAATCTGATTTTCCCCCCATTTTTACTAAAACACTCTGGAAGTGCGAGTCTTCATGATTTCTTGGTATTTCCTACACGCCAAATAGAGAGGAGAGTTAATGTTGATATCTGAGTTTGGTGGGGAAAATTTGGAGACATCTTTCGCCATTAAAATGGTCTAACTATCGAGCTCGATCAAATTTTCTATTTTTCTTCTCCGAGCATGCAAGGAGCTAGATTTGACAGATTAGGGGTGGAAGTGGTTGGCGAGTTGAATAAAGAGTGATGTACTAGAAGGAGGAATTGAATGCGGGAGATATTCGAAAGCTCTGCCCCCTTAGCACTGGCGAATTTTTGTAGATCTGATCCTGGAAATCGCTATCGTGATCATGGCAAACACTAGTGGCACTCAATGTTTAGATTTTTGGGGGAAAGGGGCCCTATTGTAAATGTTATAAATGACACAAATTTATCGTGCAAATGGCTGGAGTGTTAGAGGTCAAAGAAAATTCCCAAGAGGAAAATTTGACAAAGCTTGTATTTTGAGAAGCTGTTTGAGAAGCCTGTATATCTCTTTTGTATTGAATTTGATCGTGTCAAGGTGGTTGCGAGTGTATAGCCATTGACAAGCTCTGAGATTTTTCTAGAAAATTTCCCTTGCTGATAAATTCAATCAAATTCGAGTTATTCTGTGTGGATCTTATGCAAAAAAAAAAATTTAATTTCTGAATGCCTATAAATAGTTTTTATTTTTCCTTTTGCAATCTTGTATCAAAATATGTCTCAATCACACAGGTCTTAATCCTTGTGACAGTTTAGTGGCATCTGTAATTTCATTTCTCAGAAGAGCTTTCATCTGGGAGTGAAATAAATGATTTAAAATCAATTTTCTTTCATCTGTTTGCAGAGATTGTCTGTAAGCCTTTGGGTGTACCTCAAGCGTGATTTGGTTTAGATCTCAATACTTTGTTGGGATTTCTAACTCGAGATTTCATGTTAAAAGCTCATAGATTGTATGAAAAAGTGCTAATCTAGGCCTCCATTGAAGCACATATTCTTGTTAAAGGAACATTTTAGCTACCCTGAAGCATTCTATTGTCTAGACTTTCCATTTTGTAAGAGTTCTTAGAGATCTGGAAAATCAAGTTCATTTTACCTCACCTCCCACCAAAATTAATTTAAAACAACCAATCCTACCCATACTACCCCTGTTTGTCCTGTGTGTGTACAAATGCACAATTTCCATTACCAAAACATGCAAAAATAATCAAGATTCCAAATGTCTTTAGTAGCTTGAACCTTGCCTAGAGAATATCTCCACTATCTAGAGTGACAACTCGTGAGAGTTAGATTTTGTTGCATTGATCATATTTTCTTCAAGGTCTCCTTAACAACTTCATCAGGAAGGATATCTCCACCTCTTGGACACAACACGAAGCTACAAAAGAGTTCTCTTACCTTGGTTGAAAGGCACAACCTAAAATAGTGAGGATAGATCAAATCCTCTTGAGGGTGCTATCCATTTCTCCACATTTGAGTGACAGAGGGCCAGTTAGATCTCATCCCCGGCTACAAAACAACTCACCATGATCTATATGTCTCTAAGCTTCCTGTCAAACTAGTGATGTTGCTCAGACTTTGAGGGAGAATCAATTTGGGTACCCGTAGAATGCTTAACCCCAATATTATTGATACAAAATTGAATGTACAAGGGAGTAGGTCATGCTCTAACATTTCTTGAGAAGGAAAATCAAATGATGTGAAAATAATATGGTCTTCGTTGAAATATAAAGCAGAAGTAAACATATGATACACATACTCTGGCGAGGTATGAGCATGAATATAAGTGTTAGCTAAATAGGACCTAATTTTATTGATACAATCAGGATGGTCCTTGCAAGAAGGCATGGCTGGAGACATCCATGATGATCAAATCCTAATAAAGAAGGATAGAGTTAGAGAAATGAAGATCCACAAGTGTTTGAATGAATTTGGTTAGTGAAAATGATTAATCAAATATTGAAATAAATAGATACCTAAATCTAAATATGTAACAATGTTGTTCATATAAACAATAAGGTACATATTTGATCTAAGAAAATAAGCAATCTAAATTTGAAACCCTAGTTGCAAATGAAGGGAATAAAGTACTTAGTTGTTTCGCAACAAATCCCGAACATATGCCGAAAGCTGGAAAAATGCTAGAATAGGAACTCAGAGTGTCACAGTCAGGCCCAGAAATTTGTAGGAATGTTCGAAATGCCAGAAGCAGGACACATATATAGGGTCAGGGGTTCCTAGGGCACCAGAGACCTATTCTGAGAACCTGTGACTTCTCAGAAGTTGTGAAACCCAATTTTGTAGGGTCGTAAGATGTTGGTTGTTGGTCACCTTTGATCTCCTTTACTTCACTAGAATTCATTGTTGTTCGTGGTGAAACCTGCAATAAAGAAGAAGCACATGGAAAACCCTTTAACCACATCAAATAATAAAAATAAATATGTAAAATGAGGGGTTAGGTTGTCCTCGATTGTCAACAAAGTGAACTTACGACTGAGTGTTGCATTACATCTTAGACCCAATGTAATTCTATGTGTGTGTGTGTGTGTTGAAATCGTGCCTGAGTGGATCTTGTTCTGTCGCACTTAATAACGAGCAATAACTAGATGTAAAAGATGTAGATAGATGTGTGCGTGAAAGTATAAACTTCCCCTCCTATGTGTGTATGCGAAGTATAAGTCCACTTGTCCCTTATGTAAACCTAGATGGATGCTTGAATTCTTTGATAATGCTTTTGGATGCAACCTTAGGTGGTGATAGCTAATGTTTAGTGTTTGGTCCTTCATAATGGTCACATAGCTTTGTATTTATATGATTCCCTTATTTGAATTTCGTAATTAACCACTAAAAGGCCGACTAGTAAAAAACAAGATGCCTCAAATGGATAGAAAGGACCCAAAAGATGTGAACAAAGTACAAAGAGGTTGAGGGCACCCATAGGGGACATAAGCACCTAGAGTTTGCGTCTTGGCTGGGCATTGGTGTCTAGAATGAGAAATGTCGAAGTATGAAAAGACAGACTAGGAAAGAAGGAGTGTAAGACCAAGAGAGAAAATAGAAAGCAAGAAAAGATGGCCAAAGACAGTGGTCAATTAGTACTTTTATCACTTAGGAATCATATAAATAGTGTTGTGTGATCAAGAATAGAAATATACCCAAAGTGTGTGATTTAGTGTCTACATTCCCTCAAAGAAAAAGAAGCTACATGAAAATAGGCATATTAAGGGGGCATTAAATTGATATATATGTGAAATGTAATCCATTTTACTATAGGTAGTCCTATGTGAAGTAATATTTTTTATACGTAACTGAGGTTTGATGGTTCCCACTCCAAAAATATTGATTTACCAATAATATTTACATTATAAACTATTATATATTGAGATGTTGTCCATGGTTCTAAGAACCAAGAACAATGTTGTCAAAAATATGAAAATTCTATTTACAAGCAAGAGGACCATTAGATAGTCACACCATCATATGTATAGACTATATTATTAAGTAAACCTGTAGGTGAAGGGATCATGGATTAGACGTCAAAAAGAAAAAAAATAGATGATTGAGACATCACACTATAGCATCTTCCTCCACCTCCAAATCCATGTTTTTCATTTTCAAACCATCTGCTATCCACTATGTTGCGGGGCGGGGAGCCATTTCCCTTCCTATTGAAACATCATGTTATGAGGCCTACCATGTAGGAAAGGAATTTTGCACCCTTACCACTTTCCTTCTAAACTTTATAATCGACAGAGCCATATGAGTGATGGGGATACACAATATAACCAAATCTAAGTTTAGAAGTAGACAACTAATGGATTCCTTGTCACGATATTGGTTGATAACTGTTCAAAAAAGTTGGACACAATGTTGAACCAATTTTTAGCTCCGCAAATTATTTGTTTGCCATGATGTCATCAATCATCAAGCCCAAACCGAGAGAGGAGTCCAAGTGGTTGTAATTCAATTTCTTCAACCACGGGGATAAGTCCAACTGGCGAGTAGGTTGGATAAAGTGTGTAATAATGAAAAACACAACACACTTGTTTGGATAGATCCAAAATAGGTTTTCCACAAAGACATGTAATTTTGTAGTTCATGCGTGGGCATTCGACAAGCTCAATATAGTCCGTGGAAATAACTACCTTAATGGTGTTCAAAATGGGCTCACGATTGGACAATGAAAAAATGGTGTAACGTTTTGTCATACATTTTTAGAAGAAGGTCATCTCTCATTTTCACCAACCAAGTGGAATTGAGGGAGTTGAGGGTCTTCCATTACTATTTATTAGCAAATATAATTAAGCAAAGGTAGAGCTCGAGACAACAATGTAAAGGTAGACGAGGAAAAGGCATGAAGGTGGTGATCATGAATATATGGTGAGGGAAGCATGTGATGAGTTATTAGGACTCCAATCCCGAAGTATGTGAAAAAAATTGTAAGATAGTACAATCAAACTATGAGAAATAATGATGAGCTTACATGTGGGATAAGCTAGTGTTGTTCACTTTGGTGAATCACATGGGTGGATGGAAAGTAATGAAGAAGAAACTACCAAAGGCCATGCCATGGATCCACTAATTTATCAACCAGTCATCATAAAATTAGGAAGCTCCATGATTTGCAAAGAAATATTCCACTATAATTGCTTCCCGATAACAATATTGAATGCTCCATTTACAGAATTTGGGGAGTAGGTGATGAGCTTGAAAAAGGATGTTGTTCATTCTCCATACGCTATATTTTATGGATTTTATAGCACTAGTGATTACCATTGATTCCCCTTCAATACATATTTAATTGATGCCACAATTAAGAGCCATATACAAACCATAAACTAATGTTTAAGCCTTTGAACATTACATGTCCCATCTAGGAGGAATCTTTGGAATAATTCTTGATGATGAACCTAGTGCTTTAGAGATCCTAGAATTATCCCTTAAATCCCGTTGTAGTTTAACTTTAAAAATATAGGATCCAAAGATCCATTTAGTATTACACTTTCTAACTTCACTTTATAACCGAGACATTACAATAAACACATTATAAATACTATGTGAAATAATGTTAATTGATTAAAGAAATTGTAGAAATATTAAATACATAACTTAGTGTTATTATTAAACTACTTAGTAGCATCACAACTATTACTAGCAATCGCACGTGAAATGTGTGATGGAAACGGCAAAGGGGATGCGTCGAAGAAGATAAAATTAAGGGACATAAATATGGGATGAGGAAGAGGGAGATAAATATGGATATTGAGGGTGGACAATTCTAGGAGTTTGAAAATTATTGTGGGACCCTATGTAAAAATCCTCCTTATTCAAACCAGGCATAAACAAAACACATGTCATTTGTGTCAATCTCAAGAAGGGAATGGGGTGTGGGTGGTCATTAAAAATTCCAAGAGAAAATTGTATATGTTTGAATACCAAACTCTACATATGTTAGATATGGAAACTCTATGTTTATCTTTCCTGATGTCAATGATTTGAAGTACATTTGTGATTTGAGTTTCTTTCTAGTGCTAAAGGTCGCAAGAAGGGTTCCCCAGGTTAGTAGTCTTGATGAAGTTATCCATCAATGATCATTGGAAAAACACCTTGACCTCTCATTTCCTAATGTTCGACAGACACCATTACAAAGACTTGCATGTAGAAATGATTTTTAGGGTAATTAATATTTAAAGCATTGTCAAAAGAAAGAAATTGAGTTTTTCGTGTTCACCATGTCCTCCTTCGATCCTCTAGGTCATCCAAGGTTACAACTTGATAGAACATTTAAATTTGAAAATTATAAATTAGTTTCTTGGCTAGAAGATGGTAATTTGATTGAGTGCGTATGAAGAATATAATCTATTGATGAGACATCTAATATGAAAGCATGAAATATCTTTGAATGTATGGATATTAATTGAGGGAAGTTTGAAGATATTTCAACTCATATGTTGAGGCATGGGGGATTATGTATCCAACATCATTTAATTGTTTGGAGAATTGACGACAATGCAATGTTTGACCACCACATGTGATACAAAGCAATGGCCAAGTCGAGGGAAGATGCAAAATCTAGTGATCTTGTCAATGGTGTGAAGAGATGTTATATGCGAGCAAGTATTGATCACAATACAAAATACATTATCCATGATGTAATACGGCGTCGAACTTAGAGGACCCTCAATGTAAAGACCAATGCTTGTTGATTCCAAAACCAAATGCAAATCCAATATAAATTGAAGTTGATGGATCTATCTCGAACTCAATGAAGGTACAATCCTCGCCGCTAACATGAAGCTAAGTAAAATGATTGGGAGAAATGAGGCATTCACTTTACCCAGGTTTGTAGAGCAAAAAAATCCTATAAAGAAAGCAAAGGTGCAATCCAAGGTGTAAAGAGGAATGTGGGACCCTTTTATGGGACCTTATTTTTTTAAATGACAAGCTCTCTAAAAGCATTCACTACACGAGATATGGCCATAAGGCAATGACCAAAAACCCGAGTTGTTTGATATTTTCGCATGGTCATAATTTTGTAAACAATCTAGTTTAGGAAGAATGTTATAACATAATTAATTATTAACATTATAAACCTAAGAATTGGTAGCATGGAATATTGTTTGTGGATAATTTATAGTAGGCTTTTATTTTTTATGTATATATACATGATGGTGTCTACTTTTATAGGTTGTGTTTTTTTATGCAATGGTGGATTTTTGATTTGTGGATTTGATTCTATTACTATATGGTGGGATTTAGGTTGTGGATCAAAAGATTAGCACTTGGGGTCTTCCCAAACCTAATCTTGACAAGTACATGTACAAATTTAATATGGGTCAACCTAATCAATAACATTATTGAGCTTAAGAATAGCATTGCATCGTGTCTATTATAATCCATATGGAGGGGTCTCTTAGGCAGTGATATTACCTTGTCCATTAGTCATATGGTGCCAATAACCAACCCTTACATAACTGAAAGAAACATTATTTGTTTAGAAAATATGGGGAAAATAGGATTTGCTATTTTTTATGGCTCCAAGACTTTCAATTGGACGACATTCTACTTATTAGATAAGATGAATATATGAATGAAATTTTGGAAAGAAATAGGTGGGGATTAAATACCTGCATGTCCCACACCTCTTTAATGACTCCGATTGTCCCTACCCAAATAATATTTGTTAAATTTGTTCCACTTTATCGTCTCAATGTCACTTACATTATTCATACAATTGAAATTTGCTCTTAAATGGGACCAAATAAAAAAATAGGAATATCCGATCTAGGTTCCACGTCACTGCAAGTTGCACTTAAATGGGGGCCCAAAATATTCTTTACATCTTGATGAGATCTCCCAGTAGCTACCTAAAACCTTGAAAATGCAAACATCCATAAGTGGACTTTGGGATACATTCCTAGTCATGTGACATGACTTGTCTTCTACATGTGTCAGTGAAGCTATGTAACAAACATTATCCTTACGAAATTTATGCTTTTTTAATGTTGGATTGTCTAATTATCTCGACAACAATTGGATGATATAGAATGCTTCTACAAAGGCTCTCTACAAAATGTAAGCCAAATGATCATGCGAAAGAGTTATAAGTGTGAGGTTATATGTTGGATTATTTTTCAACCTTATGATATTTCCCCGTAATTTGATGACAGTTTATATTTATATCCTTTTCAATATAGTAAGTAATTATCCCAACCTTCCAATCTTGTATTGTGTTATTGACTGTAACGACGATTGAGTGTTGGGAACCCTAGGAGGAATAAATACCAATTAGGAGGTTATATTTTCCTCGAGACAATCGAACCAAACCGAAGACACATCAACATAAGTGGTTTGTATATGGATGACATACGTAGATGGTCAAGATTGAGCCAGATTGTCAACCTCTTTACAAATCCGATCCTAGTAATCCCACTCTCTGACCTCTATCAGACCAAACAACCTTGAATCTAATAGAGCAAGTCCATCAACATAATAATATGTAACATCCCCCAAATGTATTCATTGCATGCTACACATAACAAAATACATATGATATGTCATAAGCTTTGCAATCAAAATGCTAACATAAGGTCATTTCATTGGAAAAGGAGACATTTTCCTATTATTAATTGAGATGTCATTAAATGGTTTTTTAACCACTTAGCAACCATCGAATCCCTCCAAATATATGGGACAAATGAACATATTCACGGTGTTGGCTATACCCTATAGAAAATGTTTCGACCCCATCCAAACTACATAGAAAACACATGCATATGCTTCTACAACCCTGGAAAAGAATCTTCCCTTATGCGAGATAAAAGTTTCCCTTGTATCCGAATATTCGGAATATTCGAAGTGGAAGCAAGTTGCGAAAGCGCTCTGGTACCTTGCGTGTGGTCTTTGTTTATTTAATTCTGGAATATGTTTGTTGTTTAAATACTTGAGAATAACATATGTTTGAGAGGCTGTGTTTTTTGTATTGTTGATATACAATGTATAAATATATATTTTTGTTAATTTGAGTTCGAGTTTACGTCAAAAATTTAATTATATATAATTTAGATTTTTATTAATTTGTTTTTTTGTTTTTGGTTATTATTTAAGTGTGTAGTTGCATTGAAATAATTTGTTATTAACTATGAATATCAACAATGTTGAATTTTAACGTTCAATGTTACATGTCACAATAAAATTATTTGAGGGTCTAGCATTTTATATGAACATCATTTGGCATGTAAAATTTAATACGTATGTCAAATTTGTTTTTATAATAACTATTACAAAATACATAAATTGAGTTAAATTTTATATGGATATTGTTCTTTGTAATAATCTCTCATAGTTTTATGACTCTATTTAATCTGGATAATATATTTGACTATTCAATTTAATAATTTTTCACAGATTGACGTTTTCCCATAAAAATTAATGTTGCAGTAACTATTTGAAGATCCATAAACATTATTAAATTTTATGAAAATATAAAAACAATTTCAAATTACAATTTAAAAAGCTGTTGAAGAAAATAATAGAAATGATTCACTAATAATCACTCATGCAAACTCATAATAGAAAATGAGTTTTAGTTTCCAACTTCTCGCAAGTTAAATCTTCAAATTTCACTTTTCTTACAAAATCCCAAATCCAATGCATCGAGTCCACTATTGAATCTTTATTTGTAAGAAAAAAATAAATCTAAAATTACAAATCAAAATCAATAAAATGAAGCTAAACAAAATTGAAATAAAGCTAAAAAAGAAATTAAACAAAACTAATTAAAAATCCAAATTAATAGATGTTTCTATTTTATCAATTAGATATGAAGATGTTTATATTGCATTAATAAAATATTAAGATAATTCTATAATTTTTATTTTATTTACATTCAAAAGTTTTCATTTTCATTTATGTTATTTTTGTCAAGAATCTCACAAAATTATAATGTGTAGTGTATGTGTAATTTATAATTTTCTTATATTTACTTGTCAATCATAACGATAAAAGTGGTTGTATTTTGACACCTAAAATGACTAAAAACATCTAAACGCCTTGCAAAATCCAGCACTTAGTGTTTTTAGTCATTACTTAAACTACTATTTTAATGTATTTTTAGTAATTATTATAAAGGGCCCCCTTAGTCGTTTAAATGACTTTAATGTGTAGTCACTACTTTAATAATTGTTTTCTTAATATATTTCCGGCAATAATCATAAGAATTTTTTGAAATATGTTTGTAGCAATAATTACAAAATAAAGGGACTTAATTAGTAAAAATTTGTTTCTTGACGAGAAAGGGTGAAAGGGAGGAATCGTAAATATAATTTACCACTTTGAGCTTCTCACCCTCCAACTTTTTTCATGTCCGTAATTTTAGAATGTAGTGCCTTATAAATTTATAAAGACAAATGAGAAATATAAATTTATAATCTTGTAAAATCAGAAGAGAAAAAAGACTACACAATTCTAAAAATAACTAAACTCTAAGAACTACTTAATAATAAATACTAAAAATATTAGTAGATTTTTTGAAAAATTACTATATTCAAATGAGACATTAACATATTCTTCACACATGAAATAGTTTTTTTTTTACTGGTGTACATGATTGATATTAAAACAATGGTCTCGGGCCTATGTGATTAGTTGATATTCTTGGGAGGTGCCATGTTAGCATTGTTTCTTATATGGTCTATGTAGAGAATTAGGTCATGTCATTAAACTATGGAGGCTCTAAAAAGAGGGCTAATCCTTTGCGTCAGAAGTACAAAGCCAATACGAGTGGTGACAAGAGTTTCTGACTGAGACAAGGGCTCTCAATGTAGACAACGCATGTTTTTAGAGGAGATTGGCTACGTGAAAAGATTGCAAGTCTCTCATAAATTTTTATAGAGTAAAAGAGGATTCATTGAATAATAAATACTCATAAACCTTTACGTATATGATCATTATTTATACATTATTAATAATATTCAACAAATTTTGTAAGGGGAGATTGGCAAATGGCACGGTAAAAGAGGATTCATTGAATCCCCTTCCGTAAATACTCTAATTAAAGTGGCCCCGTTCCAAAATTGGGTGTGCATTGAAACACGGAAAGAACACAAACAGTTGTCTAATAAAGAAGTACTTTCCCGTTTAAGGATTCCCGAATATCCGTTGATGACCATTGTTTGGAAGCGTGCCAGTTTAGCAATTAATAATTATGATTTACCAAGTTCATTGAAATGCCGCTCTTACTTATTTCCCTTTTGTCGTTGCATTGAAATTTGGTGCAGCGGTCACCCGCGGACTAAAAAGCAGGGGGTACACGTCCACGTCAGACCAAAATGTAATTCAATCAAACTCGAATTGTGTGACAGAACATAAACGTAGAAAATTAGGGGTTAAATTTGACGGCCGTTTAGACGTTTTTCGTGATTTTAGACGTAAAATACTTGTAAATATTTTATCTAACCGTCACACGCGACTTGCACATTTAAAACGTGACCGTCAATTTTTATATAGGTTTGTATATAAATATTATATATAATAAATATAGAATAATTTGTAAAAAATAACATTATTTTGTGTTTTTGAAGCGCAGATTGAAAAATTACCGTCACTCAAAAATTGTTTGTGACAGCATAGGTGGCCGTCAAATTTAACCCCTGCATAGAATGTACCGACCTCGAGTCAATTAACTTGTTAACGTTTCACGCACGAAACTAAAATGGCTTTGTTCTCCATCAAGGGTTAAATTTGACTTTCAAAAATACAATTTAGTGTTATTTATACATTATTAATAAAATATATAAAAAATTATTTCACACATTTTTATGTTATAGGTATTTTATAGTGAGGTGTCTTCTGTTTTTCGTCATGCTTGTTTGGATGGACTTTGTTTTACTTGCTTTCATAACATGTATGCGATGTTCGTGACCTATCTTTACGGAAACAACGTTTGTGCTTTGATTCTAGAATTCTTTTGATATGGGCACCTTTGTGGTTTCAGATTTGTGGAATGTTATTCCTTGAGTGTTGCACAAATATGCCCGCTTTTATTAATGTTTTTTTGCCCCTTAGCATTTGGCATGTGCTTTGCATGAGGCATTTTCTGTCCATCCGCCTAATGTTCTTTGCATCTTTGGCACAAGTGGCTCACTACATGGAGTAGCATTCTGGGAATATTCAAGTATGTGTATTGTTCGGTTTATTATTATTATAAATAAGATCTAAAGAAAGCCATGATAGAAATCAACTAGTTTTCCATTCAACATTGGTTAGTTGAAACAGAAACACAGTTGGTATTGTAATTGAGGGGTGTTAGCATTAAGAGAGCAAAACAGAAACAAATATTGAGGGGTGCTATCATCATGGAAAGAAAAACTCTTGTATGTGAATATCACAGGTAAAAAACCGAGGTCATTATTAGAGGGCTTGATATGGGGACCTATTTTCGCAATCTATTTAGAAATTTGATTTAATTAAAATGTTATTATTTAAAATTTTGATGGACATGTCGAAGAGAATTAAGCACTTCTTTAGATGCATGGCTCCACAACCTTCAAATGGAGAACCTCAAATCAAACATATACACCCCAAGAAATAACTTCACAATATGCACGACGTACCTTTGCACGCCCATAGGGGAGCAACTAATTTTTGTAGGTGAATTCAATTCATTTCTTGGGTGGTTGGAGTAGGATTTCGGATTTCTCCTCTCTCCTTCTCTATTCTTCTTATATATTATAAGGAGGGGCATTTTTCTAAAGGTTGGACAATTTTTCCTTGCACCCTCCCTTCTTCTCTGATCTACAAGTGAATTTGTGGAGTTCAAACCTCCCATTTCAATTGTAATGCAAGTTTATGCCTCTTGGCCATTGTAATGGATTGTATCAAATTCTTGGAGCAATAAAAATAAGTCTGTGGATGATTTCAACCCTCTCTTATGTTCATTATATCTTCCTAATCTCTCATTACAATCTTGGTTATATGTGCATGGTGGTTGGTGGGTGGTTGTATTACACTTTTAATGGTTTGTGTTTAATTGCAAAGCAGGTGTTCAACATTCCTTTTGTGCATCACCTCTGTTAGTTTAGGTTGTTTTCTTGCATCTTCTTAACCCTGTCTCCTTGGCAAGCTAGAGTAGGTTTTAGAGTAGATCCTCTACATATGAATGTTGGCATCTGAACAGAGGAATAGGAACCGGCCTTCATCTGGAGAGCTTTCCCGATTACAAAGTCCCACACTTTGGGAAAAGATCCATGTTATGCAATCACACTGAGAGTTTCAACTCATCGAGTTACAGACATTCAGGGGTGCTGTGATTATGCATCAACAACTATTTTGTTGAATCTCTAAATGTAATAAAAAGTGAGTAAATGGGAAAAGATATAAATGTGATTCATATGTGTGGGTGTGGGTCACGTGGTTTCACCCATGTAGGCCAAGCCAAGAAACGTAAATCTAAAGGTGAGGAATCGCGGGACAATAAGACCGTCAGGAATCCCGTGATCAAATCAAAATGCACATGGTAATTGCTTTCCCAAAAGTAAGAGGATTCAACTATATTTAAGGGTAGTCTAAAGAGTATACACTAGACTCTCATATTTATGAAGGGTAACCATAAATATAACAAAATATTTAAAAAATTGAACAAAATAAGGCGTAAGTCTAGAGTGACTTTATACATTTATAGTATCAGTCCCATATGACATCTGGATATAAAGTTATTTCTCAAATAGAATTTATATAGAGACTTAATACTTTTTTAATGGTATCAAAATAAAAGGATATTTTAAGAATACAACTTGGATGTCCCTTACTCATAGCTGCTTAAGCTGAAAGTGTATTTACTATTTCTTGTCTCATTTGCCTTTGGAATGTATTTTGCTTGGCAGATCTAGCTTAGAGAAGTTGAAAAAGGAATTGCAAGCAAGCATTGACAAAGGCATTGCATTTGTTTGACAATAACTTCGTGCTTATGTTGTGAGGAGAAGATTCCTTGTTTTAGAGCATGCTTTTAGTTACCCATGTAGGAGTTTAAATCATTGTTGACATTCTTACCAGGTAAGAAATTCAACGCGTTTCTCTTCTTGTACTTCATTTATATTTGGCTGACATCCAAAGAAGATGTGAAAACACTTTCTGGTTTAATTATATCAAAAATTGCTTGTATTGGTGAGATAGATCGAATTCGCTATTGCCATAACAAGTGTCAAATTGTAACAAAATTAATAATAATATATCTAGGTGCTTTTAATTTTACATCCGAAATCCTCCATCTCTCCATCAAAAGTCTTTGGTTCTTATTCATTTTAGAAAAATCACTGTTGACATTCTTACTAGGTAAGAAAGTCAATGTTTCTCTGCGTGTACTTCATATATATTTCGCTGACATCCAAAGAAGAGGTGGAAACATATTTTGGTTTAATTCTATCAGAAATTCCATGTATTGGTGAGATAGATTGAATTCACTATTGCCAGAACAAGTGTTAAATTGTAATAAAATGAATAATAATAAATATAGGTGCTTTTAATTTTACATCTGAAATCTGCCATCAGTCCATCAAAATGAATATAGACTTCTGTTGTAAGTTATATAAAACAATAAATGTGTTGATAAACCATGACATGAAATTATCAACCATCTTAGTTTCTAATTCATCTTGTGTAAGAAAATCTATGTTCCTAAAGTCGCAAAAATTGTCGCAAATGGTGAATTCCCATACTAGAACTCATTACAGAGTTTTTATATATATCCAACACTATGCGTACAATAATTTCTGTCGTGACTTGAATTCAGGTTGGAGAAAGTAGATATAAGAAGCTCGGCTAACCAGGAAAAAGTTCTTGGTACCCTCATTTCTGTCGGAGGAGCAATGATAGTCGCTTTGTACAAGGGTCTAGTCATTATATTTTCTTTGCATCTAAACCATGGCTTAGAAGAAGGTGACTATATTGCAGTGAAAACATCATCAGTAAGAGATTGGATCATCTGATCTATTTTTCTTATAGGGGCTTTAATCTCTTGGTCAACTTACACCGTAATGCAGGTAATTAGTTTGAAGTTGGGCTATGTATGAATCTCTGTTCTTCAACATTTTTTTCTAATAAGAGGTTTATAATAAATATTGTATTTAGGTGGCAACATTGCAGAGATATCCAATTGAATTATCAATTATTGCTTTTATGACCACACATGGCAATTATGCAATCAACCATTCTCACATCTATTATTGAGCACAATTTAGCTATTTGAAGTTTAAAATGGGACATTGGTGTCATAAGCATTTCATATTTAGTAAGAAATAGTATTACTAACTTTATCCTCATGTTGGTAGCTACAAACTAGAAACAAGCATACCTTCATAATCAATATAATAATCCTTTTCTTGTAGGCAATTATTGGTACATGGGTTACTTATACCTTGCAAACTTGGTGAAACAAAGAGGAAAGGACCTTTATATGAGGCAATTTTTAAGCCCATTGGCATAATGATCACAATTATAGTACCCCGCGTTTCTTGGTGACAAACTTCACATTGGAAGGTCTAACTTCTAGCATTCTTCAGATTCAACTAACCTTTACGTTTTGACGAGCAAAGAGAGAGAGAGTACAATATAAGGAAAAACCCCATAACATGAATTTTCTCCGTTTGAACTATAGTCATTATTGTCAAGTCTCTATTAGAGGGTACACTTTCCCATTTATCCACAAAGTTACTTTCCTCGTCTTTGGTCTTCTCTCGAACCCTTCATTTCCTCCCCCATTGTTTCTCTCCCTCCAATTTGACTTCCTCAATAAATCTCTTTGAACATTTCCATCATAGATTTCAAATAAGATTGTTAATTTTAATATGGATAGAACACTGAATATTTACAATTAAAATATGTGTCGATGACCATTGTTTGAAATGAATCACACCGCGCGTAGCAAGGCCAATTTAGTGTACGCCATGCCATTGCCGTATGTTCCCGCATCGTCGACCAATTTCAGGCAAAAGTCGCTATTTCCGTTTGTTCTTGTATTGGAATTTGGTGCAGACGTGGGCTCTACATGATCGGACCAAAATATAATTCAATTATTCAACCCAACTCGAGTCGTGAATTGTTAACATACACGAAAGTACAATATCCCTCTCTACAAGATGGATATTCTTCTAGAGCCCTGGAAAAGAATCTTCCCATGCGAGATAAACGTTTCCCTGTATCGGAATATTCGGAATATTCGGAGTGGAAGCAAGTTGCGAAAGCGCTCTGCTACCTTGCTTGCGAAGCAAGTTTCGATTCTGCGATTCTTTGTTTATTTAATTCCCACAATATGTTTGTTGAAATACTTGAGATTTACATTTGTTACAAACATTTCCAGTAGAATGAGGGATGCTTTTTACAAAGACTATCATCTGCAGGAAGAGATCGGCAGAGGCAAGTTTGGGAGTATTTACCGTTGTGTAAACACACAAACGGGAGAAGTTTTTGCCTGTAAAACCATACAGAAAGCTAACTTGCACGATTCCCTGGACAGGGATTGCCTCCGCAGTGAGATCGCCATTTTTGAATATGTGCGCAGGCATCCTCGAATCGTTGAACTCCATGGATTTTACGAGGATGAGGATTGCGTGTGGCTGTTGATGGAGCTGTGCTCCAGCGGAGATCTGTTTGACAGAATCACCGAGAAGAAAAGGTTGAGGAAGATGAGGCGGCGGCGGTGTTGAAAAGCCTGATGGAGGCCGTCCATTTCTGCCACCGCAAGGGCGTCGCTCACCGAGATCTCAAACCGGACAACATTCTCTTCGCGGATGACTCTTCCTTTCCCAAACGCATCAAGCTCGCCGACTTTGGCCAGGCTTCCTCCTTCTCTTCAGGTATTCTACATTTTCTTTTCTCTGTTTTTACGGTCGAACAGGGGAACCGGCACGTCGCCATTATAATCTCTCTCTCCTTGGCTAACGATTCGATTCCAGTGAAGCTACTTTAAACCCTGCCTTTCCCCCCTAAATTTGACCTTGAGTGAGAGAAACCCTAAGCCGCTGGTTTGGAACAGCTGACCTAAAACTGGCGTACGCTCAGGGGAAGCATTCCGCACTTTCTTTTTTACTTTCAACTTTTTGTAAGCCGCCTTCTCTTCTGTTTTCTGATAATAGTTGGGGGAAATGAAAATGTTGCAGGGGAAAGGATGAGAGGAATAGTGGGGACTCCCTATTACGTTGCGCCAGAGGTTCTGCAAGTGAAAGAGTATGATGAGAAAGTGGATGTGTGGAGTGCAGGGGTCATTCTGTACATAATGCTCAGCGGAATTCCTCCGTTTGACGGTGATTCGTCGCAGCAGATATTTGAGGCGGTTTTGTGTGGGAGGTTGCGGTTTCCAAGCGATCCGTGGCTCTCAATATCACATTCTGCAAAGGATTTAATTCGCCGAATGCTCTGCAGAGACGTAGAAAGAAGATTCACCGTCCATCAGGTGTTAGGTATATAAAATTCGATCTTGTTGCCGTTCCGATTGGTTTTTCATGGGGTTTCTGTTATTTCTCACTAATAATTTTTGTTGTTTTACACAGAGCATCCTTGGATGGTCGACACCTGTTTTTAAGGGTTTCATCGTCATTGATGACGCAGAGGCTGCAGCCGATACCTATACGGAGTGTTTTTTCTTTTGGCATTGAGTTGAGGTGAAAGCTATAAAAAGATATGTATAAATTGGAAAGTGATAGGCTGTACTTTAAACGGGGTGCCCTCTTTTTTGGAAGGTTCGGTTCATAAACAGTACTTTACATATGATGTATACAGGCTGTATTTTTGTGAGTTTTGTGTTCATATACAATGTATAAACAACTCATTTTAGTAATTTGAATGAATAAATATTTTTTATACACACATTTTGAATTTAAGTTTTGTTTTTTTCGTGATTAGTTAGAATTTGCATGTTTGTCCATAGATTCTTATAAATTAATTGATAAAACACATGCTCACAAATAAAGAGTTATGAGTGTAAAACACTTTCAATTTATTAAACATCAAATAATTTTGAATATTAATATTGATTGTTTTTAACTATGTTTATTATTTCAAGACTTTTTTCATAATATATTTTTAGTTGTAATTTCAAGACTTTTGTTTTGTTGTACTTTCCTAGCTATTTTGTATCTTATTGTGTTAATATAATATAAGATCTTTTTCATCAAAAATAAAAAAAAATGTATTTTTAATAATTATCAAAGGGGACTCACTTAGTCATTTACCTAAATGACCTCAATGTGTAGCGACTACTCTAACAACTTTTTTCTTAATGGATTTTTGGCAATCATCACAAGATTTATTTCATAATATATTTTTAGCAATAATTCTAAAGTAAAGGGACCCACTTAGTCATTACTTAAATAACCTCCATGAGTAGTCATTATCTTAACGACTTTTTTCTTGAGATGAAGGAATGGTGAATGTAATTCACTACTTTTGGCTTTCGTTTCATGTTGTGAAAGTTTTTTGGAGAGTGTAATACTTTATAAATTTCAAAAGAAAGAACAAAAATAAACTTTTATAATGTTGAAACACTAGAATAGCACAAGGCTACACAATTCAAAAGATATTTGAACTTTAAGAAATGCTTGCTTAATAATAATGACTAAAATATGCTAGAAGACTTAAGATTTTCTATGTGCAAATGGGACATTGACGTTTTCTTCTTATATGAGATCAAATTTAATTTTGTATCGTGTATCATATGCGATTAATATGTAAACTATCATGGGAAATGCAATGTGGGAATGTCTTTAGCCACGGCAAGACAAATGTGTGGCATCTCAACATTAGAATTTTCAACTAACACAACTTTGTGAATTAGTATCTATTTTCATTTGGAGAACTCGTCAAATATGTTTGCAACATAATTAAGAGAAATGAATTATGATAAAATTTATAAAGAGGAGGGAATAATCCACTATTTTCATACACAACTTGCAACATTCAAAAGATAAATTAACTATTACCTTATTTTCTCTTGTAATAATGACTTGAAAATGTTAATTATGCTAAAGCGAGAATGTCATAACCAATATGATAAATACATAGATATGATTTAGATATCTAGAATAATTCATTATATATCTAAAACCTAATGGAAGGTTCTAGTAAAATGTTAATTTTAAAATAAAAATAAAAATTTCAAACTCACGTGGAGTTTGACTACATCTTTAAATATTATCCAAATATGTAGCAACTTGAAGGTATGTCAAAGAGGAAAGAGATCAACTACTCTACTATGTTAGTGTATGTAATGTATTAAAGTCTATGCAAGTGTTGAGGTTGTGGCATTGATCGGTCGAATGAGGAAAATGAATCTATAAAAGGCTCCAAAACGATCGAAAAATTGAAATGAAAGTCTCAATGAAGTTGGAAGTTGTGAATCAATGACCTTGTGAGGATGATTGGATGCGGGTGTTAGCTCTAAATCAGATGTGTGAAGGGAAAGTTGATGTTTAGTGAGTGTCGGTGTCAGTGCTGAGGGGGAGTTTGTTTGATGAGTTGGATTCATTATTTCAATGGGGTCCACACATTGCAACAAAAATAGATGGAACATGGGAAATATAGGAGGGTAGGGAATGGAGGGAGGTAGTGGGGCTCATAGATAGCCACAAAGGTTGTGCGTGCTCTATACAATCATTGGTTTCTTTTTAGAAGAATATGAACATGGGTGTGATGGGAAAAATATCAATGGATAGTGGGTCTATAAACCACTTTAATGGGGGTCGGAAAACATTCATGGTCTATGGGCTATATGATTGGTTGATATTCACAGGAGGTGTCATATCAACATTACTTCTTGTATAAGTTCTTTGGATAATTAGGACTTCTGATTTCACCATGGAGGCTTTACAAACAAGAGCCAACCCTATTCCTCAAAAATGCTAGGCCAACAATAGTTGTGAATGCAGTGTGTGTGTGTGTGTGTGTGTTTTCATTGACTTCAAGACAAGGGCTTTGAGAATGTTTACAATAATCTAGTGGTGGGTTATACAATTGGTAGGTCGACCAAGGAGTTGGATGGGAAAAGGACGATGTAGTTGCGGCAAGACCCACATTTAAAAATTAAGAGTTTATCAAAAATTATACAATTGTGATCTAAATAAAGATTTTGGCATGATAATTTCACATTTCTATTAATTTATCTTTATAGGGATATTTCATTATCATTTTAAAAACAACATTTTTGGTGTGACGAGAGAGTAAAAATATAGTCAAATAATTTGAGAAAAAGACATAAAACATAAGTCATTGAAATTACCCACAAACACAAACAAATCGTAAACAACTTTAGATTTGTTAAGACAAGATTACTTGTCATTTAGTATTTGCTCTTGTGGATTAAAAAATAAACCTAATGATATTAATATAGACCCATAATGACATCATTATGTTACAATATTGTATGAATGAGTATCTCGTGTCGACACACAATTTTGGATTGAAGCCATCTACAAAAACTATTCTTTCCCTTTAGCAAGAATCTCTACTTTGACCAGCTATTTAACATTAAATGGCTTTAACATTTAAATTCACAAGCCACGTAATCACTCTTTTTAAATTTAAATTCGGTTATTCCCTAATCACTCTTTTTGTTTGGCATCTTTGTGCGTGTTTAGAAAGCAAATATTATTAGAGATAACTTCGTATTTTTAGTCAATTTAATTCGCCGGAGGCGTTTACTTTGAAGAAGGCATTGTTGGAAAGTGTCAAATTCCGGTGGCTTAATTTTACAGGTTGCCGGATTTTAGATATTTTCGTAAGTCATAGATATTTACTATTCTTTGACTCCACATCGTTTAAATGACATTTTAGACTTGGCAATAACCATTCTTTGGTGCCCTTGCTTTTGGGAGTGGTCGGCCTAAGAATCCGGCGTTTACTTTGAAGAAGGCATTGCTGGAAAGTGTCAAATTCCGGTGGCTTAACTTTACAGGTTGCCGGATTTTAGATATTTTTGTAAGTCATAGATATTTACTATTCTTTGACTCCACATCGTTTAAATGACATTTTAGACTTGGTAATAACCATTCTTTGGTGCCCTTGCTTTTAGGAGTGGTCGGCCTAAGAACATCATGAGTAAAATTATCTTTACACTGGAATTGTTCTTTGAATAAAATTATACACATAAAATTGAAGCCCTCTCCGGCGTAACTTGCAACTCATTTGCAATTGCTAGTAGTAAATAAGATTGTTAATTTCTCTCATAATTTTTTGAAATATTCTAATTAACTGCTCCCATTCCAATTGATGCAAAAGTACACCGAAAAAACACAAAATATTTGGAATATTCGTTGATGACAATTGTTACTATTAGGAATGAATCTATATACCCAACGAAGCAAAGGTAATTTAGCATATGCCATGTACTTTGACATTGTATTGGAATTTGGTCACGAGGTGGCGATTCTCCCTATAATTTGCGCCTATGTTCCATCGATGACTCGTGTCCTTATTTATGGCCATTTGATGCTACGTGGTATGTGCTTTCAAGAGTGTGTTTTTTTTTTTTTTTTTGGGTTATTGAAAAATATATTGTGCTTTGTAACATTTTTGTAAAACTCGCACAAGGATTCAAATCAACGATTTATCATCAAATAACATGTATTTTTATCAACTCAGGATCGTTTCACATATAGCTCTATAACATTCTAAATCTACATATTAAATTAAAAAAATCGCACATGATTAGACATATTCGACGGGGACCACCCATGCAGGGACATACATGTCGTTTATGGTGCATTTCTACTATTTTTATGGGCATGAATTTAAGGCGGTGCATTCTATTAGGGGAATAACTTCTACCATTTGGTGACGGGCCTTAGTCATAGACTCCCAAAGTAGGTGGTACACGTCCACGTCGAACAAAATATAGTTCAACCCAAGTTGAATTTAAATAAAAAGATGGGACTAAACTTCTACCATTTGGTGACGGGCCTTAGTCATAGACTCCCAAAGTAGGTGGTACACGTCCACGCCAGACCAAAATATAATTCAACCCAAGTTGAATTTAAATAAAAGAGATGGGACTAAACTTTTGGTTAATTTTTCTTTATATTTTTAAAGCAACATCGGGTGACATAATTAAGGAAGTCCTCTTCATGGGAACATAACATAAGATTATGTTTTTTGGGAGGGACTTTCACTTCTTTGTTGAAAAAAAAAGGTCCCTTGAAGTTATTTATAAGAAATTAATAAAATTGGTGTGGAAAATAAGAGTTACATTTTTTTTATCCATTGAATTTAAGAAGTTGATGGTGAGTGGGATGGAAGTTTCCTCTATAATATATAGGTTTTTTTTTTTTTCCAGATTTAGCATGTAATATGCATTTTTGCCATCAATCTTTTGACATTTTAGAGGGATTTTTAGTAACTTGGTATCGTTGTAATAATCATATGTGGGGTTATGGAGGGGGTTCCTAAATTATCTTTAGGAGTGTTGTTGAGCAATTAAAAAAAATTATGGAACCATAGTGTAGCTTAAATTCCCCTAAATTTTATTAACAACATCCACTAAGATAGTTTAAGAGCCTTAGAGCCCTCTTCCATGAAAACATAGCCTAAAAAAAGATATCATTATAGATCCCCCAAAAAGACTCTTCCCTATAGTGATATAAAAATATTTTTGTTTCCCCAACAAAAATGAAGTTGTATGTTCTTATTGTGTTTTTTGAGTTGAAATAAGTGAAGTTATTTTTTTTAATTAAATTCCTGAAACTACATACAAGTGGTATAAATTTGATTGTTTAAATACTTAAAAGACACAAATGTAAGTAATAATTTTAGATCTAACGGAAGAGATTCACTAATGCAAGTTTAGAAATATTTATTGTTGTCTTAACATAAAGACTGGGGAAGTTTTTTCTTGTAATAATTATACATAAACATGACTTATGTGATTCCCTAGAATATGTGTGCGAGCATCATAGAATTGTTCAATACCATGAATTTTATGAGGATGAAAATTATAAATGTGGCTACCAATGGAGATGGGCTCTTGCAGAGATCTATTTGAAACAATTCTTGAGAAAAATATTCCATAAGGATAATTATGGGTACTAGTTGGTATGATGGTCATCAAATGATCATACGAGATATATGGGTACAATATCTAGGCTTGATTTAGTTGTTTCCCTTTCCATTTTGTAAAAGAACCCCATTTAGTCATTACCTAAATGATCTCAATGAGTAGTCGTATGCTAATGACATTTTTCTTCATCTATTTTTGGTTATAAAGGTAAAGGGACTCTCTTTATTATTACATAAATATCCCTGAATTTCCAATTTATTATTTGAAGGGGAATGGGGAGTGAGAGGAATGGAAAATTAAATTCACCACTTAGAGCTTCTCACCCTCTAGCTTCTTTCCATGTTGGAAAATTTTGTTTCGAGTATGTAGTGCCGACATATCTTCCTTGTATCGAGTTATTTACCAATGTGTGATTAACCCAATTGCAAACCAATCACGTGTTTTATTAGGTTGAGTTGAATCCTTTGAAGGGTAATTTAATTTAATTATATTTTATTAAGTTGTTTGAAGACTTTCATGACCAAATTATTTAGATTATTGATTTTTGTGGGATTTTTAGGGGTGTGTTTTTAGTCATTTCCCCAAATAACCTCCACAAGTAGTAATTACCCCAATGTTTTTTTCCCCTCATGTATTTTTGGTAATAATCACAAAGAAAGAGGCGTTGAACATTACAAACAAATTCCCTCTCCTTGTTACCATTACCAAAAATACACGAGGAAAAAAATCATGGGGTATAAATCATCACTTGTTGATATCATTAGAGAAATGACTAAAAAAACATCAGTAAATTCCCACAAAAATAATAATCTAACTATTTTTATGTTATTGTAGAGGATGGCTTATACAATAAATGTGACATTGTGTAAATTATAACTATTGGCTTGTTTCAACATATTTCCCCATTTGAAAGGAAAGTGTGTTTTTAAACTATGTAATTACGTCGAAGGCTTTCCCCCTATGGGAAAGGCCCCTACGGACATTTCTACAATGTGTTAAATTTGACGGTTTGACGGCCGTCTGGACGTTTTAATGTTTTTTTTGCTATTTTTAACGGTTTTTTTAATCTCTGCATGCTCGGTATTTTTTTGCTATTTTAGAATCTATTTCGACCATTTTGTAAGTAGATAAAAAGAATCTATTTTTGCTGGTAAATGTTGGTAATGGATTGAAGTAGTAGCTTGTGATCTCTGCTACATGGATTCAAGCACTCGGAGAATTTGATAATGGGGATTTCCATGTTATAACTGTACATGTTTCATGTTCTTGACATTTATGAAATGATTTGCTTTAGAGTTCTGAGATGGGTGTCCATGGTAATTTGTATTGATTTTGATGATGCTGCTAAAGGGATTCAAGCACTAGGGTTTTTTGATAACAGGGATACCTAAACAATAAATATAAATATATGTTTGATGCATGTTTGTGATTGGCGTATTGTTTATGGCAGGGTGATTCTTGCTGCCCTCATGCCTCTGGAGGTATGACTAATTTCTCCTCTTGGATTTAATATCTTCTATTATTTTATGAAGACCATTTGCAATTAGATTTCTGCATCACACTGTTTTGGGCGCGGACCTCTGTATAATCCCTTGAGATTGCTTTCAAATTTTCTTCAGTTATCATGCAGTAATACGGATCAGATTATGATGATATTCCTTTTGTGGTAGAGAAATTTTCCTAAACATAAACTCGAGCATGAGTAAAAATTTTGTACTGCACACGTCCTCACCATTGACCATCCTCAAATTGTCTTGAAATGGGGAACACATTTCTGATTAAGTTTATTTTCCATTTAACGGATTATGCCCAAACAATTCAAAAAGTGAATAACTACTTTTTTGGAATGACATTCTTCTCACCTCTGAGGTTGGTTATGGCTATATTTTTCAGGTAAAGAGGAGAATAGACCTTGTCTATGATGGGGGAAGTGTTGGGCTTATGGGGTTGGTTTCTCAGAATGTTTACAATGGTGGCTGTAATGTTCTTGGGTAAGTTAAAGAAATGGATTTTTCCTGTTGGTGAAGGGAGAGATACAATTTCATTGGATTTTCCATAGACTTAAAGACATGACTTGGGTGTTATAATATTTTTTCTATTGCGAAACTCACTTATATATGTTAGCCAAATTACTGTCACATTTGTAGGTTTATAATACTTTTCTGAGCTCTTTGCTCAAAAAATGCTTAAACAATATCTTGTGTAAGAAAATGAAAAAATATAAATAGTTGGTGAAAGATCCCATAGCTTAGTAGGATTAGGAAATGTTTACAAAGTTGGAACAACACTGCATTTTTGTATCGAAGTGGGATGCTACTTATTTTTCACCCCCAAATGCAGTGTGTATTAGAAGATATTGAAAATGCATTTTTGTCAATAACAATATCTGGAAATAGTTTGCTTTCTATCATATGATTGTTCAATGTTTTAAACACCTAGAATGGATTTGTGTTCGATAGATAAAGTGTAAGTCGGTCATTTATTTGATGAGGTTTCTAGGTTGTGTATAGATGTCCACACTATGTGGAGGTTATATCCATTATAACCTATGAATTCCATCAATAATATATGTTTGAGAGCTCAAAAGGATTGCCTTCGTACAAACATCAACCACAACTACCATAGTAGAAAATAATGAAACAAATCCATCTTATCATTATTTAATGGAAACTTTAAATAGACACCTAATGTAAAGTTCAAGTTTCTTCCAAAACGAGAAAAGTGGGAGGATTTCAGATTGTTAAGTGGTTTGGAGTCTTAGACTTCTACCTTGGTATTATGAGCACTAATAGAGTGCAAAAACAAAGCTAATGCCATTGTCAAACCTTGCAATGCGCACATAACCACAATGCATGCAATTCCATACTTGCCTTAATGAATATAAGGTCAAGTACATTTTGATTCTTTTTCTTGTTTGTAATCTCAATCTCTCTGAAAGAAATGTTGGAAGGCTAAGACGATGATGCTAGGTAAATTTGCAATTTGATGGAAAGCTAAGACGATGATACTAGGTAAATTTGCAATTTCCTCTATAATTTATTTTCATAATTTAGTTGTTCATGTACCTTCAAAGTCGACTTGATTGAACTTGTATGAGCTCTAGCCTATGTCCAGATGTAGAAGATGCCATTCTTTTCAATTTTCTAATTTTATGAGCAAAGAACAACTAAATTTTATTGGCTTTAGATTTTCTTGTCTTTGTCAATACGTTGGACACAATTCATGGTTACTTTGGGTGATACTAGGTTAAATTTAAGGCAAACATTTAATAGTTTATTGTTTATATGTATTAAAACATAGAAGGACATTTAGATGTCATGAAAATGCCACACGAATTTCAAAGGATCTTATTGAAGTAGTTTCCAAGAAAGTTATTATCTTATGTTTAATAAGGAGTTACAAAGCATCTAAGGTGTCATAAGGTTTACAATTTTTTTCTAAGAAGGGATATATACAAACATCTTTGGTGTCATTAAAATCTTTCTACTATCTAACATACAAAAATATAAGAAAAGCTGCTAAACCTCTAACTCTAAGGAAGGTTTATTTGCATGATTATTTATAGTGTCGAGTGTGTAATGGACCAAGGTTTTGTCTTTATCTACTTTAAATACTACTTATATACTATTTGGAACTACCATGGTGGATGAATAAAGTTCAACAAAATGATTATCAAGTATATAACTTGCTAAGCCTTGAAGAGAAAATGTTGAAGATGATCATATAATGGTGTTTTTTATAATAAAATAAACTACACAAAATTGGGAATAAAATATGAGCAATAATTAATAGAAACCTAATTTGTTACAGACTACTAACCTCTGTTTAGAGAAGTGGTACCCTTCAATACTTACGCATTTACCACTTTCATCTTTTCCAGAACATTTCCTCTTAGAAGAAGTGTCAGGTATTCACTCTTGAGTAGGAACAATGGACTGCTATTGTACCATTTGCTTGTCATTGGCTACACTACCATCCATGCTTAAGGATGACATAAATGACTTTGTAGAAGAAAGTGTGGGTGTGAAGCTATTATGGCAGTATGAGTTTTCCAATTTCATATATGCATTCCTAAACATTTCTTTAACATCTCATAAAAATTGATGAAACTACCCTTGCACAAATAGGATTATAGTTTATGCAATGTGGATTAAGGTTATGTACATAATTTGCTTGGCCATCCTGCCACAGGCTACTTTCCATCATCTTCAATAACCAATATGATTTCCTATTTTCTTTTTGTTTTATGCTGAATGCAGAGTAAGCATACCGTAGGTTATATTTAGGAATATGGCTCCGGATGAACTTTAGGGACTCTCTTGAGGTTTTTATAAATGATGCATTCACATTTTTTCGTCATCCACGACCATTAATATAATTTCTTTCATATAAGAGAGGACACAAAGAAGGCTAAATTTCTCACGATAAGAGAGGAAAATTTGTGGGA
Source organism: Taxus wallichiana var. yunnanensis (assembly GCA_018340775.1). Lineage (NCBI taxonomy): Eukaryota > Viridiplantae > Streptophyta > Pinopsida > Cupressales > Taxaceae > Taxus > Taxus wallichiana. The sequence continues at coordinate 255,223,497 of CM031241.1, read as the reverse complement.
CGAATCTCATTCTTGATTAAGAATTTTTGATTGAGAAGGGATTGGAAGAGGCGGTAGCCAATTTATCTATGGGATGATGGGCGAGAAGAGGGTGATCCAAAGAGATGTGATGTTTGAAGAAGATTGAAAATTGGGGGAAGATAAAAGGAAGAAAGAAATGAGGGAAAATAACCAAAAAATAGAGGAATTTGAAGGATTAGTTTTAAGCGTGTGATTAGAAGAGAAGAAAGGAGAAAGAAGAGAAATTAATTAGAGGGAAGAAAAGAAAAATGTTGTAGTATACATGTTATCTTGTAAAATTGATGAGGGCAGTTTTACAGGTAACCATACCAAAATTTTGTTTTGTTTCCCTATCAAGGTCCCTTAGCGTTTGGAATGGCATAAAATCCCTTTCCAGGAGAACCTAGTTTTTCAAACTTAGTCATTTGGTCCTTTTTTGGTTGGGCGTAGTTTTTATTCATGCAACATCAAATGAATTTGTGCCCCATTCTATTCCTTTGGATTATCATTTGGAGTGTCGACATTCCAAATGTTGCGCCTTCCCATGATGCTCCCTTCTCACATGTGCCAAGGCACATGCGCCATCTTGTCGACATTATAAATGTTGTTCACCTGAACGATGTACCAAACCGCTGAAAAGGTAATGTCGATAGCCCCAAATTGCGCTTAATGGCGTAAATATTTTCATGTTGGCATCTGTTTTGGTGCGCCCTTTGAAAAATTTGTTGGCACATTTATTGTAACTTTTGCTATAAATAGGCGCATCCGACTGTCATTTTCACAACTAAAAACATGGAAAAATTTTATTCCTCTACATTTTCCAAAGCACTCCTGCCAGCCCCGTGTGTCACTTTTCGTCACGTTCGTGGACCCCACATCATTCCTTCCGTCTTATATATTCCGATCAAAGATCGAACTTAGATTCGCACATGTCTTCATCAAGTAAGAGGCCAACCAAGTATAAGGGTAACGCCAAACTCATAGAGGAAGAAATGAAGTACAAATACCAAAGGGTTAGGATGCCCTAGTCCCTTCACAGAGTGTGACTTGAACATCAGGGATTCGGAACTTGGTCACATTGATATGGAGGACTTCTGGGCCAGAACTAAGAAGGTCACAGGAAGTCCGTGGATGGACAAATTGGTCGGCAATGGTCTACATTTCACTTTGCGCAGAATCGCCGTGAGCACGATGAACAACGAATTCATGATGGTGGTGAGCCGCTGCTACAATAAGGACACTAGGTGTGTCAAGAATGAGAAGGGTGAGGTAATAATCAACCTCACTGCCTGACACTTTGAAATCATGTTAGGTATCCCCACCACCGGCATTTTGTGGCAATAAGCCAAGAAGACTGCATAAAGGCATGGGATGAAAATGAGGACAAATGCATGCAGTTAATGAATGAAGTATATCTGAAGAACAAGAAGGTAATAACCAGGTGGCCACAAGTTATTCATCGCAGTGACTTCTCAGAAGAGCTGAGTGACACCATCACCTTCCTGAGTAGGGTGTTTGGGATTTCGATGCCCATTACTTCCACAAATGGATGCTCAGATACCTGGAAACAATGAGCAAAAACGTTCCTGATCAACGTTTTGAATGGGCAAAGATCATCAACAACACTATCTCCGAGTAGCTTCAACAACTCTCTACAATTGGGAGATTCTACATGAACTCCTACGTGGTATACGTTGTTGCCTCCGAAAGAGACTACCCAAGCACTAAGTCGATCGATGGGTATGGCCCCAAGTAAGAATATATGAATATTATCTAGAGTTGAGACTAGAAAACATCATCGCACAAATTTAGCAAGATCAATGATGCCTTCTTCTACGGCATCATCTCGCCTCTTGAGGCCCAATATGACTCACGGTCGAATGACCAAGATCGTGGTTATCACCACAAAGAAGTGGGGAGCGTTATTAATGCAATTCCCCACTTTCACCTATCTCAGAGCTGCCAACTTCTTGGGAGCCCACCAAGTTACCGAGATATGCGGGACCGAAGTTGATCCTATTGGAGCTTTCTAGATAGCTCATCACATATCATGAGAAGTCCTGAAAAGAAAGAAGGGTGGAACTCCATTCCCCCTCACAGTGGGAAGGTACACCTGCACTTCTCATACCAAAGCCCGGGAAATGTTTGCAGAGCTAGAGTTGTTCAACTTGAAACACAACCTCTCGGTAAGGCCGAACTTTTATCCTCGCAACTACCTTCCAAGGGCAAAGTTGGATCCAATCCACGTCCCACAGATCGAGGATATCTATATCGATCTTTATCATGAGGTCGAGCTTAGAAGAAAGGATCACTCCCAGCCTGGCCCTGGTAGAGATCATCCAGTATGGTGTGGCCATTGTCCCGAAAGGTTTCCAAGTGACCGATCAAGAAGTTAATTAGGTCTATCTAGATATAGATGGGGATAACTGGCCATTTTCCGAAATAGATAGAACAAGAGCACCTCAGACTATTGAGGAGAGAGTCAAAGGCACTCTGCAGCGCACAGAGCATTGGTGCAGAAGAATGACCTCATCTACCTTGGGGTAGACTTCACCATGTCTCCCTTGGGTAATGCACCTGCCAGGCCAAAGCATTTGCCAAAGGGAAAAGGGAAAGACAAAGAGGGAGAATCGAGCACCGCTCAAGAAGAAGCTCTTGAGAGCCCTCCCTCCGCCGCGTAGGAACAGGTAGTAAGCCTGGTATCTCCCGAAGAAGAAGAAGTGATAACCGTTCTAATGGGCACACCCACTCAGGATGTTGCCCTGCTGTAACCATTGAAGTTCCCACCATGTTCCATCTCCCACTCCTCCTTCCCCTCCTCATGTTGCTCAACTAACCATTCCTTTGGTTGTGTCTTCTCCCCCATCTTCTACTGTTCCCCCTTCCTCTTCCTCCATCTTCTCTTCTCTCACTTGAGCTATCCCCAACATTTCTTCTCTCATCTCTCGATCCCTTTCACCCCCACAGGTTTCTCTCTCCCGCAGTGTCTTCTCCTCCCGTGAGCACTTTGTTGACTTCTCTCTCAATGCCGCCACCAAGTGTCTCGAAGCATTTCCCCACATCCACTGCAGCTGCTCCTTCTTCCACCTCCGTTCCCTCTTCTCCCTCTGGTCCCACTCCCTTAAGTCTAGCATGGATCTCCCAACACCTAAGCCAACACAAGAGGAAAGTCCCCATTACACCTATGGACTTCTCTGTCATCCCAACAAAAGGAGCTAAGAAGAAAAATCCAATAACCCGCTTCTCTCGTGCGTCAGGTGAAAGAGTAATGGAGATCACGTACCCTGATCCCACAAAGGATAAAAAAGATCTATCTCCTACAGATTATACAGTGACACAAGTCACAATGGGAATGTCCTCAGAGAGCCTACAAGGGGAGGCCTTATTTGCAGTGGATTCCCTTTGCAAGAAGCTTCAAGAAGCAAAGGAAAAGAAGAGGATATTGAAAGAATTGAACAAATATATTCTCCAAGCCCGCAGAAAATGGGCAAGTGCACCTCCTACAACTGCCACCGAAACTCCCGAGGCCCTTAGCCAGAGAAAATAAATGAGTATGCCAAGATTAGTGAACAAGGCATCAAAGTGTCCGCCAGGAGAGACTAAATCCTCAAATAGTGAGGAGGTGATAACAAAGTTCATGAGCTTTATCAAAATATTGATCAAAGCTAACAAGGAACCTGTGCGATTGCAGCGCCTATCTCCGAAGAGTTGGACCATGCCAGGTTGCAACATGAGACATTCTAGAAGATGCTTGACTTCCCAGTCAATGAATTAGTAAAATTTGGCGTCTTCGATCACCCAAGAGCACCCAACAAAGTCCTAGCTACTTTGGACTATCGGGTTGATCAGATGGAATTTGTCTTGGAGAAGATTGATAAAATCAAGGAGGAAGCCTTGGATGCACTGCATCAAATGGAACAAATCATCCTAAGGATGTCTCTGGGCTTGCTCACCCCATCATATGCCTTGAGGAAGGAAAAAGACACAATTCGGCTCTTTAAAGAGATCGTCTTGCAAGGGTTAGGGTCAGAAGCCACTTTTGACGCATAATCTATCAAAAACCTTCTGGCTTGCCGCGACTTTATGGGTTACCTGATGGAGGCAGGTAATGAATACTTCAAACTCCCAGAGAATCTCAGAGATGAATGAGAGACTTGCGAGGTCATCGGCGATCACACCAAGGGTCCTGCTTAGGATCAAATTCAACCGATGATTAGCAAGTTCATGGAGTACTGGGCTCAATTTCACATTTCCTCTCCCGAGCAAAAGCAAGATACTCCTTTCCATCTGCGGGACGATGACGAATAGCCTTCCTCCTCTTGGCTTTCTTCCCATTTTTGTAAAGTATTTAAAAGTATGTTGGCACAAATGATGACATCATCCATGTTGCACCATGGGATGTTGTCATCCACCAAGTTGCCCCAAAGTCAACAGTTGACTTTTAGATATTTTGTAAATAGTTGTTGTTTTTTTTTGCCTTCTTTCTCCTTCTCCTTCTATATATACTTGGATACTTGTTGTATTCGGGGGTGGACATTTTTTAGATAAAAATAGAAGTAAGAAGAAAAGGCTTTGTAATTTTTGAAACAGAAGAAAAAATTAATACAAATATTGAGACTTCGTGTTGAATACATGTGTTATATGCATCAGACCTTTCTTATGTCAGATCTGTGTGTTTATTCTATTAGATCTATCTCTACTTTTTGTCATTTGCTCATCAATATTGCTTTGTTCGTTTATGCAAGTAGGTTTGGCTCCGTTTACTACCAATCCCAAAACATAAACCCTCTGACCTTTCTGCTTTGGAATTCATTTCTTTTCTCCCTTCGGATCTATCCTATCTCCGTCCTTCCCTTCATTCCTTTCTATTCACAAATGAAATACCCCTACTGGGATGAGATCCCAAACCCCTGAAGGCAGAATACTATAGGACTTGCACAGATTCCTGCTGGTAGAATAGCAATAAACCAGTTTCGCTTTGTTGTCTCAAAGAGGGGCTATGCCATGCACACTGTTGGCTCGTCATCTATGCATAGATCTGCCCTCCCGACATATTTTCGGACCAACAGTTTTTGGCGACTCTGCTGGGGATCGAACCAGATCTATGTGAGTATTGTGTCAGTTAAAAGACACTAACAACTTTTAAGGTTGCTAAGGTATCTAAGAAAATTGATAAAACTACAAAAATCACTATTTGTTTGCAAATCTTAACTTTTGCTTAAAATCCAATTTTTTTGCAAAAGTGATCCAAACTGAAAATTTTCTTCAGAGATCCACAGATCTGGGCTAGTTAGAGATCTTTAGTTCACTGAGTTTTTATAAAACCTCGTATATTTTCGTAGATCTGAGTTTTTGACGTTTTACAAATAATTTCAAACCCTTGCAAAAAGTCAACTCTAAGATTTGAAAATCAACTTACTAAGTTAACCATCATTTTATCCTTGTTGATCTTTGTCATTAAACCGCAATCGGTTTTCAAAAGAGGGATAAAAATTAAATATTTAGAAAAGTACATCTTTGCTGATTTTTGTCAGAAAAATCAGAAAATTAGTAAGTACAACCAAAAAGAGTTTTAAAATCTGCTCTAAAAACATCACAGATCCGAGAGATATGGCGGGTGAGCCATTTACTCGTAACAGGAGGGCTCGTGGAGAAGTTGATCCTATTTTTGATCTACTTCAAAGGCACAACTTTAGTATTACACCAACACGCTTTCCATTGTTGAGTTCAGCCTGATCGGTTAGCCGAAGTGCCACACCTCCATGAAAGATCTGATTTTCACAAAGAGCCTTCTCATCCCTTTGCAGCACCCTGCTGCTCAGTGGAACTGTGCTTATGTCTCGTGTCCTCTTTCCGACTTTTCAAATGGTAGTACCATGGGGAAATGTTATGGGCCCTCTTGTATTGCCACATCCTATTCACGCACTCCCTCATGGAAACCGAAAGAATTTCCCAAGATTTGATGGGAGTGGAAATCAAAGTACGGATTCACATATATCCACATTCATTATGTCATGCAAAGCATCTTGGATGTGACCCATGAAGATGTGTTGAGTACGCCTCTTTCTAGAGACCTTGTAAGGACTTGCAGTGAGAATGGTTCCAACATTTGCCGGCCGGATTTATCACCAATTGGGCCACATTACGAAATGCATTTGAAGACAGTATAAGCCTTCGAAGATGCATTTTGTTATCACAAAGATCACTCACCGAAGAAAGAAGTCAATGAAACCATGTGTGATTTTATCACTCATTTCAATTCACTAATTAACCGTGTGCCGCCGCCATGCTGCCAACACCAGAAAATCAGAAGTGTTTCTTTGTGAACGCCATGAGCTCGAGAGTAAGTTTCTTACTCTTGCAAGAACAAATCACTACCCTGGTTCTTGCTCAAGTTGCGGCCATTCGGATAGAAGATAACCTACTTATATCTGGCGAGTTAAAATGAGAGCCATCCAAGCCCAAAGCTTCAACTCCTTCTCAAGCCACTTCATCAGATCCGACATTCCAGAAGATGGCAAATGACTTGCTTGCATTAAAAAGCAATTAGCTCAAGATTCTCCTAACACTTCATACCGAGATATCCCACGGAGAAATTTCACTTCCAACAACACCCCACAAAGGCCGCATTTGCCTACAACTACTCCACGGTTGGCACTTGAGGCTCCTTCGGTCAATGCCCTAGTCGAGATCGAAGAAGAGGAGCAAAATTATGAAGAACCTTCATCCACAAGGCGAAGATGATCAAGATGTCGGTGAGCCGACTGATGACTCTACAATCGGGTATATGGAATTTGAAGATGAGGAATCTGATGAAGAAGAGGGTACTCAAGGGTATGCAAGTGGACAATCATATGTTTTTTCACCCGCTCTCAAAGAAAAGAATTAGAAGTTGTTGCTGTAGGATACAAAAAGAGAAGGTGTGTCAAACACGCCTCTAACCATTGCTAAAAGAGGTAATCCTCTTCCTGCTCAACCTCCTATTAAGTCTTTTACGAAGAAATATTTTCCCCCCATCTCTCCTCAAAATCACCCTCCTATTCACATAAAGACCAGTAATCCCACCCTACCATTGCGAAGTGAGGGACTCATTCCTTCATCAACACAACCCTTGGTCACATTCGACATAATCGATCACGCTAAAAAGACCAAGATTCAAATGTATGAAGCCGAATACCTTCAGTCTAACCTGAGCAGCTTGTAAGATTGACCGAATACATCCAAAGCCAAGCCTAGTACCCTCTCATGTCTCCCCGAAAGGAATCCTTTCCACTCCTCCTGCATCTCGCATAAATGTTGCCTCGACTTTCGTGTCAGGAAAAATTGAACCTTTTTATCTCTCCCTCCTAATCAATGGTCACAAACTAAGCAACTGCATAATTGATTCTGGGACTTTCGATAATGTCATGCTGGCAAAGGTCACCCATGCTTTGGGCCTCACCCTTACTAAGCCTTTCGGCAGATGTTACTCCATGGAAACCAAACAGGTTCCATTGATTGGTCGATCAAAGTCGCATTATTCACGCTTTTCAGCATTCCCATGAAAAAGAGTGAAAATGACCATCCTCGTTGCTGATATCCCAGCAGCATATGGAATTCTACTAGGAAGGAGCTTTTGTAGTGAAGTTGGTGGAGAGATTCATATGGACTGGTCCAAGGCCAAGATCCCGTCAAAGGTGTAATGCAGACTTTGGAGCCTGAATCACAAAAGAAGTACTTGGTCACCAATTTTGACGACCCCAAAGCCCAAATTCTCTTCGAATCATCAGGGATGGGGAATTACTTCTTATCCACCGAGCCTGATAAGCTGGATGTTCTCATCCAGGAGGAGGACCTTAACAATATGGGGTGCTACTGATTTGATGGCGCTTGTGTAACTAGCGGATGCAAAGGTGGAGCTGTGCTAATATCCCCTGAAGAGGATATTTTTCCTCTCTCTTTCAAGTTGTAGTTTTTCAATACAAATAACACCGCTGAGTATGAATCCCTACTTCTTGGCATGCAAGATGCAAAAGAAAGGGGAATCAAGAATCTAAAAGTACAGGCGATCCGAGGAAATGATCGTTAATCAAGTGAAAAGAATATATCAAGCAAAGAATGAAAGGATCAGCACATTACCAAAACATGGTATGGGACAACATTGAGGGAGTTTGACGCACTTTTTGATTAAAACCATTCCAAGAGCTCGAAAACATGGCTGATTCATTGGCCATCTCAACATCTCTCATGCTCCCCACCTGTGTGTCCGAAAACAGACACATATACCATTGAGGTAGTCTTCACCCAAGAATGCCGACAATTCTCAAAAGATCGGCAGGTATTCAACAATGACAATTAGCTTATTGCCTTTCTAGAGAAAGCAAAAATTTCAAATGAGCTTCATTTTGATGGATTTACTTCGCATGCCGTGAATCTACATCGGTCAAGCAAACAAATCAAAAGGAGGTGATGGCATATGTCAACTCAAAGGAAATAAAATTCCAAAAGGTTTAGTTTCTTTGGACCGATTGTTTGACAAACATGATCGTTTTGTCAAGAAAAAGCGACAAGATAACCCTAACTCCTCTCCAAAAACCGAATCAGTCAACTTGGGTACTATGGAACATCCACAGTTTGTGAACATCGGGAAATGTTGTACACCCGAAGAAAAGCAAAAGTTTGTCAAATTGCTGAAGAAATATATGGATGTATTGGCATGGTCTTATGCCGATCTAAAGTCTTTCAAGTCAAAGGACGTTCAACATGACATCCCGTTGAAAGAAGATGTCAAACCCTTTCACCAGAAATAGAGGCACTATAATCCCAAGATCTCGGGTACCATCCAGCAGAAATACAGAAGATGCTTGGATGCGAGAATCATCTTTCCTATCCATCACAGTACCTGGGTCGCAAACATCGTGCTAGTACGAAAGAAGAATGGTGAGATACGCATCTGCATAGATTTTCGCAACCTGAATCAAGTGTCCTTAAAGGACAACTACCCACCGCCCATAATGGATCAAGTCTCGCAAAGAATGGTTCTGAGAGATGTTATCCATGCTTGATGGCTTCTCGTGCTATAATCGATCGAGGTCTTGCCCAAGACCGATTCAAACAACATTCACTACTCCTCGGGGCACATTTTCCTACAACAGGATGCCTTTGGCTTGACCAACGCCGGTGCCACCTTTCAAGTGAGCAATGGATTTCACATTCAAAGGTATGATGGGAAAGGTCATCATAGTTTATTTAGATGACTTAACTGTGTTCTCTAAACAACGAAGTGATCATTGTGATCATTTGGAGCAAGTATTGAATAGATGCCGAGAACATGGGATCTCCCTAAATCCAAAAAGTCTATTTTCGGGTCACTGAAGGAAAGTTGCTGGGACATGTTGTCAGCAAGGAAGGGACAAAGATAGATGTCGAAAGGGTTAAGGCTATTCAGAGCCTTACCTTACCCACAAGCAAGACCGGTGTTCACTCCTTCTTCGAAAAGTGAATTTTCTCAGCGCTTTGTTCTCGACTTCGCTGAAAAGACTCACCACATATCAAATATGATGAAAGGGTCACAAAATTTCTGGTGGAGCGATGAAGGAAAGGCGTCATTTGAGGATATAAAAGCCTCTGTCACCCATGCATTAGTCTGGTATGTCCCGACTTCTCTAGGAATTTTATCATGTACATTTATGCATCTGAGCATATTGTATCATCCATCTTAATGCAAAAGAACTCTGAGGATGTTGAATCTCCAATCACATTCATGAGCTCTCCTCTCAAGCCTCATGAATTGAAGATGTCTCAGTTAGAAAATTATGCCTTCATTGTTGTCAAAGTAGTCAAGAACTTCCAGTATTACATCCTAAACTCTCATATAATAGTGTTGGTTCCTGACACGGCAGTCAAGTCAATCTTAACTCAACAAGAGTTAGGAAGCTTATGAGGGAATTGGATCACAAAGGTCCAAGAGTATGATCTAGACATAAAACCAACCAAGCTGGTAAGAGGCAAGGACCTATGTCAGCTTATGGTTGAAAACAAATATTTAGAGGTCCCTAAAGAAAAAGATGATTGCTTTGATGGAATGCAAGGCCAGCTAGAGAAAGTTGTTTCTTTACCAATGGCTCTATTCGTTGCGACTAGCGACGAATGGTATTCTGATATCACTTTCTTTCTCACTTACAGTGAGTGCCCATCCCATCTAACTTTATAGGAGAAGCATACTATAAAGCTCGGGGCAGCCAAATAAGTCATATGGGATGACAGTTTATACAAACGTGGTATTGATGGCATCTTCTTGCGATGTGTTGACAAACCACAACAGATCAAATTTCTTGAAAGTTTTCATAACTCAGCCTGCGGCGGTCACTTCTCCTCATCTGTGACAACACATAAAATCATCTGGGCCATGTACTACTGGCCAACGCTATTTAAGGATACGGCCACCTGGGTAGTAAAATGTGAGCTTTGCCAACAGTTTGTTGGCAAACCAAAATTGGTTGCTTTTCCCCTCAGGCCCGTCATTATTGATGAACCATTCTGGCAATGGGGAATCGATTTCATTAGAGCCTTATATCCCCAATCAAGTGCCAGACATAGTTATGTCCTTACGGCAATAGATTACTTCACCAAATGGGTGGAGGCCATACCGTTAAGAATGCCACCTCGGGAGTGTTTTTGAACTTCATCAAAGAAAATATCATCATTGTAAGATTTGGCATCCCACACAAGATCATTGCTGATAATGCTTCCAACTTCTCCTCACGGGAAGTTATCATTTTTTGCTATGAATATGGGATAACCTTGGCCCATGCCTCGATTATTACCCCCAGGGAAATGGTCAGGTAGAATCCAACAATAAGAACCTAGTGACCATCATACGGAAGCTAGTTGATGAGAATCAACGGTTCTAGCAAGTCATCATTGTATGATGCTTTGTGGGCAGACCGTATCACTCCGAAGAGGTCTCTGTATGTTGCCTTTTCAAGTATTATATGGAATCGACGCTAAGCTCCCCATTTCTCGCGGAACTTCCCGCCCGCGATGGGCGCAGAGCAATCAAGATGAGACTTTCCAATTCTCTTGAAAAGAAGATCATGTATCTAACAGAACTTGAAGAAAAGAGAGTAAGGGTGGTCGACAAGATCACTGAACATCAGCATCAAGTCAAGAGACTGCTCGATAAAAAGGCTAAAGAGGGATCTCTAGGTGGGAGATCTCATTCTTTTATGGGACAAGCGAAGAGAGCCAAAAGGCATGCATGGAAAATTTGATTCTCTATGGAGAGGGCCTTTCAAGATCAAGAAGCTCAATAGAGAGAATAGATTCTATCTCTCGTATCTAGACGGAATTGAGCTCCCGCTTCCCTATAGTGGGCAACATCTAAAAATATTCGTGAAGTAGAGCTTTTCTCTTCTTTTTGTATTTACTTTAAAGTTGTGTGTTTGTTTTTGTCGTGTGTTTTCTTTTGTTGGTTGTGTGTTTTCCTTTTTCATTGCCCTTGTTTTTGACTTCAGAACCCAATGGATAGGCACATGTTGATTTGGGATTCTCTACCCTTAAGCTTCGCTCAAAGATAGTCCCCAGTAAAGAGCCAGTGTTATCCCGTAAAATGATTTAGGGTAGTTTTATAGGTAACCATACCAAAATTTTGTTTTGGCTCCCGTCAAGGTCCCTTAGCATTCGGAATGGCATAAAATCCCTTTCCTAGGAGAACCTAGTTTTTCGAACTTAGTCATTTGGTCCTTTTTTGGTTGGGCACAATTTTTATTCATGCAACATCAAATGAATTTGCACCCCCTTCTATTCCTTTGGTGCATCCTTTGGAGTGTCGACATTCCAAATGTTGCGCCTTCCCATGATGCACCCTTCTCACCTGCGCCGAGGCACATGCGCCATCTTGTCGACATTACAAATGTTGCGCCCCTGAATGGTGCACTTAAGTGCTGAAAAGGTAATGTCGACAGTCCCGAATCCGCACCAATGGCGTAAATATTTTCATGTTGGCATCTATTTTGGTGCGCCCTTTGAAAAAGTTGGTGGCGCATTTATTGCACCTTTTGCTATAAATAGGCACATCCGACTTGTCATTTTCACGACTAAAAAATGTGGAAATTTTTTATTCCTCTGCATTTTCCAGCGCTCCTGTCATCCTCGTGTGTCTCTTTTCATCAAGTTCATGGACCCCACATCGTTCCTTCCGTCTTATATATTCCCGATCGCATTGAACTCGTATTCACACATGTCTTCATCAAGTAAGAGGCCAACCAAGTCTAAGGGTAAGGCCAAACTCACAGAGGAAGAAATGAAGTACAAATACCAAAGGATCGGGATGCCCAAGTCCCTCGCAGAGTGTGACTTGGACATCAGGGATTCAGAACTTGGTCACATTGATATGGAGGACTTCTAGGCCGTAACTAAGAAGGTCACAGTAATCCGTGGATGGACAAATTGGTCGGTAGTGGTCTACATTTCACCGTAGGAATCCCCTTGAGCACGGTGAACAATGCATTCATGATGGTGGTGAGCCACTCATACAATAAAGACACTAGGTGTGTCGAGAATGAGAAGGGTGAGGTAATAATCAACCTCACTACCTGACACTTTGAAATCATGTTAGGTATCCCCACCACTGGCATTTTGTGGTAGTAAGCCAAGAAGACTGCATAAAGGCATGGGATGAAAATGAGGACAAATGCATGTAGTTAATGAATGAAGTATATCTGAAGAACAAGAAGGTAATAACCAGGTGGCTGCAAGTTATTCATCGCAGTGACTTCTCAGAAGAGCTGAGTGACACCATCACCTTCCTAAGTAGGGTGTTTGGGCTTCCTGATGCCCATTACTTCCACAAATGGATGCTCAGATACCTGGAAACAATGAGAAAAATGTCCCAGATCAACATTTTGAATGGGCGGAGATCATCAACAGCACTATCTTCGAGCAACTTCAACAACTCTCAACAACTGGGGAGATTCTACATGAACTCCTACGTGGTATACATTGTTGCCTCCGAAAGAGACTACCTAGCACTAAGTCGATGGGTATGGCCCCAAGTAAGAATATATGAATATTATCTAGAGTTGAGACTGGAAAACAACATCGCACAATTCAGTAAGATCAACGATGCCTTCTTCTATGGCATCATCTACCTCTTGAGGTCCAATATGACTCATGGTCGAACCACCAAGAGCGTGGTTATCACCACAGAGAAGTGGGGAGTGTTATTTACGCAATTCCCCACTTTCACCTATCTCAGAGCCACCAACTTCTTGGGGGAGCCCACCAAGTTACCGAGATATGCGGGACCAAAGTTGATCCTATTGGAGTTGTCCAAACAGCTCATCACATATCACGAGAAGTGCCTAAAAAGAAAGAAGGGTGGAACTCCATTCCCCTCACAGCAAGGTGGTGTACACCTGCACTTCTCATACCAAAGCCCGGGAAATGTTTGCGGAGCTAGAGTTGTTCAACTTGAAACACAACTTCCAGGCAAGGCCAAACTTTGATCCTTGCAACTACCATCCAAGGGAAAAGCTGGATCCAATCCACGTCCCACAGATTGAGGATATCTATATCGATCTTTATCATGAGGTTGAGCTTAGAAGAAAGGATCACTCTCGCCTGGCCTTGGTATAGATCATCCAGTATGGTGTGGCCATTGTCCCGAAAGGTTTCCAAGCGACTGATCAAGAAGTTAATTAGGTCTATCTAGATACGGATGGGGATAACTGGCCATTTTCTAAAATAGATAGAACAAAATCACCTTAGACTATTGAGGAGAGAGTTAAAGGCACTCAGAGTGCACAGAAGCAGCATGCGGTGCAGAAGAATGGCCTCATCTACCTTGGGGTAGACTTCACCACATCTCCCTTTGGTAATGCACCTACCAAGAAAAAGCATTTTCCAAAGGGAAAAGGGAAAGAAAAAGAGGGAGAATCAAGCACTTCTCAAGAAGAAACTTCTGAGAGCCCTCCCTCCACCGCTCAGAATAGGTAGTAAGTCTCGGTATCTCCCGAAGAAGAAGAAGTGGTAACTGCTCCAATGGGCACACCCACTCGTGATGTTGCCCGCTGTAACCACCGAAGTTCCCACCGTTCCATCTCCCACTCCTCCTTCCTCCTCATGTCGCTCAACCAACCATTCATTTGGTGTGTCTTCTCCCCATCTTCTACCTGCTCCCCTTCCTCTTCCTCCATCTTATCTTCTCTCACCGAGATGTCCCCCAACATTTCTTCTCTCATCTCTCGATCCCTTTCACCCCTATGGTTTCCTCTCCTCAGCAGTCTTCTCCTCCCATGAGAAATTTGTTGGCTTCTCTCTCAATGCCGCCACCAAGTGTCTCGATGCATTTACCCACATCCACCGCAGCTGCTGCTCCTTCTTCCACCTCCATTCCCTCTTCTCCCTTTGGTCCCACTCCCTTAAGTCCAACATGGATCTCCCAACACCGAGCCAAAGACAAGAGGAAAGTCCCCATTGCAACTATGGACTTCTCCGTCATCCCAAAAAAAGGAGCTAAGAAGCAAAAGCCAATAACCCGCTTCTCTCAGAGTGCATCAAGTGAAAGAGTAATAGAGATCACGTATCCTGATCCCAAAAAGGATAAAAAGGATCATCTCGCATGCATTATACAAAGTTGACGGGTCAAAGCATACAAGTGTGTCCCACTTTCTCGGCCATAAATATTTTAAAATCGACTAGTAAATAAATTATTAAAAATACCGTAAAAATTTAAAAATCGGGTAAATTCTGGATGCCCCGCAACTTGGTATTTATAGCCTCTTAAAAATGCATGTTTGGTCATTTTATATGTGTTTGGTCATGTTTTGGTCATTGTCGAGGACATAGTTTGTGAAAGTAAAAACTACAAAAAGTGGGACACGCTTATATGCTTTGACCTTGACACATTTCACAATGGGAACGTCCTTAGTGAGCCCGCAAGGAGGCCTTATCTATAGTGGATGCCCTTTGCAAGAAGCTTCAGGAAGAAAAGGAAGAGAAGAGGATACTAAAAGAACAGAACAAACATCTTCTCCAAGCCCCAGTAAAATGGGCGCAAGGCGCCTCCTATACCTGCCATCGAAACTCCCGAGGCCCTTAGCCAAGAGAAAATAAACGAGTATGCCAAGATTGGTGAACAAGGCATGGCAGTGTCCGCCTGGAGAGACCAAATCCTTAAAGATAGTGAGGAGGTGATAACAAAGTTTACTAAGCTTTATCAAAATATTGATCAAAGCTAACAAGGAACTCCAGCGATCAGTAGGCCTATCTCTCAAGAGTTGGACCATGCCAGTCAGCAACATGAGACATTCTAGAAGATGCTCGACCGCCCATTCAATGACTTATTTAAATTCGGTGTCTTCGATCACCCAAGAGCACCCAACAAAGTCCTAGCTGATTTGGACTATCGGGTTGATCGAGATGGAATTCGCCTTGGAGAAGATTGATAAAATCTAGGAGGAAACCCTGGATGCACCGCATCAAATGGAACAGATCATCCTAATGGGGTTGGTTTCTAATGTTTACAATGGTGGTGTAATGTTCTTGGGTAAGTTAAAGAAACGGATTTTTCTTGTTAGTGAAGGGAGAGATACAATTTCATTGGATTTTCCATAGACTTAAAGACATTACTGGGTGTTATAATATTTTTTCTATTGTGAAACTCACTTATATATGTTAGCCAAATTACTGTCACATTTGTAGGTTTATATTACTTTTATAAGCTCTTTGCTCAAAAATGCTTAAACAATATCTTGTGTAAGAAAATGAAAAAATAGAAATAGTTGGTGAAAGATCCCATAGCTTAGTAGGATTAGGAAATGTTTACAAAGTTGGAACAACACTGCTTTTTTGTATTGAAGTGCGATGCTATTTATTTTTCACCCCCAAATGCAATGTGTATTAGAAGATATTGAAAATGCTTTTTTGTCAATAACAATATCTGGAAATAGGTCTGCTTTCTATCATATGATTGTTTAATGTTTTAAACACCCGTAATGGATTTGTGTTCGATAGATAAATTGTAAGTCAGTCATTTCTCTCGATGAGGTTTCTAGGTTGTGTATACATGTCCACACTATGTGGAGGTTATATCCGTTATAACGCATGAATTCCATCAATAATATATGTTTGAGAGCTCAAAAGGGATTTCCTTCGTACAAACATCAACCACAACTACCATAGTAGAAAATAATGAAACAGATCCATCTTATCATAATTTAATGGAAACTTTAAATAAACACCTAATGTAAAGTTCAAGTTTCTTCCAAAACTAAGAAAAGTGGGAGGATTTCAGATTGTTAAGTGGTTTGGAGTCTTAGACTTCTACCTTGGTATTATGAGCACTAATAGAGTGCAAAAACAAAGCTAACGCCATTGTCAAACCTTCGCAATACGCACATAACCACAATGCATGCAATTCCATACTTGCCTTATCGAATATAAGGTGAAGCACATTTTGATTATTTTTCTTGTTTGTAATCTCAATTTTCCATTGAAAGAAATGTTGGAAAGCTAAGACGATGATGCTAGGTAAATTTGCAATTTGATGGAAAGCTAAGACGATGATACTAGGTAAATTTGCAATTTCCTCTTTAATTTATTTTCATAATTTAGTTGTTCATGTACCTTCAAAGTCGACTTGATTGAACTTGTATGAGCTCTAGCCTATGTCAAGATGTAGAAGATGCCGTTCTTTTCAATTTTCTGATTTTATGAGCAAAGAACAACTAAATTTTATTAGCTTTAGATTTTCTTTGTCATACGTTGGACACAATTCATGGTTACTTTGTGGTGATCCTAGGTTAAATTTAAGGCAAACATTTAATAGTTTATTATTTATATGTATTAAAACATAGAAGGACATTTAGATGTCATGAAAATGCCACACGACTTTCAAAGGATCTTATTGCAGTAGTTTCCAAGAAAGTTACTATCTTATGTTTCATAAGGAGTTACAAAGCATCTCGGGTGTCATAAGGTTTACAATTTTTTTTTCTAAGAAGGGATAAATACAAACATCTTTGGTGTCATTAAAATCTTTCTACTATCTAACATACAAAAACTATAAGAAAACTACTAAACCTCTAACTCTAAGGAAGGTTTATTTGCATGATTATTTATATTGGCATTGTGTAATGGACCAAGGTTTTGTCTTTATCTACTTTAAATACTACCTATATACTATTTGGAACTACCATGGTGGATGAATAAAGTTCAACAAAATGATTACTGAAGTATCAAAATTGCTAAGCCAACAAGAGAAAATGTTGAAGATGATCATATAATGGTGTTTTTAATAATAAAATAAACTACACAAAATTGGGAATAAAATATGAGCAATAATTAATAGAAACCTAATTTGTTACAAACTACTAACCTGTGTTTAGAGTAGTGGCACCTTTCAATACTTACACATTTACCACTTCCATCTTTTCCAGAACATTTCCTCTTCGAAGACGTGTCAGGTATTCACTCTTGAGCAGGAACAATGGACTGCTATTGTACCATTTTCTTGTCATAGGCTACACTACTATCCATGCTTAAGGATGACATAAATGAATTTGTAGAAGAAAGTGTGGGTGTGAAGCTATTATGGCAGTATGAGTTTTCCAATTTCATATATGCATTCCTAAACATTTCTTTAACATCTCATAAAAATTGATGAAACTACCCTTGCACAAATAGGATTATAGTTTATGCCATGTGGATTAAGGTTATGTACATAATTTGCTTTTGGCCACCGCACAAGTGCTACTTTCCATCATCTTCAATAACCAATATGATTTCCTATTTTCTTTTGGTTTTACGCTGAATGCAGAGTAAGCATACTGTAGGTTATATTTAGGAATATGGCTCCGGATGAACTTTAGGGACTCTCTTGAGGTTTTTATAAATGATGCATTCACATTTTTTCATCATCCACGAACATTAATATAATTTCTTTCATATAAGAGAGGACACAAAGAAGGCTAAATTTCTCACAGATAAGAGAGGACAATTTGTGGACAGGATCTCAGTCTTGATTAAGAATTTTTGATTGAGAAGGGATTGGTAAGAGGTGGTAGCCAATTTATCTATGGGATGATGGGCAGAAAGAGGGGTGATCCAAAGAGATGTGACGTTTGAAGAAGATTGACAGTTGGGGGAAGATAAAAGGGAAGAAAGAAATGAGGGAAAATAACAAAAAAATAGAGGAATTTGAAGGATTAGTGTTAAGTGTGTGATTAGAAGAGAAGAAAGGAGAGAGAAGAGAAATTAGTTAGAAGGAAGAAAAGAAAAAGTTTGTAGTATACAATAGGATGCGGAACGAAGGAAAATAGAATTGTAGTATACTTTAGACCATGGATAGAAGGGAAGTGAAAAAGTGGTAAAATCAATAGAGAAGATGGGAATTAATGAGGAAAAAATTAGGTTGATGGAGGGGAGTGAGAGAAGTTGAAAGAAAGAATTTTAAAGTGAATTTGTATTGATTTTGATGATACCTGCTAAAGGGATTCAAGCACTAGGGGTTTTTGATAGCAAGGATACCTAGGCAATAAATATAAA
Organism: Taxus wallichiana var. yunnanensis; assembly: GCA_018340775.1. NCBI lineage: Eukaryota > Viridiplantae > Streptophyta > Pinopsida > Cupressales > Taxaceae > Taxus > Taxus wallichiana. The sequence continues at coordinate 255,204,969 of CM031241.1, read as the reverse complement.
TACATGTTTGATCATTTTGATAATTTTGGAATGTGTTCTGAAATGTCTTTACATAGGGAATGGATGGGTTGAATTTATAATGATGTATGTCATATATTTTTGGTACGGTGGTTGTGAGCACTAACAGAATTTGAGAATGGAGTTTGCAAACATATAGCTACATGTTTGAGATTTTTGAGCTTTTTGGAATCACATTCTTCTCATCTCTGAGGTTGGTTATGGCTATATTTTTTAGGTAAAAGGAGAATAGACCTTGTCTATGTGGGGGAAGTGTTGGGCTTATGGGGTTGGTTTCTCAGACTGTTTACAATGGTGGCTGTAATGTTCTTGGGTAAGTTAAAGAAACAAATTTTCCTGTTGGTGAAGGGAGAGATACAATTTCATTGGATTTTCCATAGACTTAAAGACATGAGTTGGGTGTTATAATATTTTTTCTATTGATTTTGATCCCCTGGATTGTCTTGTTGCTTATTGATGCATGTTTGTGATTGGCATATTGTTTATGGTAGGGTGATTGTCTTCCCTCATGCCTCTGGAGGTATGACTAATTTATCCTCTTGGATTTAGTATCTTCTACTATTTTATGAAGACCGTTTGCAATTAGATTTCTGTATTAGATTGTTTTGGGCACTGAGACCTCTGTATAATCCCTTGAGATTGCTTTCAAATTTTCAGTTATCATGCATCAATACGGATCAGATTCTTGATGATATTCCTTTTGTGGCATAGAAATTTTCCCAAACATAAATTCGAGCATGAGTAAAAATATTGTACTACACACGTCCTCACCATTGACCATCCTCAAATTGTCTTGAAATGGGGAACAAATTTCTGATTAAGTTTATTTTCCATTTAACGGATTATGCCCAAAAATTCAAAAAGTGAATAACTACTTTTTAAATTTCATGTACATTCCACAACAGTTCAAGGGAGATCTTTTTCATGCCCTACAAAAGATAGATTAGATATCTGTGTTTCTCTGGTCATATTGAAATGATTTCTAATATTTAGGTTGAAGTCAGGGGTAACTTTATCATATTTCACAGAATCAGAACCTTCTAGGCATTCTTGTAGATAAATTTACACTTCATGGTTTGATTAGACAAATTCACTTTAAAATTCATTGTTCCAAGAAAATCAAAACCTTGGCTGTGTGATTGAAAACCATATACATGGCAATGTTCAGAAAAATGGGTATTCGGACACACACCTAGAAGTTTAGGGTTCTTTGAGATTCAACATCACAGATACAGAAACAGTGAATGGGTACACAGTACACACACTATAAGTTTGATGTTCCTCAAGACAAACATTCAACATCACAAAACAAAGATAGTGACCCAAAGGGTGCAACACAAGATTTTTACCCTAGACAACCTTAAATTTCATGTAATGTCTTTAATTTTGATTTTTGTACACGAAACTTTACTCTATCCATAGGAATTGCAGTTTTATTATGATTTTTCATTTTCAATTTAGAAGCAAGGGAGTTGCCTTTGAAACTCTTTTCTTATTTTGGCTTGTTTGCGAGATGATTGACTTAGATGCCCAATGTCTTATCCTTTCTCCCTTGCAGATAAAATTTTGATTTGAGTTAAGAAAACCATAGAAATATGAGAGAAGCTAAGGATTGATTTTGGATTGTCTTTTGTTACTTAAATGAATCCATATTTTCTGCATATTTAAGAGAAATTTAACACCATCAAATTGTTTGAAATTTGAGATAATGTATGGAAAATAACCCAGAAGCCGTTAATATGACATCAAGAGTCCAGGCTTTGATCCTAATGCACCCATCTCATCCAAATGCCATTTTCCACTAGAATGTTGGAGACCAGATCATCCATTATTATGTAATCATTGTAATGTAATGGGCACAATTCTATTCAGCCTGACACCTGTCCATAGTCATGGTTACAGTAAAACAGTTCACATGTTAGCTTTGGATATCTCTATCAGAGGTTTTGACAATTCCTCTTGTGTGAAATCTGATGAGACTGTATGATCTGTCATTCACATGGACACAACAAAAAAAGATTGTAGAGATCAGCTCCTGAGCTGCTGTTTCTGTTTCTTTGTTCTGTGCATGGACTGGTGACATAATAATTAGGTGGTAAGAGACACTCTTTATGGGGATTGGAAACTAGCAATTAGAGAGAGATGTGACAGGTCAGTATGGTTGTAGGAATGGTTGTTAACTTATTTTAAATGATTACAGGGTGGTTTATTCTCTTTGATTGGCCAGCCTAGATCTCTAGAATTTGAGGTTGTGTACAAGTATTGGCAACCAAAAATAATTACAAAAAGACTTTTTCAACAAAAAAACCAACCAAACAACCAATGTAACCACCGTCTCAAACACGTTGCAAGACTAACACAATTTCCCCCAAATAATTACAAACCACATCAACTACAAAAGTAATTAGCGGTATCAAATGTATTCATGTTAAGTGCTAAAAAATTAGCCATAAAAGGCTACCACTCATGATATAAAATCTACAAATGTACGAAATTCTTCATGTATTGATGTTTAGTTCAAATAAAATAGTTTGTAAAACACTACCACTCATGATATAATATTTGCAAATGTATATGTATGAATTTGTAACAAATTTGAAATGTAGAGATAAAAATTTTAAATGTAATGGTTCATCTATATTTCTACACTTACAAAATGAATCACATCCCTTATCAATATCAACTACAAAAGTAATAAATATCCCTCTAAATCAAATAAAATATACCATTTCGGTGTTCACATTGCATTGTGCACATGGGATTGCTAGTGTATATTGTATTCTACTCAAAATTTTAGGTATCGAATGTAATTGTAGATGTGGAAATTGGTTTTAAATTAACAATTCTTGTAACTAGCGACATAAATATTTCAATCAAGATCTAAATAAATATAAAAATAAATTCAAAATAATATATTAAAAGAAGGTTTTTTCCTAGCTCTTTCCTCATTGGATTCTTCATCAATAAAATATATATCGTGAAAACCCCAAACATACAATGACATCATCAAAAACTATAACATGGAATAAAAAGTAGTTTCCTTCATGGGTATGTGGTGTATTGTATAGTGCTTCATATAAACAGCATTTAGATTATGAATGTACAAGTATACATGTAATTACATACACGTGACATACGTAAGCGGTACTTACACTACACAAAATATGAGTTGTATATGGTGTAGTTTAAAAAAGTGATACCAAGTAAGAGATATAAACTAATAGAGTAAATGAGGAGTTTTATTTATCATTAGTATATAAAATCTATAAGAACAATTATGTACTTGGATTTGGAATATATATGAATAAAAGGAGTTAGTTTAGGGTATATAATGTGTAATGTTCTTTATTTTATTCTTAAAATGAAGGACCCATTTATAATGTTGTTGTAAGTAGATAATCAATAATATAATTTCTCATATATAATATTGGCTTATTTAAATTAAAATATAATAATAGTTTATGTCATTATTTAGAGGTGTTATATGGGTCATTGCTAAAGAATGCATGCATTTCTTCAATGCTTGAACTCTAAAAAAATCTTGATCATATACAATAATACTTATGGTTTGTATCATTCAATTTCTATATAACCTTAGAAATTGATTTTTTTATATGGATTTTATGCATTGTACTTTTAGAAGTTGAGGACATGTTAGTGCAAAAGAATAAATAAGCGCCTAGAGAAGAGACCTTGGAATGTGCTAAGTGGGAATGGAAAGGTTGTGTTCATCTTAGAAAGAGTCCATTTTCAAAACTAGCAGTGTCAAAGAGTGAATTTCCAAAATTAAGTGTCTATAGTCTATCAACTATTGTGATTACATGATATGTATACAACGAAGCACTCTGGAAGACACCCTAAACATGCAAGCTTCATTATTTTTACTACCATGAAACCATGCACGTTTCGTGGATGAGGGCTATAGATAATTCATTGACATCATTCCTCTATCACATGGACATACATGATCACTTAACCATTGCTAGCATACTCCTAGCTCATGTTAGAGTAGGATCTTTAAAAGATGTTGTAAACATAAAAAAAATGACGGCATGACTATACGTACATCCTCCTAGCTACACAAATATGGGTTTTTCACAGCATGTTATTGCCATTTTCCAACACATAATGGCTATAAAATTATGCCTCAGTCTTGGTTGCTTAAAGCATACAAAACTCAATGTTAGCATTGTGGCGAAGGATATCATATCCATGTTGTAGCTACATCTACTAGTTAAATTGTGACGGTTGTTAAGGCCTTGGAACATTTCCTTTTGTATTTTCTTGTGGTTTCTATTGGGCACACACAAAAAGTTTTCCTTATGATGTTACTCTTAAGGTATTGTATTTCTCTACAATTCTTGGCATCAAGTAACAATGCCTGAAAATAACTATCATAGAGGCTTTAAGGTTAACTTAAATGATTTTCTGATAAATGAGAACATTATATTGTGTTTATAGATCCTACAAATCTCACAATACTCATTTCAGCTGGTAGGAGATTCTATTGGTCTATATCTTGCTATCTTTGGATAATCGTTTCTATGATATTCTTGAACACACTCTATACACCATATACCCATGTTTTTTATTCTTGTTATCTTATGTTTCATCTATTATTTTCAACACATCATCCAAATTTCCATTCATTTTGGCAAGTTATAGACGAGGCTTCACCCCATTCTTTAATCTTCTCTACTCTAATAGTTGTATCTAGAACTTTGACTCCATTTGCAAATTGCACCTAAGCTATGGAAAAGGGAATTATAGTGCAGGATCCATTTATGAATGATGCAACCTTATATTGTTTTATTAATCTTTGGAATTATATGATTAATAATATCAAAGAGTCATTTATCATAATTCAACATGATTCTCATGGCTTCTATGTGATTTCTTTGTGATTTTGCATGGCCTAAATTTCTAGCTAATTCTTCTTAAATTCATGTTTTATATTATTTTGGACATCTTATGACCAAATAAAATCCCTAAAGAGCATTTTCATATCTTTCGAGTGATCAATAATGGCTTAAATGACTCCACTTCAAGCACACACAAAGACATTCAATGAGATTTTCCTTTCATCTTATTTGTTACATGATTTTGGGGATCTTGTTCACCCTTGATGGAAATTTGCATTTGTTTCTTTGCCACTTGTGTTGGTGGCACACAAATCTATTTTTTCAATTACACTTTAAATATTCAATACTACTAGGATTCTTCCTAGAAATTTCTATTGCTAATTAATGTATCCATGAGTCCCATTGACCTAATTTTGATCATTTCGATATTTTTTTCTTTCATTTTTTCTAATGTAAGTGTTACATCCTTAAAATTACATATATTATGTAGAGATCTTCATGTTAAATCACCAATCAATTCGTAAAGTTTCTTGTCATCTTCTCATATGCTTTTAAGCTTCCATTTCATTTTACAAGTCAAAATATTTTTTGGATCCATGGACCCAATTCATGGTGTAAATGTGATAAAAGTGCCTCGTGGTAAGGGTATTATTTGCATGCTTAAAAACTCAACTTATTGTGTATGGGATCTTGTTCTTAAATATTTGGAGTTTCCAATGCTGCACCAAAGTTCTGTTCCTTAGCTAGTGTTTCCTTCCCTTTCCCAAATATAGTATTCCACTTTGACCTTATTGATACCAAATCCAAAGTTTCTTTGGATAATTCCTTCCTAAGTAGTAGTAAATTTTTATTGATTTCAAGAGACATAGGGTTTGTGTCTTCTATGGTTTGACTCTAGGGACTTTGCGATTCACGTTTGAATTTTCACTTGAATTATCATTACATTATTGCACATCATTAGACATAATATCCTACTTTTGAATGTATGTAAAATGTGGAGGCATACATGATGCATGTGAATTGTTTGAAAAAATGACTTAAAATGATGTGGTCTCACCAACTCTTGTGGTTATAAGATATGTATACAATGAAGTTCTCTAGAACATGTCATAACCATGTAAGATTTGTTTTTCTTATTACATATTCTTTTATCGACATATGTTGTAGTTGTGAATGCACTAAAAATTATGTATGCACAAGTTCAAATCATTCAAAAATCACGCCAATTTTTTTTACAAAATACATAATTAAAATGAGGTAGCATGGACCACATAATGATTATATGAGATTATCAAAATGTTTCTCTTAATGAGGTTTAAAATATTTTAAAAAAATGCCTCAATAAAACATGGCGCCCTAGAATGTTATGGTTGTAGAATTTTTTTCTTAAAATTCCTTAACCAATTTTGGTGTCATATAGTTCCTTCGTAGATGGATATGAAAAAAATGACCTCGTTGAAAAATCCTTATAGAATTTTGAAAGTGTAATTGGTTGGTCTAAAACCTAACTCAACAAAATTTTCCAGGATACTCCCAATATGTTAAAAAATAGGAGCTTTGAAACAAGGTGTGGACATCCACCAAAGAATTATGAAGAAGGTACTTTAAACACATGTTTTAGTTGCAAGTGCATTGGTAAATATGTCTAAAATGTGTGACAGCATGTGGATTGTTCGACAAAATTCCTGAAAGATATGTAACCTCATGGACCACATTAATCATGGGATATGCAAATAATGGGTTCGTTGAAAAGACCTTAGAATATTTAAATAAGGGTACAAACAGAGTCCAACACCTTTCTGAACATCCTCCTCGTCTCTGCCAAAATGTGAGATTTAAGACAAAGAGTTTTCCGATGCTGCTCGCTTTGTCAAATAATACAAAAATTGTTGATGGCAACCATGACCAATAAACTCTATCAAACTAATCCCCAACTAGAGTCATTTTTTTTGAAGTTCAATGGAAACCTTGATGCGGTCATACAAATTATTCAACTAAATGCCTGATAGGAGCCATTGAGATTGTTTCAAAAAATGCAATGAAAAATTATCTGACTCGATCAACTCAAGTTTGTAAGCTAAATGCATTTACTAGGTATCAATCATTGGATATATTTTTTCTTATTTTCATTTATCACTTGTGCCCTCTCAACCTAGTAAAAAGTGTGGTCATCTTTGAAGGGCATGTGTATGGAGATGCATGACCGAAAACTGGCCAAAATCCATTTTTGGGCCATTTTCCACAGAACGCTAGTGCATTATGGTTCGTTTGCATTAAAAGATGACCATGGATGCAATAAAAATAGTTTATTATAATGTGATCATGTTATGGATTGGAATTTCCAAACCATAACACACTTGTGTTATGACACTTATAACACAAGCACATTTTTTTCTATGTAAATTTGAAAGTTTCACTAAGAAAAACAAAACCCGAGAGCGATATAATGTGAGTGCATTATGTTTTCTTTGGATTTGAAACCACCCACCCTTTGGCTTTGATATCTATGCCTAAGGTTTTGACTATGTAATATGTGTTTTATAGAAAAGCATAATAATATCAAGTGTACCTACTGATTTCTCATGTATTATAAGATAATATTCCAATAAAATCAGGTTATTTAGGTGATGAATAAGTGGAAACTACATTATTATCCTCATTTGAATCTTATATGGATTTTTATGTATTTGTTCTACTCTTCGCTACTAGCTAGTGTCTATGATGATAAGACCATTCACCTTCATTTTTGTCATTTTAAAAAGCATTTCCAAACATGTTTAGCCGCAAGTCAATTAGTTCAAAACAAATGCTCTACCTAGATATGTCACTCTCCTCTAATTTATTTTATATGGAAGGTAATTCTAGAGTACAATAAGTAGCCCGAATTGAGATGAGGTTTGGGTTGTTCTGGCTTGGTATATAGACACACTAGAGGAGTTGGAGTGATTATCAACCTTTGTGTCCTATAGTTTTGTCTCACACCCGTGATTCTCTCTTGTTATTGTCTTTGTGCTTAGAAAGACATGCAATATTTCACTTAGACAGGTAAATGAAATAAATACATAATAAAATTTAGATTAGCATTGTTAAATTGAAGGCATGTTTTATTTACCTTTCCTTCTCAAGTGTTTCATGATTTACAGAGTCAATAATGTGCAGTGCACAAATGATATGTGCATCCTCACTAAGCACATTTTCTCCCAAATGCATCGCTCACATAATGGTTTTTTTATAAATGTTGATTACAACAACAAGTGTTTGAATAAATGCCTATAAGAAATGCAGTCTCATGGACTGTAATGATTGTTGGACATGCATAAACTAGTTTTATTGAAAATGCCTTGGAACCTTGCAAATACTTGTACTAGTTGATAGGTTTACGACCACACACCACAAAATTTTCTCTTATCTCCCCAACTTGTGCCAAAACGGGATATTTATAATAACTCATGGACATCCATCAAATCATAATAGAAAGCTATTTTTATAGATGTATTGGAAGGTTCTGTAGTAGACATATATATAATAGTTATAGTTAACACAAAGCGATCACTGTCTCTTTTATCATTCATCATCTACAATAATACAAAAATGTTTAGATTTTTATTTTTTAGAAATTTACTTAGTTATTTGTATTCATTTCCTAAAGGACCTCCATAAGTAGTGATTACCTAGATCACCTATTTTCTTGTAATTTTTGGTAATGCTTCTTTCCTTGTGACTATTACCACACATAATTGAGGCGGAAATTATTCGGGTAATGAATACTCATGGAGCTTATTTGGGAATGACTAAAAACACACCGTGACACCACTAACATGTAATGAGCGCTTTTAGCAGTCCACGGTCTACATCAAATTCCGATAGGGCTCCGTTAAAGTGTCCCCCCTGCTGCATAGGGTGACACGTGTTATTCTAAACAATGATCATCAATAGATGTTACAAATATTTGAAGTTCGTAAACGGAAAAGTACTTCTTCTTTAGACATATGTTTCTCTCAAGACACCGAATTTTGGAAAGCGACGATTTAATTACAATATTTTAAAGGGATTCAAATATTCCCTTTCTTACCGTTTTATATATCGAGGTCTAAAAATTTATTATAGAAATTTACAAAGCCAAAGGCAAAGTTACTATACCTTTCACTTCAATCAATTAATAATTTAGTAATGAGCCAATCAAAAACATGTATTTTTAAATGAGTGTTCATATTTCTAATGTTCAATTTTTCTTTTTGCAAATTTCTATATAAAAAACAAATAGAATCAAAATTTGTTTCATTCATAATGGTTACTACTTACTTGTTAATGAAATGACATATTTTGAGCCTTATTTCACTAAAAATAATTACAAATTTTTTATTTGAATTTTTTCAAACTAACATGTGTGCAACCATTTATTAAAAATAACATGCAAAAAGGAGGACGTGACAATGCATTTATTTCAACTTTATCACTAACTATTAGAATATTTCAATTAAATCTTTAAATGTATCTTCTCCCAAATTCTAGAACTTTCACAAACCTAAAAAACATGTTTTAAAAAACATGTTCTTCGCTCTTTCCGATTCCAAAAATGACAATATATTGAGACGCTGGAGAGGATGGATAGTTCAAGGTAAAACAAAGAGATAAAATGGAGATTTTGTGCAGGGTGTTTATTTTTGCTTAAAATTTGTCTATGAAACTGGTTTTTTTATATTGTATATCAACTTGACCTGTGCCTTTTCCCAGTTTATCATTGTATCCAGGAAATAGATCACTGGAGCTATGTTGTAATGCCCCTTTCGGTGTTAACTCTTGTCCTTGCTTTTGAACTCTGTTGCTAGCGATGAATAGTTATTTTGTACCCTTGTTGTTGAGTTTCGAAGCTCATTTTGTGAACCCTAGTAATTGGTATAAGTGCGGCCTTTGGAGCTACGATAAAGTTACCGTAGTAATAGAATTCATTTCCGTACCATAGTCCTTACCAATTGTTGTTGTCGACAAATCAAGCCTTGGATGAATTTCAGTGATCCAAGGTATACCACTAATCGTTAGGTGTTGCAATCCTTTTTCCGAAGTAAAGTTGACTCCTTTCCTTCCGCTATACCACTTGGTTTTGTCGCTAATGATTTTAATTTTATTTCTAAGAGTATTTTATAACACCTTGTGAGGACCTTCATACTAATGATTATCGTGGTTTGATTTTCGGTTGCTTAAAGACGTTGAACGTTCTAATGGAATTAAAAAAACCTTTTTAAAGTTATTTTCCTTGGCATTTTAATTGAATGGTACCTAATTGTTTAGATAAGTTTAATTAAATTGTTTGTTCTCTTAAAAGGATTGGAACGATGGCAACTATGGCCAATTTTAGCAATCATTGAAGTGGAGGGAAGTTTATGTTGGCGTAAGGTTTTGGAGGGCTATTAATTAAATGCCAAGTTAATGGTTTTACCTACCACCTTACTTTACTTTTGGCAGCGACCTAGCCCTTGTTTTATGGCCCTTCACTAAACGGGTTCTACCTCTCCTGGGCACTAATTTTCCTTGCCTCACCTTGCTAAGAATATAATGATTAGTTGGCAATTGGGTGGAACTTTGATCTCTCCTTTATTGCTTTTCAATGCGTATGGGTGAAATAGTGTTTGGCACGTTTTGTGGGACGAATTTTGGGGAAAGAAAACTCTAATTCCTTTGCTGGCCGCATACATATAGATTTTTCCCATTTATGACCTACTCTGGTGTTCCCATTGGCTAGAATATGCATCCATTCCTTGTTTTTCTTTGATTGGCCCTTGTTTTTTTGTGAGGATGAAGCGCCTTGTCTGACCACGTGTGATTTTGGGGAAGAATTACAGGATGGGTGAATTGAGGAAGCTCCTAGCAGACATGTTAAGTCTAAACCTTGTAATGTTTTTCTACCTTTTTATAATTCCATGAAATGAATGTTTCTCTTTCCTCCAATGGCGTCTTGAATGAGATTTGTGGCTATTTTTTTAATCGTCTTGGGTGTGCTAGTTGTCCTTCCGTTTATTCACTGTAATCTTTGGGTTTTAATGAATTGCTTGAAAAAGAGAGAGGGGGATTTGCACCTCTTTGCTCTTTTACATTTATTGGTTGGGAGCAGATATTATGGTGAGCATCCTTGCCCTCACCTTCCCATAGGGAAAACTGGTAATAGGTTTTGTTGATGCAAATGCATAGCTTCTTAGAATCTTTGGTAAAATCTGGGACGTAATGAGACCGAAATGTAAATGGTATTAATAGCTCGTATTGTTTTGCTTGAAATGGCTAGATATTAGTTCTATTCATGCGTGGCAATGACATTTTGAGTGAATCTGGTTTTTATCAAAAGGAATCTTGTATTTTATTCCTTTTGGAGGTAATTATGCCATCTCGTAAATGACTCTCAAATTTAGTACTCTCTTTGGGTTATGTTTTTGCATTAATGGTAATTTTGAATGCGTGTTTTCCAACCGATTAAATAGAGGTCTCAAAACCTTGTTGGTGTACTACATATTTTCTTTCTACCTTGTTATCTTCACCTCTGTGGTGAATGGTTTGATTCCAATCGCTAGTTATACGTAGAAACGGGAGTATAGGAATTGGGAACCCAAGTGATTTATCCCCGAAATCGTACCTTATTATTTTGGTGTTCCTATGAGGTATTTTTCTTTTTCATGGCGTGGGTTTTGGTTTTCAGCCCTAGTTATCTCGTATGATATTTTGAGGATATTTACAAACCCTTATCTCTACCCTAGAGATAGTTACTATGATTTGAATCCATAATCATTTGGGAAGATCTGTCATTATGTGTATTTCTTTTGAAGTTTTCTTTTCATATGTTTGTATTACATGCATCTCTGAATTGGCTGTAGGTACATTATAATTTACATCATGTAACCGATATGACCTTGTGGCCTCTACGCTTAGTTAATATTTTTCATTTGGATATTTTCTAAGTTTCTGATCTTGAATGCGATGCCATTTTTCTTATTGGGAACTATGACTGGATCAACTGGGTACTTGGGTTTTCTCTACTTTGAGTGGTCTCCTAGGTTAGAGTGGATTGATGTCTTTGGAAGGGGAGCTTCATAATCCCGGCCTTGTTATAATTACTCTTACCTTAACTTGGTGAATTATTCTTTTTTGACGAGAGGCTAATGATAATATGTGAATCGTTAGTGAATGTATTATTAATGGTCATAAGTTTATGACCAAACCTCTATGTTGGATTTAGAATTCAAAATGTGTTTGGGATGACTGTAGTCATTATTGAAATAGGACTCTTGTTAACTCATGAAATTTGGTGATACGTTATGAGGATAGTCATGAGGTTACGAATGGAAATTTATTATATAAATACATTGTTGGCCTATGTCGGAAAATTGTTAAAAATTATTAATGACATTTTGGGGGTACTTTTCCTTTATATTATTTAGATAAGTTGATTTGATTATGATGGGGTTTTTGTTAGAATAATGGATATTTGTGACTCATTTAAATGCATTCAAAGAGTGGTTTTGATTATGTTAACATGTATTACTTTTAAGAGATCCTGTAAGGAGGAGGTGGTAAAATTCTTGTTTAAGAATGAAACTATAAATTGTTTTTTAGGAGGGTTACAAACCCATATTGCTATGAAACCTTCCTCTTGGAAGGATTGAATAACCTTTATTGTTTCGCGTCTATGATCGTAACTAGTATGTTTTGGATTCTCAAGGACTTTTTGAGATGGATGGATTGAGTATTAGATTTCAATCACGTAATATATAGGATTACATGATTGAAATCCCAATACTCTTGACCTTTTTTTTCTAACCTATAAGGTCTTGCCTTGATTAGTTGAGATATTGTTCTTACTAGAATATTTGGCTTCCTTCTTGTTGGCTGGTAAATTTTTTTATCTCATGTGAAGAATTTTGATTAGTGGTTTGTGCTTTGATCCATTCTTGAAATAGAACGTTCCTTTCATGATATTGTTAAATGTTAGCTTACTGTTGCAATGGGTAGTCTTATCATGCTCAGTTCTCGCGAATTGACTCAAGTTAATACTTGTGCAGATGGCTTTTGCGAGTAGATAAAGGAAAGATTTGTAAATGTTTCATCGGTTTGATTTATGAAGTTCCTTGTACGAATGTCTAATGTGTTGTAAATCTTGGAATGGTGCTTGTAAAGGAGTTTGGAAGGCCTCTTGCCTTGGATTTTCTATATTTTTGAAGTAAGGTTGTCTTATCCTTTTGTAAAAAAACTTGTAAACATTTTTGTGAGGAATAAAATTTGATCATCACCTTGTTATGAGATTTTTTTATGATATTATAACAATCATGAAAATAGTGTAGCGTGACTTGACCAATTGTGTTACTTTCTTGTCCTCAGTCAAAGTTCAATCGAATATTTTGACACCTTTGGTTTGTGTGCCGTGTTGAATAGAAATGTTATAACTGTTTTTTATTTTCTCGATAAGTAATGGTAAGTTATTCTTTCGAGTCATAAAACTTTCTTGTATAATCACCCTCCATGGTCTTGGCATCAATGTAATTCTAGGCATAATCAAGTGGGTTAGCAATCCCAATAAAATTTAATAAAAAATAAATAAATGAACAAACAAATAAATGAATAAATAAGTAAAATATAGGAATTTGTGATCTTGTGGATAAAATCCCGAGCTTTAAGTGGAAGAAGAGGAACTATCTACTTGTGTAAAAGGAATTACCTTCCACCCCTAAGATAAACTAATAAACCTTATCCTTATGGTTGTGAAATGATAAATGATATTAAAGTGTAAACAATATTTAACTTTTGGGAGAATTCTAGGTCTTAGTAAGTAGGGGGAATGGTTAAGAAACCATAAGTCGACTCATCGATTTTGAAACCTAATTGTATTATTTTGTCAAACTTAATCAAGTAAAACCTAAATGAAACTTTAACCATTCTTGATAAATTCTTAGCCTCAGTAAAAGACTGGTTATTATCCCATGAGATCATGACGATGAATTCTACTTGACCTTTTTCCCTTAATCCTTGCCTTGGACATTGTAACCCTTCTTAAGAAATGATAAAATTTTGAACCTTGCACAAAGGAGATTATTGTTCGAACCTAAAACGGTGCCTCCCTCCTTTGGAGCTTACACTTGTCTCCTTGTGCAATGGAGGTTGAAACAAGATTTTGTAGCTTGTGTTTGTTTAGATAACCTTGTGGGAATTGGTTTACCCCACCCCTTTTAGCGTTAATATAATAACTAATTAAACAAATAATCGTCATATTAAAGATGATCCTCATTCGGAAAGTTTTATCCAAAGCCAAATGTATCTAGTATAAAGGAAAGGAATCTAACTTTTTAAGAAGAATTATATGGATCATAACCTGAATCTCCTAGAACGTAAGTTTAAAAATTAAATTGAAGGTCGTGTTTTAGTAAAATAAATAACCTTAAGAGAATTTTCACCGTGGGATGCCCTAACCGTAAATGTGTCTTGTCTTGTCATAAAGGAGAGTGAATTGTTCGTGATGGATGTCGTATTCTCCTTGTACCTAGGTTGTGTCAAGATTTTTGAGAGTTAGTTGTAGCCATTTTGATCACCTATAGTGTCATTTTATCTTCAAGTAAGTCAAAAAAATTTGTCCAAGTTTTTTTTTTTTTTTTTGTTGTATTGGTGCGTGTCTTTTAGTGGGTGTTACATATGTGTCATTTATAAATCGGTCGATTCGAGTAAAAATATGGTAATTTTTCTCCATGGGGTCAATATTGCTTAAAGCTTGATAAAATTAGTGACTAATCCTCCTCCACGTTGCCTTGTTCCATCATGCAGATACCCAAATTGCACGCCTTGTTTATCAAACCAACTTCGATGTCAAGAAATCAGAGGTAAAAATATTTCCAAAGAGTATCATTAGTCATTTTTATCACTAGAATTTGAGACTAAACACGTGTTTTTCTTTTTCATCATCGTCCAAACAATTTACATGTTCAATTTGACATTTCAATCGGTGGTAATTTGTTTGGAAAGATTCTTTGACTTTTCTACTATCCTCAGATCTTGACATAAAATATAATTCAACAATGATGTGTTACTTATATGTTGACAAACACAATTGTCTAGTTTCAGCTAAATTTTAATGATTCTTGTTAAATTAATCATCCATTAACTCGATTATTTTATTGTATATATAAAAAGTAACAAAATATTTTCAAAATAGTGAACATGGCACATGGCCTTAATACGGTCTTAAACACTATTATTTAGGTTTGAGACCTACCAACTACCCACTAACCACAATTATTTTATTTTATATAAAAAGTAATAATACATTTTTAAAATAACAAACATGGCTTTGATATGATTTTTAACACTATCATTTAGGTTCAAGACCTATTTACGTACAGAGGCATTCCTACAATACAACCAAGGTTGTAATGGCATGTGTGGTTTACTTTTATTCTTGACATCTATTTGACTGTCACAAGGTAACTTACGCTTAAATGTGAAGTGTGTTTTATTGTCATTAAAAAGTGTTATTGTGATTGATTTTTCAATTTGTGATATTCCAAACATTCTTGATTAGATATAAGCCATAAAATCAGGGATGCATAGTACAAAATAAATAAATAAATCAAATATTAAAGTTCCCGTGTCTCATCTCACCAAAACTACTTATCGACTGGGGTTGGTTGTAGACAATTCCTTCTACACAAATTATACTCAATATCCTTTCTAGTAACATTCTTTTCATAATACCCTCTTTAACATTCTATTTAGAACACATTCCAATTTTGCCAAACAAATTTCCAAAATTTACAACATATGTGCATAAACATACTTCTTTTAAATCAATCAACAACTATTAACTTATATTAATCCAACAAACACCTTGCCTCAGAAAGGCAGGAACCGGCCGCTTCGTGGTTTTTGCTAATATTTATTATTAAATTTACTAAAATACGTAGCCATCTCCTCTCATGAATTTTATTAAATGGGATACAAATGGAGAAGGTGATTACATGGTATTTGAATTTAAATTTAAAGTCATTGCATTTCTAAATGATTTGTTAAAGTTGAGATTATTGTTAAAAAGGGAGAAGTAGACTTCATTTAGTACACTAGTGCCCATTCGCACACTAGTTCTTGGGGTAGTCCTGTCCTCCTTTGGGTGGTTCATTCCAAAGATTTACATGTCTCAATTTAAAAAAAAAGCATGCTTAGCCCATATCTAACCTATTCCATCCGGTTTCTAGTCTAGAATCAATACGGGAACTCGGATACAAGCTAATTCATTCTCATCTTCTCATTTCTTACACTTGCTTGTCATTTCATGCTAGAGATTGTTTATTACTTGTTATGTATGTTTAATCTCGGTCCTTTGATAAGATTTAATTTTTGTTAAATTAGAGAAAAATACCCCACAAAGACTATGGAACTTAAAGAAATTTTAAAGGACATGTTGGTGTAAAACCATCATGTCATCCATGACTAGATATAAAATCTTGACCAAACCATGTATGAAGAGTGTAGCTAGAAACCCTTAGGCCTTGAAATTTTGAGTCTCTTGTTTATTTTTTCACAGTCACACCTCCTAAAAAATAAAGTATAATAAATTTTTTTATTTTCTTTAAATTTTCTTGAAAAGTTCTTAAGGATGTCTGCACATACTTGAGGTTTCAATACCAAAAGCATTCACACTTTACAAGGTAACAATCAATATCTTTCCACCATTTTGGCTAACATCCCCACCTACTCCATTCCTCCTAATGAAATCTCTCTGCACCACAAGGTGAAGATTAATAATCTCATACCCCCTTCTCCTCCTCCGACCAAGCGTGTCGTCCTTAGTAGCGAAGAAGGGAAAGGCCTTGCTATTGCTACTTGAGATTGTTATCCATTGGTCAAACCTCTCATGCCACCACTACTCACTCTGATATGAAGGCTCGGATTATGAAGCATGAAGAAAGGATTAGGAACCTTAGAAAAGATGTGGCTCACTTACCAAAATAAATCCCTAAGGGAAAAATATCTTGATTGTAATCCCAGGCTTGAGGCCAAAATAGAAGAAATTCTAGGAAGCAAATTGCTTTGGAGGAATCTATTGGGCATACTGTTAACAAGAAAATTGATTTCTTATCCATTCATAAGGCTTTCCGAGATTTCATTGAAATTCAATTTAAACAGGTTTGCAATATCATCAATATCCCTTCTGGGATATGGAAGGGTGGAAAAGAGAAGAAACTTGTTGCCTCTACCATCAATATGGAAGAACCCTCACAACTAAGTGCACTCTATATTTTTAATGCTATGGAGGAGGTCAAAAGGTGATTCAACAAGGTCCTCAAGTAAAATTATTTATAGTTTCTGCTTTGTTCTCTATTTTTTTGGTTTCTTTCGGTTGTGTAGATGCAGTGATGTTGTTGTTTTGCTCCGTACTCGCAAGTTGTTCCATGATTCTACTTTTATCTTCTTATTATCACTTCTAGGTATTATTTCTCTAGGGTGTGGTCCACACTTGTCAAAATACCACTGATGTAACTATGTTTATCTATTTTTTGAACCTTATTTTTTGTTTTTGGGTATGGTCCTTCCCAAAACCATTTACCAATAATAAATTAAAAATAATCAGTCTCTCTCTCATCATCAAATATGTCTTAGTCTTAAGGTTTTGTGCATGTAATCTAGGGAGTCAATCCTTGATATCTAAAGTAACACAACCATAAATCTTCAGGATTTTTATTTCTATGAGTTAAACCTTATCATAAAGATCAAACCTAGTAAATGTCAATATCTCTTACAAGTCACAATCACAAAGTCATAAACTTACCAGTCTTGTTAGAACAAAGTATTATCTCTCTTTCTTACCCTTTATGAACCAAACATATAGAATCTCCACAATGAAAACATTAATAACAAGTTATATACTTTCAAAGAGACTCCTAGAAACTAAAACTCAATGCATTCCTTTCCAACTAACCATAACATTTGCATTCAAAATTTCTAATCTTTATTAACATGTAATCTTCTATTTCATACAAAACAAGAGGTCTTCATAAATTTTCCTCCTACCGTAATGCCCAGTTTTTGGACATTTGGAGCCTTTTTTTTCCTACCGCCACCTTGGCCGATCAGTAT
Source organism: Taxus wallichiana var. yunnanensis (assembly GCA_018340775.1). Classification (NCBI taxonomy): domain Eukaryota; kingdom Viridiplantae; phylum Streptophyta; class Pinopsida; order Cupressales; family Taxaceae; genus Taxus; species Taxus wallichiana. The sequence continues at coordinate 255,186,988 of CM031241.1, read as the reverse complement.
CTTGGCCGCCGCATTTTCTTTCTCTCGTCCTTGCGTGAGGGAGACGGGAGTAGGTGGAGTCCCATTTTCTTCACCATGATCTCATTTTGATTCTCCTTAAATGCGTGGAGGTGGGGTGTTGGACGCGTTTTCTTCCTTAACGTGTGTGGTGGTTGGGAGGTGTCTTTCCTGGTTGCGTGGGCGAGAGAGCCATGAAAACTGTTATGTTCTCGCTTGCTTGATCGGTTCCTTTCTGTGGGTCTATTGGGTTTGAGAGAGGATTCAACCCGCCTAACTCTCCCTTCGGGAGCGCGCGGGATCAAACGTGGGAAGGACGTCCGCTGCCCGGTCGAGACCATTGTTGCAGAATCTTGCAGAAATTTGTAGTAGAAGAACGAGGTAAAGTTTTAGTTGATTTGTCTTGCCCTTTCATTTTGGAAAGTCGCTTCTGTCCAGGTGGTGAATTTAACATGGAAGAAGCTCGATCAAACCTTGAGGCAAGTTTTTGAATGAGGTTAAGAGTGCGTTCACTATTGTTTCTAATTCGACCGAGGAAGTTATTCCCTGCGCCTAGCCATGGGTTAGATATGGTGGTTATAGATGAAGCCGCAAGCTAGTGTATTAGGTGTGTTACCTCCTTTTCCCTTGGGTGCTGCGAGGCATGTTCTTGTCGGGGATCCACAACACTATCCTGCAACTGTGATTAGCCAGGCAGCAGGCATGTTGCAGAGTAGTTGAGGCGTTTTTGAGCGCTTCTAGCAGGCAGGCTGTCCAACTATGTTGCGTTCGGTTTAGTGCCGACTGCATCTTCAAATTCGGGATTCTCCTTCAAGATATTTTTATCAAAATCGACCTTGTGACAGTGAGAGTGTTCCAGCAGACCTGATGAAATTTATTTACAGAGATTCTCTATTGAGACCTTACTTGCTGCATTCGATGTAACTCATGGGAGAGAATCCCCTAGGCGTGGATCTGTTTCATATCGAGTATTTATGAAGTACATTTTACTTTGTAATAATATGAGCATCTTCAACGAGTCAGTCACTATGTTGGCAGCATAAAGGGTCTTTGTTGGAATTATCACACCTTACAAGCTACACTGCATTTGTACTATTTGCACCGAGAGTTTGATGTTGTCCACATATATCACAAGAGGAAGGAAAGATTGGTTGTCGTATTCGAGGAAACAACTACTGGTGTTCATGAGGCTATACCGGATGCAAGCTATTGGATTCTTGCTCTTCCCGCTATTAATGACAATGATTCTGTTAAGAACAAGTTCGATAGCTTGTACGGATGCAGGCACTCTCTGCTAGATGGTTTGATGAGAGCCACCGATGTGATTATTGCTTTGGCAAGGATGTTTTTGTCTATGGAAATGGAGATATTTCTCACTTGTTTCGTCTCCTTCACACAATTTTTACCTCCGTTGAGTTATTCCACTTAATTTGCTCCACCGACTACGGCCTCTGTCATCTCATAAATTGGTTTTCTATCCGGTTTGTAGGCAGCTTGTTTACCCTAATGAAATTTGTGCAAACCCGATGCACACATCTTTATTGCAAGCCTTGCCTAGCTTATGTGCCGAGTACTACTAGGGCCTGCCCTTATGACGGGTATTTGGTTTTGCGATGCATTCGAAGGCATTGCAGAGGCAAATCCAGATCGGGCCGATCTTATAGGGTGTGTGACAGCTTCATTGCCTATACCCCCAAAGCAGTGCATTGAAGCAATCTAGTGTTTGGACAGCCACCTATTGCATTCTTCTAGTCGTGCCTTCAAAAGGGAATCCGGTGTGATATATTGCAAGAAAAGACTAGTGAAGCAGAGGATAAAGCGGAAGGCGTGTGGTCATGCTTGATCCTCATTGGATGTTCATGACTGGTGGATGCGTTAAAACAAGCAAGATAGACTAACCATATACATAATATGCTAGTATCTAATAAACCTCTTGAAATGAAACTTTTTCCTTCTAGAAATTGGTTTAAATCTGTGATTATGTGGATTTGTGTTCAATATATGGTTAACAGTTTGTTACTTCTAGATTTGCCTCTGTTGGTTGTTCTTGTTGACGTGATCAAACCCTTTTATATATAAAAACAAACAAAGGTTCCCAGTGTATGCTTTGATTGATCATATGAATATATATATATATATATATATAATTTTAAAGTTACTTCCTTCTGCAAAAATGTCGTTGTTTCTTTGGTGAACCTGGGTATGTAATCGCCCCTAGAACGTTGCAGCGTTGACTAGTATTGGTTTCCTATTATGTTGTTGCCCTAGAGGAAAACATACAATTAATTTTTATTTTATTTTATGATAAGCGTGGTTATGCACTTCGTGTATTGTGCAAATTATTAGGGCCTTTGGAAATTAGAAGTTCAATATATATGCTTGTTAAGGAGGAAGTTTTGGACCGAAATTATGTCCTGGGTTGATAGAAGGGCATAAATTATTGATAGAACCCCATTTTGATTCTACTCTCTCTATGAGTAAAATTTGATAAAATTAATGACCTTTATGGTGTTAAGATATGGTATGTTGATGATTCCTTGTGTGATCGATTTAATTATGTATAGACATAATGCCTTGATGGAGTAAGGTAATATCTTTCACGGTTCGTGAAAGTTAAGGTTTTCATCAACTGCTTAAGGTAACATGAAGTTCCTTAATTTAGTCAAACTTGTTTTGTACTTCCTTCTTGATGAGTGACCTTTCATTGCAAATTTAGAATGATTGTGATGGAAGGTCGTGATTATATTTTGTTGTCAAAAAGGGAAAAGAAGCTATGGAATAGTTTGTTCATGTGTCGAACGTAATATTTGTAATAACATCGTTATAGAAGTTCATTGTTGGAGGATATCTATCTTCAATGGTATATTATGTGTTTAATCACTGCATAGGTTACCATAAAATTAGTGATGAGATGTAAATTAAGGAGAGTTGAGAGACCCCTTTTTCTTTATATACATCGTTTATGATATTAGAAAGTGAGTTGACGTCGGAAAATTTCAACCAAGTCTAAGATTCATGGCTATGTTCCTCTAGAACGGGAGGGTTATAAATCTAAGGTATCATGAAAATTGTAAGGATGTGTTTAGAATGCTAGATTGCCTACTCAATTTGGGTATTAATGAGGCTTTTCGCTATTAGGCCCTAGTTATGTTCGGTAGGTAGGTAGTTTGTTAGACAATGTCTATTCCAGGACATTCTTATCGTCTTTTCCTCTCATCCTTATTAGCTATGAAGTCACTTATTACCTAAGATATAATGGTTGTGGGTTGAATATAAGATTTTCATCCTTAAAACCTTTTGATTACATGATGGAACCTTGTTTTTACCCTCGTTGTTCGTTTCTAGCCTATTAGGCCTATGGCCCTACTGCGGAGCGATTCCAAAACTATATTCTTTTGGCAGCCTAAGATCGGGTCCGGTTTTAATCTTTTGACTTCTCCTTGAGAATGTGGATTGATGGGTTACACCTTAGATTTCAATCACGAAATCTACGGGATCACATAATTGAAATCCTAATACTCTCAACTCTTGTGTCTAATCTTTTAAAATTCATAGTCTTGCGTATTTCATTGTCAAAATTTTGTAGTTTTGGGTATTCTTCATAACTAAAATTTATGGATTTTCTTCTTAGTTGATATGTTGAAAATTATATCTTGTTTCAAAAGGTTGTTAGAGGTTAGAACTTTGATCCATTTCCTGAAATAGAATGTTTCCTTTCATGGTATTGTTAGCTAGTAGCTTATTGTTGCTATGTATAGTCTTATCTTGCTCAGTTCTCGCGAACTGACTCAGGTTATTAATTGTTGCAGATGGCTTACGTGGTTAGATGATGGAAAGACTTGTAGATTATTGCATCAATCTTGGTTATGATGTTCCTTTGTACGAATGTGTATTATGTTATAAAATTTGGAAAGGGCCTTTGGACATTTTAGAAGAAGGGTCAGTGCCTAGTAAATGTATTGTAGAGTATTGTTGTTGTAACTGTTGAAACTTTGGCTTGTTTGGTTATCATGTGAAAGATGAAATTTGATTACCGCTTGGTTATGGGATATTCTAGTGAATTTTAACCCTTAGTATAGTAGTGGGGCATGTCCCATGTTATTACTCTCTTGCTCCCTAGTCATGGTTCAATAGAGATGGTATGTCCCTTTGATTTGTGCATCATGTTGGAATGAATTGATATAACCTTGTTTTGTTTCTGCAAACGAGTACTGTTAAACTTTGCTCTTGAGTTAAAATGTTGAGTTGTAAATCCTCCTAAGGCTTAGTAGCAATGAGTTTGTAAGCACTATAAAGTGAGCTGGATAGTCCTGATAAAAGTTAAACTAAAATTTATATATATGAATATATTAATGTAGATGTGATCTACTAGATAACCTTTGAGACCTGGAACAATCAAGAGGAAACTATCTTTTGTAATGAAATATGATTACTCATTTTTTTTTTTCGCGCCAAACTAATAAACATTATCCTTTTACGGTGAAACCTTAAATGATCTCATGGTGAAATCAATGGTTAGATTTTAGAAAATGATAGGATTTAATAAGTAGGAGTGAAAGTGATTAATAAAACCTTCAATATCTCTCTATCGTTTGAAATGTTCCCCTTTGTCAAACTTAATTAAGTAAAGTCTAGATGGAACAATTAACCAATCTTGATAAACCCTTAACCTCAATAAAAGACGGATAGTAAACCATGTGACCACGAAGCTAAATTCTGTTTTCTGCTCATTAACCCATGCCTTAATTCATGGTGATATTTCTTAAGCAAGGTCAAAATTTGATCCTTAAACAAGAAGGTTATTGTTATGAACCCTAAGCGGTACTTCCCTCAATCGGAACTTATGCCTTCACCTGTGCAACAAAGGTGTGGAACATGTGTTAGTGTCTTGAATAAGATTAATTAACCTTGTAAGAAATGGAAAATGTTCTAAAATCAAATGAATAAGAAAGATTTGGACATCAAATTGATGATCCAGTTTAGAAAGCTTGGCCTTAAGCTATTTAGTCAACCGTTGAAAAGAAAGAAGTTCTCCTCTTGTGAAAAGAATGTGTGAATCATTACATGAAATTTTATAAGAACGTAAGTTAAGAATTAAGAGACACTTTAGTAAACAAGAAAATTTAACAAGAAATTCCTCATGGGATGCCCTAGTTGTGAGTGTGTCATGTGGATTGGACTTCCATGTTGTCTTGTCAAAAGAAGAGTACATTGTCCTTGATAGGTGTGAACGTTTCCGTGCTGACCTTGTGGTCTCCCCCGTAACAAGTGGTTCCTAGTGTTGGTTGTAACCTTGTGATGACATGTTGTGTCGTGTTGTGCCAAAGCAAGTCAAAAAGAAAAGTTATCTGTATTTCACTTTGTGTTGTCCTTGTGTTGGTATTTTTGGTGTGTTACATTTTGGTATCGTGAGCGTAGGTTCATGCTCTCGAACCTATGGCAGATTGGTGTTGTATGATGATGTTACATGGTGGTGGTGGTGTTCTTTGCATGATGATGATGATGTTGCATGATGGTGGTAGATATTGGAAGAGTAATGTGCTTTAAACGTAATGTGATTATTGTCGTAATTGTGGTATTGTGAACGCACATTATGGGTATGTCACCTTGTGCGTGTTTGTGATCATGTTGATATGTTGGGGATGGGAGTATTTTCTCTCCTTCTTGTGGATTCTAGGAAGAATTCACGTGTGAATTATTGTTTGTGATGTGTGAAAAGAATTCTAATGTGGATGACGTAGTGTTGGAGCATTGTGGCATATTGTGATATGTGGGTGTATCAATGTGTTGTATGACTAGTTGATGTTAAAAGAAATGAGTTGTATCTTGATGTTTTTACCATGTTTTGAAGAAATGTGTGTACCACCTTGTTATGTTGCAATGGATGTTATGTTGTGATGTACTATGTTCATCGTATGTATGACTGTACAAACAGGTAATGCTTCATGTTGTGATTTTGGGTCATACGGTGAGTGTATGAACCCTATCGTATGGTGATTGCGCTTTGGGTGTAGAATGTGGTAAAGTGATGTATTACGCCCTGTGGATGTATGATTGTGATCTATCTCAGTATACATACCATACGTGAGACGTTATGGTAGTTACGTGTGTACCACCGTTGTGTTAGTGATGTTAGTGCAAAAGAATAAATAAGCGCTAGAGAAGAGACCTTGGAATGTGCTAAGTGGGAATGGAAAGGTTGTGTTCATCTTAGAAAGAGTCCATTTTCAAAACTAGCGTGTCAAAGAGTGAATTTCCAAAATTAAGTGTCTATAGTCTATCAACTATTGTGATTACATGATATGTATACAACGAAGCACTCTGGAAGACACCCTAAACATGCAAGCTTCATTATTTTTACTACCATGAAACCATGCACGTTTCGTGGATGAGGGCTATAGATAATTCATTCGACGTCATTCCTCTATCACATGGACATACATGATCACTTAACCATTGCTAGCATACTCTAGCTCATGTTAGAGTAGGATCTTTAAAAGATGTTGTAAACATAAAAAAATGACGGCATGACTATACGTACATCCTCCTAGCTACACAAATATGGGTTTTTCACATGCATGTTATTGCCATTTTCCAACACATAATGGCTATAAAATTATGCCTCGATCTTGGTTGCTTAAAGCATACAAAACTCAATGTTAGCATTGTGGCGAAGGATATCATATCCATGTTATAGCTACATATACTAGTTAAATTGTGATGGTTGTTAAGGCCTTGGAACATTTCCTTTTGTATTTTATTGTGGTTTCTATGGGCACACACAAAAAAGTTTTCCTTATGATGTTACTCTTAAGGTATTGTATTTCTCTACAATTCTTGGCATCAAGTAACAATGCCCGAAAATAACTATCATAGAGGCTTTAAGGTTAACTTAAATGATTTTCGATAAATGAGAACATTATATTGTGTTTATAGATCCTACAAATCTCACAATACTCATTTCATTTGGTAGGAGATTCTATTGGTCTATATCTTGCTATCTTTGGATAATCGTTTCTATGATATTCTTGAACACACTCTATACACCATATACCCATGTTTTTATTCTTGTTATCTTATGTTTCATCTATTATTTTCAACACATCATCCAAATTTCCATTCATTTTGGCAAGTTATAGACGAGGCTTCACCCCATTCTTTAATCTTCTCTACTCTAATAGTTGTATCTAGAACTTTGACTCCATTTGCAAATTGCACCTAAGCTATGGAAAAGGGAATTATAGTGCGGGATCCATTTATGAATGATGCAACCTTATATTGTTTTATTAATCTTTGGAATTATATGATTAATAATATCAAAGAGTCATTTATCATAATTCAACATGATTCTCATGGCTTCTATGTGATTTCTTTGTGATTTTGCATGGCCTAAATTTCTAGCTAATTCTTCTTAAATTCATGTTTTATATTATTTTGGACATCTTATGACCAAATAAAATCCCTAAAGAGCATTTTCATATCTTTCAGAGTGATCAATAATGGCTTAAATGACTCCACTTCAAGCACACACAAAGACATTCAATGAGATTTTCCTTTCATCTTATTTGTTACATGATTTTGGGGATCTTGTTCACCCTTGATGGAAATTTGCATTTGTTTCTTTGCCACTTGTGTTGGTGGCACACAAATCTATTTTTCAATTACACTTTAAATATTCAGCCACTACTAGGATTCTTCCTAGAAATTTCTATTGCTAATTAATGTATCCATGAGTCCCATTGACCTAATTTTGATCATTTCGATATTTTTTTCTTTCATTTTTTCTAATGTAAGTGTTACATCCTTAAAATTACATATATTATGTAGAGATATTCATGTTAAATCACCAATCAATTCGTAAAGTTTCTTGTCATCTTCTCATATGCTTTTAAGCTTCCATTTCATTTCTACAAGTCAAAATATTTTTGGATCCATGGACCCAATTCATGGTGTAAATGTGATAAAAGTGCCTCGTGGTAAGGGTATTATTTGCATGCTTAAAAACTCAACTTATTGTGTATGGGATCTTGTTCTTAAATATTTGGAGTTTCCAATGCCGCACCAAAGTACCATTCTTAGCTAGTGTTTCCTTCCCTTTCCCAAATATAGTATTCCACTTTGACCTTATTGATACCAAATCCAAAGTTTCTTTGGATAATTCCTTCCTAAGTAGTAGTAAATTTTTATTGATTTCAAGAGACATAGGGTTTGTGTCTTCTATGGTTTGACTCTAGGGACTTTGCGATTCACAGTTTGAATTTTCACTTGAATTATCATTACATTATTGCACATCATTAGACATAATATCCTACTTTGTGAATGTATGTAAAATGTGGAGGCATACATGATGCATGTTAATTGTTTGAAAAAATGACTTAAAATGATGTGGTCTCACCAACTCTTGTGGTTATAAGATATGTATACAATGAAGTTCTCTAGAACATGTCATAACCATGTAAGATTTATTTTTCTTATTACATATTCTTTTATCGACATATGTTGTAGTTGTGAATGCACTAAAAATTATGTATGCACAAGTTCGAATCATTCAAAAATCACGCCAATTTTTTTTGACAAAATACATAATTAAAATGAGGTATCATGGACCACATAATGATTATATGAGATTATCAAAATGTTTCTCTTAATGAGGTTTAAAATATTTTTAAAAAATGCCTCAATAAAACATGGCGCCCTAGAATGTTATGGTTGTAGAATTTTTTTCTTAAAATTCCTTAACCAATTTTGGTGTCATATAGTTCCTTCGTAGATGGATATGAAAAAATGACCTCGTTGAAAAATCCTTATAGAATTTTGAAAGTGTAATTGGTTGGTCTAAAACCTAACTCAACAAAATTTTCGAGGATACTCCCAATATGTTAAAAATAGGAGCTTTGAAACAAGGTGTGGACATCCACCAAAGAATTATGAAGAAGGTACTTTAAACACATGTTTTAGTTATAAGTGCATTGGTAAATATGTCTAAAATGTGTGACAAACATGTGGATTGTTCGACAAAATTCTGAAAGATATGTAACCTCATGGACCACATTAATCATGGGATATGCAAATAATGGGTTCGTTGAAAAGACCTTAGAATATTTAAATAAGGGTACAAACAGAGTCCAACACCTTTCGAACATCCTCCTCGCCTCTCTTGCCAAAATGTGAGATTTAAGACAAAGAGTTTTCCGATCTTGCTCGCTTTGTCAAATAATACAAAAATTGTTGATGGCAACCATGACCAATAAACTCTATCAAACTAATCCCCAACTAGAGTCATTTTTTTGAAGTTCAATGGAAACCTTGATGCGGTCATACAAATTATTCAACTAAATGCACGATAGGAGCCATTGAGATTGTTTCAAAAAATGCAATGAAAAATTATCGACTCGATCAACTCAAGTTTGTAAGCTAAATGCATTTACTAGGTATCAATCATTGGATATATTTTTTCTTATTTTCATTTATCACTTGTGCCCTCTCAACCTAGTAAAAAGTGTGGTCATCTTTGAAGGGCATGTATGGAGATGCATGACCAAAAGCGGCCAAAATCCATTTTTGGGCCATTTTCCATGTAACGCCAAATGCATTATGGTTCGTTTGCATTAAAAGATGACCATGGATGCAATAAAAATAGTTTATTATAATGTGATCATGTTATGGATTGGAATTTCCAAACCATAACACACTTGTGTTATGACACTTATAACACAAGCACATTTTTTCTATGTAAATTTGAAAGTTTCACTAAGAAAAACAAAACCCGAGAGTGATATAATGTGAGTGCATTATGTTTTCTTTGGATTTGAAACCACCCACCCTTTGGCTTTGATATCTATGCCTAAGGTTTTGACTATGTAATATGTGTTTTATAGAAAAACATAATAATATCAAGTGTACGTACCGATTTCTCATGTATTATAAGATAATATTCCAATAAAATCAAGTTATTTAGGTGATGAATAAGTGGAAACGACATTATTATCCTCATTTGAATCTTATATGGATTTTTATGTATTTGTTCTACTCTTCGCTACTAGCTAGTGTCTATGATGATAAGACCATTCACCTTCATTTTTGTCATTTAAAAAAGCATTTCCAAACATGTTTAAATGTAAGTCAATTAGTTCAAAACAAATGCTCTACCTAGATATGTCACTCTCCTCTAATTTATTTTATATGGAAGGTAATTCTAGAGTACAATAAGTAGCCCGGATTGAGATGAGGTTTGGGTTGTGGCTTTGGCTTGGTATATAGACACACTAGAGGAGTTGGAGTGATTATCAACCTTTGTGTCCTATAGTTTTGTCTCACACCCGTGATTCTCTCTTGTTATTGTCTTTGCTTAGAAAGACATGCAATATTTCACTTAGACAGTAAATGAAATAAATACATAATAAAATTTAGATTAGCATTGTTAAATTCAAGGCATGTTTTATTTACCTTTCCTTCTCAAGTGTTTCATGATTTACAGAGTCAATAATGTGCAAAAGTGCACAAATGATATGTGCATCCTCACTAAGCACATTTTCTCCCAAATGCATCGCTCACATAATGGTTTTTTTATAAATGTTGATTACAACAACAAGTGTTTGAATAAATGCCTATAAGAAATGCGGTCTCATGGATCAGTAATGATTGTTGGACATGCATAAACTAGTTTTATTGAAAATGCCTTGGAACCTCGCAAATACTTGTACTAGTTGATAGGTTTACGACCACACACCACAAATTTTCTCTTATCTCACAAACTTGTGCCAAAACGGGATATTTATAATAACTCATGGACATCCATCAAATCATAATGAAAGCTATTTTTATAGATGTATTGGAAGGTTACTCAGAGTAGACATATATATAATAGTTATAGTTAACACAAAGCGATCACCGTCTCTTTTATCATTCATCATCTACAATAATACAAAAATGTTTAGATTTTTATTTTTTAGAAATTTACTTAGTTATTTGTATTCATTTCCTAAAGGACCTCCATAAGTAGTGATTACCTAGATCACCTATTTTCTTGTAATTTTTTGGTAATGCTTCTTTCCTTGTGACTATTACCACACATAATTGAGGCGGAAATTATTCGGGTAATGAATACTCATGGAGCTTATTTGGGGAATGACTAAAAACACACCGTGACACCACTAACATGTAATGAGCGCTTTTAAGCGATTCACGGTCTACATCAAATTCGATAGGGCTCGTTAAAGTGTCCCCAACTGCAGTAGGGTGACACGTGTTATTCTAAACAATGATCATCAATAGATGTTACAAATATTTGAAGTTACAGTAAACGGAAAAGTACTTCTTCTTTAGACATATGTTTCTCTCAAGACACCGAATTTTGGAAAGCGGCGATTTAATTACAATATTTTAAAGGGATTCAAATATTCCCTTTCTTACCGCTTTTTTATATATCGAGGTCTAAAAATTTATTATAGAAATTTACAAAGCCAAAGGCAAAGTTACTATACCTTTCACTTCAATCAATTAATAATTTAGTAATGAGCCAATCAAAAACATGTATTTTTAAATGAGTGTTCATATTTCTAATGTTCAATTTTTCTTTTTGCAAATTTCTATATAAAAACAAATAGAATCAAAAATTTGTTTCATTCATAATGGTTACTACTTACTTGTTAATGAAATGACATATTTTGAGCCTTATTTCACTAAAAATAATTACAAATTTTTATTTGAATTTTTCAAACTAACATGTGTGCAACCATTTATTAAAAATAACATGCAAAAAGGAGGACGTGTGATGCATTTATTTCAACTTTATCACTAACTATTAGAATATTTCAATTAAATCTTTAAATGTATCTTCTCCCAAATTCTAGAACTTTCACAAACCTAAAAACATGTTTTAAAAACATGTTCTTCGCTCTTTCCGATTCCAAAAATGACAATATATTGAGATGGCTGGAGAGGATGGATAGTTCAAGGTAAAACAAAGAGATAAAATGGAGATTTTGTGCGGGGTGTTTATTTTTGCTTAAAATTTGTCTGTGAAACTGGTTTTTTTATATTGTATATCGCTTGACTGTGCCTTTCCCGATTTATCATTGTATCCAGGAAATAGATCACTTTGGAGCTATGTTGTAATTCCCCTTTTGGTGTTTACTCTTGTCCTTGCTTTTGAACTCTATTGCTAGCGATGAATAGTTATTTTGTACCCCTGTTGTTGAGTTTCGAAGCTCATTTTTGTGAACCCTAGTAATTGGTATAAGTGCAGCCTTTGGAGCTATGATAAAGTTACCGTAGTAATAGAATTCATTTCCGTACCATAGTCCTTCTTTGCGCTGTTGTGTCGATAAATCGAGCCTTGGATGAATTTCAGGTGGTCAAGGTATACCACTAATCGTTAGGTGTTGCAATCCTTTTTCCGAAGTAAAGTTGACTCCTTTCCTTCCGCTATACCACTTGGTTCTGTCGCTAATGATTTTAATTTTATTTCTAAGAGTATTTTCTAACACCTTGTGAGGACCTTCATACTAATGATTATCGTGGTTTGATTTTCGGTTGCTTAAAGACGTTGAACGTTCTAATGGAATTAAAAAAACCTTTTTAAAGTTATTTTCCTTGGCATTTTAATTGAATGGTACCTAATTGTTTAGATAAGTTTAATTAAATTGTTTGTTCTCTTAAAAGGATTGGAACGATGGCAACTATGGCCGTTTTAGCAATCATTGAAGTGGAGGAAGTTTATGTTGGCGTAAGGTTTTGGAGAGGGCTATTAATTAAATGCCAAGTTAATGGTTTTACCTACCACCTTACTTTACTTTTGGCAGCTGACCTAGCCCTTGTTTTATGGCCCTTCACTAAACGGGTTCTACCTCTCCAGGCACTAATTTTCCTTGCCTCACCTTGCTAAGAATATAATGATTAGTTGGCAATTGGGTGGAACTTTGATCTCTCCTTTATTGCTTTTCAATGCGTATGGGTGAAATAGTGTTTGGCACGTTTGTGGGGACGAATTTTGGGGAAAGAAAACTCTAATTCCTTTCTTGGCCGCATACATATAGATTTTCCCATTTATGACCTACTCTGGTGTTCCCATTGGCTAGAATATGCATCCATTCCTTGTTTTTCTTTGATTGGCCCTTGTTTTTTGTGAGGATGAAGCGCCTTTCGACCACGTGTGATTTTGGGGAAGAATTACGGGATGGGTGAATTGAGGAAGCTCTAAAGCAGACATGTTAAGTCTAAACCTTGTAATGTTTTTCTACCTTTTTATAATTCCATGAAATGAATGTTTCTCTTTCCTCCAATGGCGTCTTGAATGAGATTTGTGGCTATTTTTTTAATCGTCTTGGTGTGCTAGTTGTCCTTCCGTTTATTCACTTTGTAATCTTTGGGTTTTAATGAATTGCTTGAAAAGAGAGAGGGGATTTGCACCTCTTTGCTCTTTTTACATTTATTGGTTGGGAGCAGATATTATACGGTGAGCATCCTTGCCCTCACCTTCCCATAGGGAAAAGCGGTAATAGGTTTTGTTGATGCAAATGCATAGCTTCTTAGAATCTTTGGTAAAATGGGACGTAATGAGACCGAAATGTAAATGGTATTAATAGCTCGTATTATTTTGCTTGAAATGGCTAGATATTAGTTCTATTCATGCGTGACAATGACATTTTGGGTGAATCTGGTTTTTATCAAAAGGAATCTTGTATTTTTTTCCTTTTGGAGGTAATTATGCCATATGTAAATGACTCCTGAAATTTAGTACTCTGCTGGGTTATGTTTTTGCATTAATGGTAATTTTGAATGCGTGTTTTCCAACTGATTAAATAGAGGTCTCAAAACCTTGTTGGTGTACTACATATTTTCTTTCTACCTTGTTATCTTCACCTCTGTGGTGAATGGTTTGATTCAATCGCTAGTTATACGTGAGAAACGGGGAGTATAGGAATTGGGAACCCAAGTGATTTATCCCTGAAATCGTACCTTATTATTTTGGTGTTCCTATGAGGTATTTTTCTTTTTCATGGCGTGGGTTTTGGTTTTCAGCCCTAGTTATCTGTATGATATTTTGAGGATATTTACAAACCCTTATCTCTACCCTAGAGATAGTTACTTATGATTTGAATCCATAATCATTTGGGAAGATCTGTCATTATGTGTATTTCTTTTGAAGTTTTCTTTTCATATGTTTGTATTACATGCATCTCTGAATTGGTCTGTAGGTACATTATAATTTACATCATGTAACCGATATGACCTTGTGGCCTCTACGCTTAGTTAATATTTTCATTCGGATATTTTCTAAGTTTCGATCTTGAATGCGATGTCATTTTTCTTATTGGGAACTACGAATGGATCAACTGGGTACTTGGGTTTTCTCTACTTTGAGTGGTCTCCTCGGTTAGAGTGGATTGATGTCTTTGGAAGGGGAGCTTCATAATCCTGGCCTTGTTATAATTACTCTTACCTTAACTTGGTGAATTATTCTTTCTTTGAGAGGCTATTGATAATATGTGAATCGTTAGTGAATGTATTATTAATGGTCATAAGTTTATGACCAAACCTCTATGTTGGATTTAGAATTCAAAATGTGTTTGGGATGATTGTAGTCATTATTGAAATAGGACTCTTGTTAACTCATGAAATTTGGTGATACGTTATGAGGATAGTCATGAGGTTACGAATGGAAATATATTATATAAATACATTGTTGGCCTATGTCGGAAAATTGTTAAAAATTATTAATGACTTTTGGGGTACTTTTCCTTTATATTATTTAGATAAGTTGACGATTATGATGGGGTTTTTGTTAGAATAATGGATTTTTGTGACTCATTTAAATGCATTCGAAGAGTGGTTTTGATTATGTTAACAAGTATTACTTTTAAGAGATCCTGTAAGGAGGAGGTGGTAAACTTCTTGTTTAAGAATGAAACTATAGATTGTTTTTTAGGAGGGTTACAAACCCATATTGCTATGAAACCTTCCTCTTGGAAGGATTGAATAACCTTTATTGTTTCGCGTCTACATGATCGTAACTAGTATGTTTTGGATTCTCAAGAACTTTTTGAGATGGATGGATTGAGTATAGATTTCAATCACGTAATATATAGGATTACATGATTGAAATCCCAATACTCTTGAACTTTGTTTTCTAACCTATAAGGTCTTGCCTTGATTAGTTGAGATATTGTTCTTACTAGAATATTTGGCTTCCTTCTTGTTGGCTGGTAAATTTTTTTATCTCATGTGAAGAATTTTGATTAGTGGTTTGTGCTTTGATCCATTCTTGAAATAGAACATTCCTTTCATGATATTGTTAAATGTTAGCTTATTGTTGCAATGGGTAGTCTTAACATGCTCAGTTCTCGCGAATTGACTCAAGTTAATACTTGTGCAGATGGCTTGTGCGAGTAGATAAAGGAAAGATTTGTAAAAGTTTCATCGGTTTGATTTATGAAGTTCCTTGTACGAATGTCTAATGTGTTGTAAATCTTGGAATGGTGCTTGTAAAGGAGTTTGGAAGGCCTCTTGCCTTGGATTTTCTATATTTTTGAAGTAAGGTTGTCTTATCCTTTTGTCAATCTACTTGCTCGGGACTGAAAAATTTGATGCATGTTATCAAAATTACCTTGAGAGGTGAATTTTGGATAACAATAACACCTTGTGAGGACCTTCATACTAATGATTATTGTGGTTTGATTTTTGGTTGCTTAAAGAAGTTGTTAAGCGTTTTAATGGAATTTAAAAAAACCTTTTTAAAGTTATTTTCCTTGGCATTTTAATTGAATGGTACCTAATTGTTTAGATAAGTTTAATTAAATTGTTTGTTCTCTTAAAAGGATTGAAGCGATGGCAACTATGGCCGATTTTAGCAATCATTGAAGTGGAGGAAGTTTGTGTTGGCATAAGGTTTTGGAGGGCTATTAATTAAATGCCAAGTTAATGGTTTTACCTACCACCTTACTTTACTTTTGGGTGACCTAGCCCTTGTTTTATGGCCCTTCACCAAACGGGTTCTACCTCTCTGGGCACTAATTTTCCTTGCCTCACCTTGCTAAGAATTTAATGATTAGTTGGCAATTGAGTGGAACTTTGACCTCTCCTTTATTGCTTTTCAATGCTTATGGGTGAAATAGTGCTTGGCACGTTTTGTGGGACATATTTTGGGGAAAGAAAACTCTAATTCCTTTCTGCCGCATACATGTAGATTTTTCCCATTTATGACCTGCTCTGGTGTTCCCTTTGGCTAGAATCTGCATCCATTCCTTGTTTTTCTCTGATTGGCCCTTGTTTTTGTGAGGATGAAGCGCCTTGTCGGCCACGTGTGCTTTTGGGGAAGAATTGCAGGATGGGTGAATTGAGGAAGCTCCATGCAGGCATGTTAAGTCTAACCCTTGCAATGTTTTTCTACCTTTTTATAATTCCATGAAATGAATGTTTCTCTTTCCTACAATGGCATCTTGAATGGGATTTGTGGCTATTTTTTTAATCTTCTTGGGTGTGTTGGCTATCCTTCTGTTTATTCACCATAATCTCTGGGTTTTAATGAATTGCTTGAAAAAAAGAGGGGGGGATTTGCACCTCTTTGCTCTTTTACATTTATTGGTTGGGAGCAGTATTATACGGCTGAGCATCCTTGCCCTCACCTTCCCATAGGGAAAATTGGTAATAGGTTTTGTTGATGCAAATGCATAGCTTCTTAGAATGTTGGTAAAATCTGGGACGTAATGAGACCGAAATGTAAATGGTATTAATGGCCCATATTGTTTTTCTTGAAATGGTTAGATATTAGTTCTATTCATGTGTGACAATGACATTTTGGGGGAATCTGGTTTTTATCAAAAGGAATCTTGTATTTTTTTCCTTTTGGAGGTAATTATGCCATCTATAAATGACTCCTGAAATTCGGTACTCTGCTAGGTTATATTTTTGCATTAATGGTAATTTTGAATGCGTGTTTTCCAACTGATTAAAAAGAGGTCTCAAAACCTTGTTGGTGTACTATATATTTTCTTTCTACCTTGTTATCTTCACCTCGTGGCGAATGGTTTGATTCCAGCTACTAGTTATACGTAGAAACATGGAGTATAGGAATTGGGAACCCAAGTGCTTTATCCCTGAAATCACACCTCATTATTTTGGTGTTCCTATGAGGTATTTTCCTTTTTCACGGCGTGGGTTATGGTTTTCATCCCTAGTTCTCTGTATGATATTTTGAGGAAATTTACGAACCCTTATCTCTACCCTAGAGATAGTTACTACGATCTAAATCCATAATCATTTGGGAAGATCTGTCATTATGCCTATTTCTTTTGAAGTTTTCTTTTCATATGTTTGTATTACATGCATCTACGAATTGGTTTGTAGGCACATTATAATTTACATCATGTAACCTATATGACCTTGTGGCCTCTACGCTTAGTTAATATTTTTCATTCTGGAAATTTTCTAAGTTTCTGATCGTGAATGCGATGCCATTTTTCTTATTGGGAACTACGACTGGATCAACTGGGTACTTGGGTTTTCTCTGCTTTGAGTGGTCTCCTAGGTTAGAGTGGATTGATGTATTTGGAAGGGGAGCTTTGTAATCCTGGCCCTGTTATAATTACTCTTACCTTAACTTGGTGAATTATTCTTTGTTGAGAGGCTATTGATAATATGTGAATCGTTAGTGAACATATTATTAATGGTCATAAGTTTATGACCAAACCCCTATGTTGGATTTAGAATTCAAAATGTGTTTGGGATGAATGTAGTCATTATTGAAATAAGACTCTTGTTAACTCATGAAATTTGGTGATACGTTATGAGGATAGTCACGAGGTTACGAATGGAAATATATTATATAAATACATTGTTGGCCTATGTCGGAAAATTGTTAAAAATTATTAATGACTTTTGGGGTACTTTTCCTTTATATTATTTAGATAAGTTGACGATTATGATGGGGTTTGTTGTTAGAATAATGGATTTTTGTGACTCATTTAAATGCATTTGAAGAGTGGTTTTGATTATGTTAACATGTATTACTTTTAAGATATCCTGTAAGGAGGAGGTGGTAAAATTCTTGTTTAAGACTGAAACTATAAATTGTTTTTTTAGGAGGGTTACAAACCCATATTGCTATGAAACCTTCCTCTTGGAAGGATTGAATAACCTTTATTGTTTCGCGTCTATGATCGTAACTAGTATGTTTTGGATTCTCAAGGAATTTTTGAGATGGATGGATTGAGTATTAGATTTCAATCACATAATCTATAGGATTACATGATTGAAATCCCAATACTCTTGAACTTTGTTTTCTAACCTATAAGGTCTTGCCTTGATTAGTTGAGATATTGTTCTTACTGGAATATTTGGCTTCCTTCTTGTTGGCTGGTATTTTTTTATCTCATGTGAATAATTTTGATTAGTGGTTTGTGCTTTGATCCATTCTTGAAATAGAACGTTCCTTTCATGATATTGTTAAATGTTAGCTTATTGTTGCAATGGGTAGTCTTAGCATGCTCAGTTCTTGTGAACTGACTCAAGTTAATACTTGTGCAGATGGATTTTGTGAGTAGATAAAGGAAATATTTGTAAAGGTTTCATCGGTTTGATTTATGAAGTTCCTTGTACGAATGTCTAATGTGTTGTAAATCTTGGAATGGTGCTTGTAAAGGAGTTTGGAAGGCCTCTTGCCTTGGATTTTTTGTATTTGTGAAGTAAGGTTGTCTTATCCTTTTACAACAAAACTTGTAAATATTTTGTGAGGAATAAAATTTGATCATCACCTTGTTATGAGTATTTTTTAATGATATTATAACAATCATGAAAATAGTGTAGCGTGGCTTGACCAATTTTGTTACTTTCTTGTCCTCATCAAAGTTCAATCGAATATTTTGACACCTTTGGTTTGTGTGCCGTGTTGAATAGAAATGTTATACCCGTGTTTAGTTTTCTCGATAAGTAATGGTAAATTATTCCTTCAAGTCATAAAACTTTCTTGTATAATCACCCTCCATGGTCTTGGCATCAATGTAATTCTAGGCATAATCAAGTGGGTTGGCAATCCCAGTAAAATTTAATAAAAAATAAATAAATGAACAAACAAATAAATGAATAAATAAGTAAAATATAGGAATTTGTGATCTCGTGGATAAAATCCCGAGCTTTAAGTGGAAGAAGAGGAACTATCTACTTGTGTAAAAGGAATTACCTTCCACCCCTAAGATAAACTAATAAACCTTATCCTTATGGTTGTGAAATGATAAATGATATTAAAGTGTAAACAATATTTAACTTTTGGGAGAATTCTAGGTCTTAGTAAGTAGGGGGAATGGTTAAGAAACCATAAGTCTGGCTCATCGATTTTGAAACCTAATTGTATTATTTTGTCAAACTTAATCAAGAAAATCCTAAATGAAACTTTAACCATTCTTGATAAATTCTTAGCCTCAATAAAAGACTGGTTAATATCCAATGAGATCATGACAATGAATTCTACTTGAACTTTTTCCCTTAATCCTTGCCTTGGACATTGTAACCCTTATTAAGTAATGATAAAATTTTGATCCTTGCACAAAGGAGATTATTGTTCGAACCTAAAATAGTACCTCCCTCCTTTGGAGCTTACACTTGTCTCCTTGTGCAATGGAGGTTGAAACAAGATTTTGTAGCTTGTGTTTGTTTAGATAACCTTGTGGGAATTGGTTTACCCCACCCCTTTTAGCATTAATCTAATAACTAATTAAACAAATAATTGTCATATTAAAGATGATCCTCTTTCGGAAAGTTTTATCCAAAGCCAAATGTCTCTAGTATAAAGGAAAGGAATCTAACTTTTAAGAAGAATTATACGGATCATAACCTGAATCTCCTAGAACGTAAGTTAAATTAAATTGAAGGGCGTGTTTTAGTAAAATAAATAACCTTAAGAGAATTTTCACCATAGTGGGCCGCCCTAACCGTAAATGTGTCTTGTCTTGTCATAAAGGAGAGTGAATTGTTCGTGATGGATTTCGTATTGTCCTTGTACCTAGGTTGTCTTAAGATTTTTGAGAGTTAGTTGTAGCCATTGTGATCCCCTATAGTGTCGTTTTATCTTCAAGTAAGTCAAAAAAAGTTGTCCAAGTTTTTTTTTTCAGTGTTGTATTGGTGTGTGTCTTTTAGCGGGTGTTACATATGTGTCATTTATAAACTGGTCAGATTCGAGTAAAAATATGGTAATTTTTCTCCATGGGGTCAATATTGCTTAAAGCTTGATAAAATTAGTGACTAATCCTCCTCCACGTTGCCTTGTTCCATCATGCAGATACCCAAATTGCACGCCTTGTTTATCAAACCAACTTCGATGTCAAGAAATCAGAGGTAAAAATATTTCCAAAGAGTATCATTAGTCATTTTTATCACTAGAATTTGAGACTAAACACGTGTTTTTCTTTTTCATCATCGTCCAAACAATTTACATGTTCAATTTGACATTTCAATCGGTGGTAATTTGTTTGGAAAGATTCTTTGACTTTTCTACTATCCCTTGTACTGACATAAAATATAATTCAACAATGATGTGTTACTTATATGTTGACAAACACAATTGTCTAGTTTCAGCTAAATTTTAATGATTCTTGTTAAATTAATCATCCATTAACTCGATTATTTTATTGTATATATAAAAAGTAACAAAATATTTTCAAAATAGTGAACATGGCACATGGCCTTAATACGGTCTTAAACACTATTATTTAGGTTTGAGACCTACCAACTACCCACTAACCACAATTATTTTATTTTATATAAAAAGTAATAATACATTTTTAAAATAACAAACATGGCTTTGATATGATTTTTAACACTATCATTTAGGTTCAAGACCTATTTACGTGCAGAGAGCATTCCCTACAATACAACCAAGGTTGTAATGGCATGTGTGGTTTACTTTTATTCTTGACATCTATTTGATGTCACAAGGTAACTTACGCTTAAATGTGAAGTGTGTTTTATTGTCATTAAAAAGTGTTATTGTGATTGATTTTTCAATTTGTGATATTCCAAACATTCTTGATTAGATATAAGCCATAAAATCAGGGATGCATAGTACAAAATAAATAAATAAATCAAATATTAAAGTTCCTGTGTCTCATCTCACCAAAACTACTTATCGACAGGGTTGGTTGTAGACAATTCCTTCTACACAAATTATACTCAATATCCTTTCTAGTAACATTCTTTTCATAATACCCTCTTTAACATTCTATTTAAGAACACATTCCAATTTTGCCAAACAAATTTCCAAAATTTACAACATATGTGCATAAACATACTTCTTTTAAATCAATCAACAACTATTAACTTATATTAATCCAACAAACACCTTGCACCTTGTAGGCAGGAACTGGCTGCTTCGTGGTTTTTGCTAATATTTATTATTAAATTTACTAAAATACGTAGCCATCTCCTCTCATGAATTTTATTAAATGGGATACAAATGGAGAAGGTGATTACATGGTATTTGAATTTAAATTTAAAGTCATTGCATTTCTAAATGATTTGTTAAAGTTGAGATTATTGTTAAAAAGGGAGAAGTAGACTTGCTAGTACACTAGTGCCCAATTCGCACACTAGTTCTTGGGGTAGTCCTGTCCTCCTTTGGGTGGTTCATTCCAAAGATTTACATGTCTCAATTTAAAAAAAAAAGCATGCTTAGCCCATATCTAACCTATTCCATCCAGTTTCTAGTCTAGAATCAATACAGGAACTCAGATACAAGCTAGTTCATTCTCATCTTCTCATTTCTTACACTTGCTTGTCATTTCATGCTAGAGATTGTTTATTACTGTTATGTATGTTTAATCTCAAGTCCTTTGATAAGATTTAATTTTTGTTAAATTAGAGAAAAATACCCCACAAAGACTATGGAACTTAAAGAAATTTTAAAGGACATGTTGGTGTAAAACCATCATGTCATCCATGACTAGATATAAAATCTTGACCAAACCATGTATGAAGAGTGTAGCTAGAAACCCTTAGGCCTTGAAATTTTGAGTCTCTCATTTATTTTTTTCATTACCACACCTCCTAAAAAATAAAGTATAATAAATTTTTTATTTTCTTTAAATTTTCTTGAAAAGTTCTTAAGGATGTCTCGCACATACTTGAGGTTTCAATACCAAAAGCATTCACACTTTACAAGGTAACAATCAATATCTTTCCATCATTTTGGCTAACATCCCCACCTACTCCATTCCTCCTAATGAAATCTCTCTCGCACCACAAGGTGAAGACTAAGAATCTCATACCCCCTTCTCCTCCTCCGACCAAGCGTGTCGTCCTTCGCCCCAAGTAGCGAAGAAGGGAAAGGCCTTGCTATTGCTTACTTGAGATTGTTATCCATTGGTCAAACCTCTCATGCCACCACTACTCACTCACTCGATATGAAGGCTCGGATTATGAAGCATGAAGAAAGGATTAGGAACCTTAGAAAAGATGTGGCTCACTTACCAAAATAAATCCCTAAGGGAAAAATATCTTGATAGTAATCCCATGCTTGAGGCCAAAATAGAAGAAATTCTAGGAAGCAAATTGCTTTGGAGGAATCTATTGGGCATCTGTTAACAAGAAAATTGATTTCTTATCCATTCATAAGGCTTTCCGAGATTTCATTGAAATTCAATTTAAACAGGTTTTAATATCATCAATATCCCTTCGGGATATGGAAGGGTGGAAAAGAGAAGAAACTTGCTACCTCCACCATCAATATGGAAGAACCCTCACAACTCATTGCCCTCAATATTTTTAATGCTATGGAGGAGGTCAAAAAGTGTTTCAACAAGGTACTCAAGTAAAATTATTTATAGTTTCGCTTTGTTCTCTATTTTTTTGGTTTTTTCGGTTGTGTAGATGCGGTGATGTTGTTGTTTTGCTCCGTACTTACAAGTTGTTCCATGATTCTACTTTTATCTTCTTATTTTGGCTTCTAGGTATTATTTCTCTAGGGTGTGGTCCCCACTTGTCAAAAAACCACTGATGTAACTATGTTTATCTATTTTTGAACCTTATTTTTGTAATTTTGGGTATGGTCCCTCCCAAAACCATTTACCAATAATAAATTAAAAATAATCGGTCTCTCTCTCATCATCAAATATGTCTTAGTCTTAAGGTTTTGTGCATGTAATCTAGGAGTCAATCCTTGATATCTAAAGTAACACAACCATAAATCTTCGGGATTTTTATTTCTATGAGTTAAACCTTATCATAAAGATCAAACCTAGTAAATGTCAATATCTCTTACAAGTCACAATCACAAAGTCATAAACTTACCAGTCTTGTTAGAACAAAGTATTATCTCTCTTTCTTACCCTTTATGAACCAAACATGTAGAATCTCCACAATGAAAACATTAATAACAAGTTATATACTTTCAAAGAGACTCCTAGAAACTAAAACTCAATGCATTCCTTTCCAACTAACCATAACATTTGCATTCAAAATTTCTAATCTTTATTAACATGTAATCTTCTATTTCATACAAAACAAGAGGTCTTCATAAATTTTCCTCCTACTGTAATGCCCCGCTGGACATTGGAGCCTTTTTTTTCCTACCTGCCACCTTGGCCGACATTGTATGATCGGGCTGCCGCATTTTCTTTTCTGTCCTTGCGTGAGGGAGACGGGAGTAGGTGGAGTCCCATTTTCTTCACCATGATCTCATTTTGATTCTCCTTAAATGCGTGGAGGTGGGGTGTTGGACGCGTTTTCTTCCTTAGAACGTGTGTGGTGGTTGGGAGGTGTCTTTCCTGGTTGCGTGGGCAGAGAGCCATGAAAACCTGTTATGTTCTGCTTGCAGTCGGTTCCTTTCTGTGGGTCTATTGGGTTTGAGAGAGGATTCAACCTGCCTAACTCTCCCTTCAGGAGCGCGCGGGATCAAACGTGGGAAGGACGTCGCTGTTCCAGTCGAGACCAGTTGTTGCAGAATCTTGCAGCTGTAGTAGAAGAACGAGGTAAAGTTTTAGTTGAGCTGTCTTGCCCTTTCATTTTGGAAAGTCGCTTCTGTCCAGGTGGTGAATTTAACATGGAAGAAGCTCGATCAAACCTTGAGGCAAGTTTTGCAATGAGGTTAAGAGTGCGTTCACTATTGTTTCTAATTCGACCGAAGTTATTCTGCGCCTAGCCATGGGTTAGATATGGTGGTTATAGATGAAGCCATGCAAGCTAGTGTATTAGGTGTGTTACCTCCTTTTCCCTTGGGTCTTTGCGAGGCATGTTCTTGTCGGGATCCACAACACTATCCCTGCAACCGTGATTAGCCGCAGCAGCAGCATGTTGCAGAGTAGTTGAGGCGTTTTGAGCGCTTAGCGAGCGAGGTGTCCAACTATGTTATGTTGCGTTCGGTTTAGTGCATGCATCTTCAAATTCGGGATTCTCCTTCAAGATATTTTCTTATCAAAATCGACCTTGTGACGGTGAGAGTGTTAAAGGGACACTGATGAAATTTATTTTCAGAGATTCTCTATTGAGACCTTACTTGCTTATTCGATGTAACTCATGGGAGAGAATCCCCTAGGCGTGGATTTGTTTCATATCGAGTATTCATGAAGTACATTTTACTTTGTAATAATATGAGCATCTTCAACGAGTCACTATGTTGGCGAGGCATAAAGGGTCTTTGTTGGAATTATCACACCTTACAAGCTACATCTTCATCTTGTTTGCACCGAGAGTTTGATGTTGTCCACATATATCACAAGAGGAAGGAAAGATTGGTTGTCGTATATCGAGGAAACAAATCTTGGTGTTCACAGGCTATACCAGATGCAAGCTATTGGATTGCTGCTCTTCCTGCTATTAATGACAATGATTCTATTACCAAGAGCAAGTTCGATAGCTTGTACGGATGCAGGCACTCTCTGCTAGATGGTTTGATGAGAGCCACTGATGTGATGATTGCTGGCAAGGTTGTTGTTGTCTATGGAAATGGAGATATTTCTTTGTTTCGTCGCCTTCACACAATTTTTACCTCCGTTGAGTTATTCCACTTCAGCTGCTCCACCGACTACGGCCTCTGTCATCTCATAAATTGGTTTTCTATCCAGTTTGTAGGCAGCTTGTTTACCCTAATGAGGCTGTGCAAACCCGATGCACACATCTTTACTGCAAGCCTTGCCTAGCTTATGTGCTGAGTACTACTAGGGCCTGCCCTTATGACGGGTATTTGGTTACTGATGCAGATTCGAAGGCATTGCAAGAGGCAAATCCGGTTCTGGCTGATGCTATAGGCTGTGTGACAGTTCATTGCCTGTACCCCCAAAGCAGCTGCATTGAAGCAATCTAGTGTTTGGACAGCCACCTATTGCATTCTTCTAGTCGTGCCTTCAAAAGGGAATCCCGGTGTGATATATTGCAAGAAAAGACTAGTGAAGTAGAGGATAAAGCGGAAGGCGTGTGGCTGTAGTAGTCCTGCTTTGGATGTTCATGACTGGTGGATGCGTTAAAAAAAGCAAGATAGACTAACCATATACATAATATGCTAGTATCTAATAAACCTCTTGAAATGAAACTTTTTCCTTCTAGAAATTGGTTTAAATCTGTGATTATGTGGATTTGTGTTCAATATATGGTTAACAGTTTGTTACTTCTGGATTTGCCTCTGTTGGTTGTTCTTGTTGACGTGATCAAACCCTTTTATATATAAAAACAAACAAAGGTTCCCAGTGTATGCTTTGATTGATCATATGAATATATATATATATATATATAATTTTAAAGTTACTTCCTTCTGCAAAAATGTCATTGTTTCTTTTGTGAACATGGGTATGTAATCACGCCTAGAACGTTGCAGCGTTGACTAGTATTGGTTTCCAGTTATGTTGTTGTTAGTAGAGGAAAACATACATTAATTTTTATTTTATTTTATGATAAGCGTGGTTATGCACTTCGTGTATTGTGCAAATTATTAGGGCCTTTGGAAATTAGAAGTTCAATATATATGCTTGTTAAGGAGGAAGTTTTGGACCGAAATTATGTCCTGGGTTGATAGAAGGGCATAAATTATTGATAGAACCCCATTTTGATTCTACTCTTTCTATGAGTAAAATTTGATAAAATTAATGACCTTTATGGTGTTAAGATATGGTATGTTGATGATTCCTTGTGTGATCGATTTAATTATGTATAGACATAATGCCTTGATGGAGTAAGGTAATATCTTTCACGGTTCGTGAAAGTTAAGGTTTTCATCAACTGCTTAAGGTAACATGAAGTTCCTTAATTTAGTCAAACTTGTTTTGTACTTCCTTCTTGATGAGTGACCTTTCATTGCAAATTTAGAATGATTGTGATGGAAGGTCGTGATTATATTTTGTTGTCAAAAAGGGAAAAGAAGCTATGGAATAGTTTGTTCATGTGTCGAACGTAATATTTGTAATAACATCGTTATAGAAGTTCATTGTTGGAGGATATCTATCTTCAATGGTATATTATGTGTTTAATCTTGCATAGGTTACCATAAACTTAGTGATGAGATGTAAATTAAGGAGAGTTGAGAGACCCCTTTTTCTTTGTATACATCGTTTATGATATTAGAAAGTGAGTTGACGTCGGAAAATTTCAACCAAGTCTAGATTCATGGCTATGTTCCTCTAGAACGGGAGGGTTATAAATCTAAGGTATTATGAAAATTGTAAGGATGTGTTTAGAATGCTAGATTGCCTACTCAATTTGGGTATTAATGAGGCTTTTCGCTATTCCGGCCCTGGTTATGTTCAGTAGGTAGGCTGTTAGACAATGCCTATTCCAGGACATTCTTATCGTCATTTCCACTCATCCTTATTAGCTATGAAGTCACTTATTACCTAAGATATAATGGTTGTGGGTTGAATATAAGATTTTCATCCTTAAAACCTTTTTGATTACATGATGGAACTTTGTTATTACCCTCGTTGTTCGTTTCTAGCCTATTAGGCCTATGGCCCTACGGAACGATTCCAAAACTATATTCTTTTTGGCAGCTAAGATCGGGTCTGGTTTTAATCTTTTGACTTCTCCTTGAGAATGTGGATTGATGGGTTACACCTTAGATTTCAATCACGTAATCTACGGGATCACATAATTGAAATCCTGATACTCTCAACTCTTGTGTCTAATCATTTAAATTTCATAGTCTTGCGTATTTCGTTGTCAAACTTTTGTAGTTTTAGGGTATTCTTCATAACTAAAATTTATGGATTTTCTTCTTAGTTGATATGTTGAAAATTATATCTTGTTTCAAAAGGTTGTTAGAGGTTAGAACTTTGATCCATTTCTGAAATAGAATGTTTCCTTTCATGGTATTGTTAGCTAGTAGCTTATTGTTGCTATGTATAGTCTTATCTTGCTCAGTTCTCGCGAACTGACTCAGGTTATTAATTGTTGCAGATGGCTTACGTGGTTAGATGATGGAAAGACTTGTAGATTATTGCATCAATCTTGGTTATGATGTTCCTTTGTACGAATGTGTATTATGTTATAAAATTTGGAAAGGGCCTTTGGACATTTTAGAAGAAGGGTCAGTGCCTAGTAAATGTATTGTAGAGTATTGTTGTTGTAACTGTTGAAACTTTGGCTTGTTTGGTTATCATGTGAAAGATGAAATTTGATTACCGCTTGGTTATGGGATATTCTAGTGAATTTTAACCCTTAGTATAGTAGCGGGGCATGTCCCATGTTATTACTCTCTTGCTCCCTAGTCATGGTTCAATAGAGATGGTATGTCCCTTTGATTTGTGCATCATGTTGGAATGAATTGATATAACCTTGTTTTGTTTCCGCAAACGAGTACTGTTAAACTTTGCTCTTGAGTTAAAATGTTGAGTTGTAAATCCTCCTAAGGCTTAGTAGCAATGAGTTTGTAAGCACTATAAAGTGAAAGCTGGATAGTCCTGATAAAAGTTAAACTAAAATTTATATATATGAATATATTAATGTAGATGTGATCTACTAGATAACCTTTGAGACCTGGAACAATCAAGAGGAAACTATCTTTTGTAATGAAATATGATTACTCATTTTTATTTTCCGCGCCAAACTAATAAACATTATCCTTTTATGGTGAAACCTTAAATGATCTCATGGTGAAATCAATGGTTAGATTTTAGAAAATGATAGGATTTAATAAGTAGGAGTGAAAGTGATTAATAAAACCTTCAATATCTCTCTATCGTTTGAAATGTTCCCCTTTGTCAAACTTAATTAAGTAAAGTCTAGATGGAACATTTAACCAATCTTGATAAACCCTTAACCTCAATAAAAGACGGATAGTAAACCATGTGACCCTGAAGCTAAATTCTGTTGTCCTGTTCTGTTAACCCATGCCTTAATTCATGGTGATATTTCTTAAGCAAGGTCAAAATTTGATCCTTAAACAAGAAGGTTATTGTTATGAACCCTAAGCGGTACTTCCCTCAATCGGAACTTATGCCTTCACCTGTGCAACAGAGGTGTGGAACATGTGTTAGTGGCTTGAATAAGATTAATTAACCTTGTAAGAAATGGAAAATGTTCTAAAATCAAATGAATAAGAAAGATTTGGACATCAAATTGATGATCCCAGTTTAGAAAGCTTGGCCTTAAGCTATTTAGTCAACCGTTGAAAAGAAAGAAGTTCTCCCTTGTGAAAAGAATTGTGTGAATCATTACATGAAATTTTATAAGAACGTAAGTTAAGAATTAAGAGACACTTTAGTAAACAAGAAAATTTAACAAGAAATTCCTCATGGGATGCCCTAGCTGTGAGTGTGTCATGTGGATTGGACTTCCATGTTGTCTTGTCAAAAGAAGAGTACATTGTCCTTGATAGGTGTGAACGTTTCCGTGCTGACCTTGTGGTCTCCCCGTAACAAGTGGTTCCTAGTGTTGGTTGTAACCTTGTGACGACATGTTGTGTCGTGTTGTGCCAAAGCAAGTCAAAAAAAAGAAAAGTTATCCTGTATTTCACTGTGTTGTCCTTGTGTTGGTATTTTTGGTGTGTTACATTTTGGTATCAGAGCGTAGGTTCATGCTCTCGAACCTATTGGCCAGATTGGTGTTGTATGATGATGTTACATGGTGGTGGTGGTGTTACTGCATGATGATGATGATGTTGCATGATGGTGGTAGATATTGGAAGAGTAATGTGCTTTAAACGTGATGTGATTATTGTCGTAATTGTGGTATTGTGAACGCACATTATGGGTATGTCACCTTGTGCGTGTTTGTGATCATGTTGATATGTTGGGGATGGGAGTATTTTCTCTCCTTCTTGTGGATTCTAGGAAGAATTCACGTGTGAATTATTGTTTGTGATGTGTGAAAAGAATTCTAATGTGGATGACGTAGTGTTGGAGCATTGTGGCATATTGTGATATGTGGGTGTATCAATGTGTTGTATGACTAGTTGATGTTAAAAGAAATGAGTTGTATCTTGATGTTTTTACCATGTCTTGAAGAAATGTGTGTACCACCTTGTTATGTTGCAATGGATGTTATGTTGTGATGTACTATGTTCATCGTATGTATGACTGTGCAAATAGGTAATGCTTCATGTTGTGATTTTGGGTCATACGGTGAGTGTATGAACCCTATCGTATGGTGATTGCGCTTTGGGTGTAGAATGTGGTAAAGTGATGTATTACGCCCTGTGGATGTATGATTGTGATCTATCCCGTATACATACCATACGTGAGACGTTATGGTAGTTACGTGTGTACCACCGTTATGTTAGTGATGTTGTTGTATGTTATGTTGTGAACCTTACGCTAACCGATCCTGAGGGAAATCGGCAGAAGTGTATGTTGAGAGTGAGGAATGGTGTACCATGGGTCAATAACTCGAGCTAAAACTCGGTTTAGTAGATAACATGTGATTCTTTCCTCTCTCCCTATGTGGTTGTATGTATGCAACCTTAGTGTATCTATGACTATGTTTAGCCTTATCGAAGTGGTGGCGGGATGATTTAGATGGAGGTGATGACAGTTGTATTATTGATATGTATTTTCCGATTTGAGGCTCGATGTTCGAAAGTGCAAGAACTCG
This sequence comes from Taxus wallichiana var. yunnanensis, assembly GCA_018340775.1. NCBI lineage: Eukaryota > Viridiplantae > Streptophyta > Pinopsida > Cupressales > Taxaceae > Taxus > Taxus wallichiana. The sequence goes on along the minus strand of CM031241.1, from coordinate 255,156,988 downwards.
TTGAGTACCCCTTTGGTGGCTAGATAAGGCCACACAGTTATCGTAATGTGACATTATTATAAGTTGATTTTATTCGTAAATTGAGATTTTACTTTATTTTGCAAGGACCAACAACTTTTCTTGATTGCAATGCTTTACAATTTTGGGCATTTCCTTGGTTTGTGGCACTAACATGGGGATTTTGATACTAACTTTGGCCATTTGGTCATTTATTTTTGCTTGATTTTGGGTTTTCTTTTAAATTTGGAATTTTTTTACCGCCTTGCCCAAGGCTTGTACTTTGCCACTTGGCACTTTGATTGGATTGTTGTGCTGGTTCTATTGTCGTGATGTGTGGAATAGGGTCATAGGATGCACCATGGATTGGTTGGACCTATGGACCTGCTTCGTTGTATGGGGGTACACCCAAAGGGGTACATATAACTAGTAGGTTGTTGAACCACGCGTTATTATGTCACTTGGGTTATGAGTGTTCGAACTCTATGTGTCTTGGACCATAGGGACAATCGGCCTCCTTGAGGGAGGCATAAGAGTTTGAGGGAGGCATAAGAGACTTGAGGGAGGCATAAGAGTTTGAGGGAGGCATAAGAGACTAGAGGGAGGCATAAGAGTTTGAGGGAGGCTTATGATATTTATGCGTATGGTTGATGTTTTGGGATATATGTTGAGTTATTGTGATGTTTGGTAGTGGTCTTTTGATGTATGTGTTACTCATGTCAGATGGATAAGTGTTGTGATGTTGTGGATATGTCATTGATTCCCTTGTGGACACTATGTACCTGTAGCATGGTTTGGTGTTATGTGAGTCTTTCATTGATGCAAATTGAGGGAATGTCTGGTGGATTGTAGTACTCTTTGTTTGAGTATTTTGTGTGTCAGTCATTGATGTGTGATGAGTACTACGTTATGTGGACTGTGCCTATTCCACTCCGTATTTGAGTAACCTTTTGTGGTGTAATACAATCGTGAAGTATATACTTGTGTGCTTGTGAATCTGTAGTGTCTTGTGAACCTGATAGGGTGTTGTGTTAGCAGTTCATGTTGGGCACCCACAATAAGGAATAAATCAAAACTCTTCAATGATGATATTTTTTTTCAAAGAAACTAAAGCTAGAAATAATGATAATGGAAAGAGACTAATGAAAATAATAAATAAGAAAGAACTACAAATCTTCACAGAACATTGAAAGTTAAAACTTCTACCAAATGTTCCTAAGGCTACCCTGTGGCCGTACTTTAATCAACTAAAAATTTAAACCATAAAGTGTACTTTCTCTTGTACTGCTCATGGTTGCGAACCATTTCTTTTTTCTGTTATGTTATGTCGCATCGAGGACGATGCTTTTCTTAAGGGGAGGAGAATGTAATGCCCCGCTGGACATTGGAGCCTTTTTTTTCTACCCGCCACCTTGGCCGATTGCATCAAGCTACCGCGTTTTACATTTTTCTGTCCTCTGCGTGAGGGAGATGGGAGTGGTGGAGTCCCATTTTCTTCACCATGATCTCGTTCTGATTCTCCTTAAATGCGTGGAGGTGGGGTGTTGGACGCGTTTTCTTCCTTGGACCGCGTGTGGTGGTTGGGAGGTGTCTTTCCTGGTTGCGTGGGCAGAGAGCCATGAAAACCTATTCATTCCGCTGCAGTCGGTTCCTTCTCTGGGTCTATTGGGTTTGAGAGAGGATTCAACCTACCTAACTCTCCCTTCAGGAGCGCGGGATCAAACGTGGGAAGGACGTCGCTGTTCCAGTCGAGACCAGTTGTTGCAGAATCTTGCAGCTGTAGTAGAAGAACGAGGTAAAGTTTTAGTTGAATTTGTCTTGCCCTTTCATTTTGGAAATTCGCTTCTATCCAGGTGGTGAATTTAACATGGAAGAAGCTTGATCAAACCTTGAGGCAAGTTTTGCAATGAGGCCGAGAGTGCGTTCACCCTCTGTTTCTAATTCGACCAAAAGTTATTCCCGCGCCTAGCCATGGGTTAGATATGGTGGTTATAGATGAAGCCGCAAGCTAGTGTATCAGGTGTGTGTTACCTCCTTTTCCCTTGGGTGCTGCGAGGCATGTTCTTGTCGGGATCCACAACACCTGCCCCGCAACCGTGATTAGCCGTGCAAATGCATGTTGCAGAAAGTAGTTGAGGCTTTTTGAGCGCTTCCATCGGGCAGGCTGTCCAACTATGTTGCGTTCGGTTCAGTGCCGACTGCATCTTCAAATTCGGGATTCTCCTTCAAGATATTTTTTTATCAAAATCGACCTTGTGACAGTGAGAGTGTTCCAACAGACCTGATGAAATTTATTTACAGAGATTCTCTATTGAGACCTTACTTGCTGTTCGATGTAACTCATGGGAGAGAATCCCCTAGGCGTGGATCTGTTTCATATCGAGTATTCATGAAGCACATTTTGCTTTGCAATTATATGAGCATATTCAACGATTCACTATGTTGGCGAGCATAAAGGGTGTTGTTGGAATTATCACACCTTACAAGCTACAGCTGTACTGTTTTCACCGAGAGTTTGATGTTGTCCACATATATCACAAGAGGAAGGAAAGATTGGTTGTTGTATATGAGGAAACAACTACTGGTGTTCACAGGCTATACCAGATGCAAGCTATTGGATCGCTGCTCTTCCCTGCTATTAATGACAATGATTCTGTTACCAAGAACAAGTTCGATAGCTTGTATGGATGTAGGCACTCTCTGCTAGATGGTCTGATGAGAGCCACTGATGTGATGATTGCTGGCAAGGTTGCTGTTGTCTGTGGAAATGGAGATATTTCTTCGTTTCGTCACCTTCACACAATTTTTACCTCCATTGAGTTATTCCACTTCAGCTGCTCCACCGACTACGGCCTCTGTCTTCTCATAAATTGGTTTTCTGTCCAGTTTGTAGGTAGCTTGTTTACCCTAATGAGGCTGTGCAAACCCGATGCACACATTTTTACTGCAAGCCTTGGCTAGCTTATGTGCTAAGTACTACTAGGGCCTGCCCTTATGACGGGTATTTGGTTACTGATCTAGATTCGAAGGCATTGTAGAGGAAAATCCGGACTTCGGCCTGATGCTATAGGTGTGTGACAGATTCATTACCTGTACCCCAAAGCTTGAAAGCTGCATTGAAGCAATCTAGTGTTTGGACAGCCACCTATTGCATTCTTCTAGTCGTGCCTTCAAAAGGGAATCCCGGTGTGATATATTGTAAGAAAATACTAGTGGAGCAGAGGATAAAGCGGAAGGCGTGTGGTCATGAAAGAGTCCTACCTGGATGTTCACGATGGTGGATGCGTTAAAGCGGGCAAGATATACTAACCATATACATAATATGCTAGTATCTAATAAACCCCTTGAAATGAAACTTTTTCCTTCTAGAAATTGGTTTAAATCTGTGATTATGTGGATTCATGTTCAATATATGGTTAACTGTTTTTTACTTCTAGATTTGCCTCTGTTGGTTGTTCTTGTTGACGTGATCAAACCCTTTTATATATATAAAACAAACAAAGGTTCCCAGTGTATGCTATGATTGATCATATGAAATATATATATATATATAATTTTAAAGTTACTTCCTTCTGCAAAAATGTCACTTTGTTTCTTTGGTGAACTTTGGGTATGTAATCGCCCTAGAACGTTGCGGCGTTGACTAGTATTGGTTTCTGTTATGTTGTTGCGTAGAGGAAAACATACGATTAATTTTTATTTTATTTTATGATAAGCGTGGTTATGCACTTTGTGTATTGTGCAAATTATTAGGGCCTTTGGAAATTAGAAGTTCTATATATATGCTTGTTAAGGAGGAAGTTTTGACCTGAAATTATGTCCCTGGGTTGATAGAAGGGCATAAATTATTGATAGAACCCCATTTTGATTCTACTCTTTCTATGAGTAAAATTTGATAAAATTAATGACCTTTATGGTGTTAAGATATGGTATGTTGATGATTCCTTGTGTGATCGATTTAATTATGTATAGACATAATGCCTTGATGGAGTAAGGTAATATATTTCACGGTTCGTGAAAGTTAAGGTTTTCATCAACTGCTTAAGGTAACATGAAGTTCCTTAATTTAGTCAAACTTGTTTTGTACTTCCTTCTTGATGAGTGACCTTTCATTGCAAATTTAGAATGATTGTGATGGAAGGTCGTGATTATATTTTGTTGTCAAAAAGGGAAAAGAAGCTATGGAATAGTTTGTTTTTGTGTCGAACGTAATAATTGTAATAACATCGTTATAGAAGTTCATTATTGGAGGATATCTATCTTTGATGGTATATTATGTGTTTAATCACTGCATAGGTTACTATAAAATTAGTGATGAGATGTAAATTAAGGAGAGTTGAGAGACCCCTTTTTCTTTGTATACATCGTTTATGATATTAGAAAGTGAGTTGACGTCGGAAAATTTCAACCAAGTCTAGATTCATGGCTATGTTCCTCTAGAACGGGAGGGTTATAAATCTAAGGTATTATGAAAATTGTAAGGATGTGTTTAGAATGCTAGATTGCCTACTCAATTTGGGTATTAATGAGGCTTTTCGCTATTAGGCCCTAGTTATGTTCGGTGAGGTAAAGTCGTTAGACAATGCCTATTCCGGACATTCTTATCGTCATTTCCACTCATCCTTATTAGCTATGAAGTCACTTATTACCTAAGATATAATGGTTGTGGGTTGAATATAAGATTTTCATCCTTAAAACCTTTTTGATTACATGATGGAACCTTGTTTTTACCCTCGTTGTTCGTTTCTAGCCTATTAGGCCTATGGCCCTACGGAGCGATTCCAAAACTATATTCTTTTTGGCGCCTAAGATCGGGTCCGGTTTTAATCTTTTGACTTCTCCTTGAGAATGTGGATTGATGGGTTACACCTTAGATTTCAATCACGTAATCTACGGGATCACATAATTGAAATCCGATACTCTCAACTCTTGTGTCTAATCATTTAAATTTCATAGTCTTGCGTATTTCATTGTCAAAATTTTGTAGTTTTTGGGTATTCTTCATAACTAAAATTTATGGATTTTCTTCTTAGTTGATATGTTGAAAATTATATCTTGTTTCAAAAGGTTGTTAGAGGTTAGAACTTTGATCCATTTTCGAAATAGAATGTTTCCTTTCATGGTATTGTTAGCTAGTAGCTTATTGTTGCTATGTATAGTCTTATCTTGCTCGAGTTCATGCGGCCCGACTCAAAGTTATTAATTGTTGCAGATGGCTTACGTGGTTAGATGATGGAAAGACTTGTAGATTATTGCATCAATCTTGGTTATGATGTTCCTTTGTACGAATGTGTATTATGTTATAAAATTTGGAAAGGGCCTTTGGACATTTTAGAAGAAGGGTCAGTGCCTAGTAAATGTATTGTAGAGTATTGTTGTTGTAACTGTTGAAACTTTGGCTTGTTTGGTTATCATGTGAAAGATGAAATTTGATTACCGCTTGGTTATGGGATATTCTAGTGAATTTTAACCCTTAGTATAGTAGCGGGGCATGTCCCATGTTATTACTCTCTTGCTCCCTAGTCATGGTTCAATAGAGATGGTATGTCCCTTTGATTTGTGCATCATGTTGGAATGAATTGATATAACCTTGTTTTGTTTCCGCAAACAAGTACTGTTAAACTTTGCTCTTGAGTTAAAATGTTGAGTTGTAAATCCTCCTAAGGCTTAGTAGCAATGAGTTTGTAAGCACTATAAAGTGAGCTGGATAGTCCTGATAAAAGTTAAACTAAAATTTATATATATGAATATATTAATGTAGATGTGATCTACTAGATAACCTTTGAGACCTGGAACAATCAAGAGGAAACTATCTTTTGTAATGAAATATGATTACTCATTTTTATTTTCCGCGCCAAACTAATAAACATTATCCTTTTACGGTGAAACCTTAAATGATCTCATGGTGAAATCAATGGTTAGATTTTAGAAAATGATAGGATTTAATAAGTAGGAGTGAAAGTGATTAATAAAACCTTCAATATCTCTCTATCGTTTGAAATGTTCCCTTTGTCAAACTTAATTAAGTAAAGTCTAGATGGAACATTTAACCAATCTTGATAAACCCTTAACCTCAATAAAAGACGGATAGTAAACCATGTGACCCTGAAGCTAAATTCTGTTTTCTTTTTCGTTAACCCATGCCTTAATTCATGGTGATATTTCTTAAGCAAGGTCAAAATTTGATCCTTAAACAAGAAGGTTATTGTTATGAACCCTAAGCGGTACTTCCCTCAATCGGAACTTATGCCTTCACCTGTGTAACAAAGGTGTGGAACTTGTGTTAGTGGCTTGAATAGATTAATTAACCTTGTAAGAAATGGAAAATGTTCTAAAATCAAATGAATAAGAAAGATTTGGACATCAAATTGATGATCCCAGTTTAGAAAGCTTGGCCTTAAGCTATTTAGTCAACCGTTGAAAAGAAAGAAGTTCTCCCTTGTGAAAAGAATTGTGTGAATCATTACATGAAATTTTATAAGAACGTAAGTTAAGAATTAAGAGACACTTTAGTAAACAAGAAAATTTAACAAGAAATTCCTCATGGGATGCCCTAGTTGTGAGTGTGTCATGTGGATTGGACTTCCATGTTGTCTTGTCAAAAGAAGAGTACATTGTCCTTGATAGGTGTGAACGTTTCCGTGCTGACCTTGTGGTCTCCCCTGTAACAAGTGGTTCCTAGTGTTGGTTGTAACCTTGTGACGACATGTTGTGTCGTGTTGTGCCAAAGCAAGTCAAAAAAAAAAGATGGCCAAAGACAGTGGTCAATTAGTACTTTTATCACTTAGGAATCATATAAATAGTGTTTTGTGATCAAGACTAGAAATATACCCAATGTGCGTGATTTAGTGTCTACATTCCCTTAAAGAAAAAGAAGCTACATGAAAATAAGCATATTAAGGGGGCATTAAATTGATATATATGTGAAATGTAATCCATTTTACTATAGGTTGTCCTATGTGAAATAATATTTTTTTATACGTAATCGAGGTTTGATTGTTCCCACTACAAAAATATTGATTTACCAATAATATTTACATTATAAACTATTATATATTGAGATGTTGTCCATGGTTCTAAGAACCAAGAACAATGTAGTCAAAAATATGACAATTCTATTTACAAGAGGAGGACCATTAGATAGTCACACCATCATACATAGAGTATATTATTAAGTAAACCTATAGGGGGATCATGGATTAGACGTCAAAAAAAAAAAAAAAACAGATGATTGAGACATCACACTATAAAGATCTTCCTCCACCTCCAAATCCATGTTTTTCATTTTCAAACCATCTGCTATCCATTATGTTGCAGGGGGAAAGGGAGCCATTTCCCTTCCTATTGAAACATCATGTTATGAGGCCTACCATGTAGGAAAGGAATTTTTGTACCCTTACCACTTTCCTTCTAAACTTTATAATCTACAGAGCCATATGAGTGATGGGGATACACAATATAACCAAATTTAAGTTTAGAAGTAGACAACTAATGGATTCCTTGTCACGATATTGGTTGATAACCCATTCAAAAAAGTTGGACACAATGTTGAACCAATTTTTTATCTCCTCACATTCTTTGTTTGCCATGATGTCATAAATCATCAAGCCCAAACTAGAGGGGAGTCCAAGTGGTTGTAATTCAATTTCTTCAGACACAGGGATAAGTCCAACCTGGCGAGTAGGTTGGATAAAGTGTGTGATACTGAAAAACACAACACACTTGTTTGGATCGATCCAAAATAGGTTGTCCACAAAGACATGCAATTTTGTAGTTCATGTGTGGGCATCCGACAAGCTCAATATAGTCCGTGGAAATAACTACCTTAATGGTGTTCAAAATGGGCTCTGATTGGACAATGAAAAAATGGTGTAACGTTTTGTCATACATTTTTTAGAAGAAGGCCATCTCTCATTTCACCAACCAAGTGGAATTGAGGGAGTTGAGGGTCCTCCATTACTATTTATTAGCAAATATAATTAAGCAAAGGTAGAGCTCTGAGACAAAAATGTAAAGGTAGATGAGGAAAAGGCATGAAGGTGGTGATCATCAATATATGGTGAGGGAAGCATGTGATGAGTTATTAGGACTCCAATCCCGAAGTATGTGAAAAAATTGGTAAGATAGTACAATCCAAACCATGAGAAATAATGATGAGCTTACATGTGGGATAAGCTAGTGTTGCTCACTTTGGTGAATCACATGGGTGTATGGAAAGTCATGAAGAATAATATACCAAAGGCCATGCCATGGATCCACTAATTTATCAACCAGGTCATCATAAAATTAGGAAGCTCCATGATTTGCAAATAAATCTTCCACTATAATAGCTTCCTGATAACAATGTTGAATGCTCCATTTATAGAATTTGGGGAGTAGGTGATGAGCTTGAAAAAGGATGTTATTCATTCTCCATACCCTATATTTTATGGATTTTATAGCACTAGTGATTACCATTGATTCCCCTTCAATACATATTTAATTGATACAACAATTAAGAGCCATATACAAACCATACACTAATGTTTAAGCCTTTGAACATTACATGTCCCATCCAGGAGGTACTGGAGTAATTCCCAATGATGAACCTAGTGCTAGAGATCCTAGAATTTTCCTTAAATCCCCGTTGTAGTTTAACTTTAAAAATATAGGATCCAAAGATCCATTTAGTATTACACTTTCTAACTTCAGTCTATAATCGAGACATTGCAATAATCACATTATAAAGACTATGTGAAATAATGTTAATTGATTAAAGAAATTTTAGAAATATTAAATACATAATTTAGTGTTATTATTAAACTACTTAGTAGCATCACAACTATTACTAGCAATCGCACGTGAAATGTGTGATGGAACGGTGAAGGGGATGCGTCGAAGAAGATAAAATTAAGGGACATAAATATGGGATGAGGAAGAGGGAGATAAATATGGATATTGAGGGAGGACAATTCTAGGAGTTTGAAAATTATCGTGGGAACCTATGTAAAAATCCTCCTTGTTACAACCAGGCATAAAAAAACACATGTCATTTGTGTCAATCGTAAGAAGGGGAATGAGGTGTGGGTGGTCATTAGAAAATTCCAAGAGAAAATTGTATATGTTTGAATACCAAATTCTACATATGTTAGATATGGAAACTCTATGTTTATCTTTCCTGATGTCAAGGATTTTAAGTACATTTTTGATTTGACTTTCTTTCTAGTGCTAAAGGTAGCAAGAAGAGTTCCCCCAGTTAGTAGTCTTGATGAAGTTATCCATCAATGATCATTGGAACAACACCTTGACCTCTCATTTCCCTGATTTTCGACAAACACCATTACAAAGACTTGCATGTAGAAATGATTTTTAGGGTAATTAATATTTAAAGCATTGTCAAAAGAAAGAAATTGAGTTTTTCGTGTTCACCATGTCCTCCTTCGATCCTCTAGGTCATCCAAGGTTACAACTTGATAGAACATTTCAATTTGAAAATTATAATTTAGTTTACTGGCTAGAAGATGGTAATTTGATTAGTCTGTGTGAAGAATATAATCTATTGATGAGATGTCTAATATGAAAGCATGAAATATGATGAATGTATGGATATTAATTGAGGGAAGTTTGAAGATATTTCAACTCATATGTTGAGGCATGGGGGATTATGTATCCAACATCATTTGATTGTTTGGAGAATTGACCATTGCAATGTTTGACCACCACATGTGATACAAAACAATGGCCAAGTCGAGGGAAGATGTAAACTCTAGTGATCTTGTCAGTGGTGTGAAGAGATGTTATATGCGAGCAAGTATTGATCACAATACAAAATACATTATCCATGATGTAATACGGCATCGAACTTAGAGGACCCTCAATGTAAAGACCAATGCTTGTGGATTCCAAAACCAAATACATATCCAATAGAAATTGAAGTTGATGGATCTATCTGAACTCAATGAAGGTACAATCCTCAGCGCTAACATGAAGCTAAGTAAAATGATTGGGAGAAATGAGGCATTCACTTTACATGGGTTTGTAGAGAAAAAAAATCCTATAAAGAAAGAAGAAGGTGCAATCCAAGGTGTAAAGAGGAATGTGGGACCCTTTTATAGGACCTTTTTTAAAATGAGAAGCTCTCTAAAATCATTCACTACACGGATATGGCCATAAGGCAATGACTAAAAAACCCGAGTTGTTTGATATTTTCGCATGGTCATAATTTGACAGAAACAATCTAGTTTAGGAAGAATGTTATAACATAATTAATTATTAACATTATAAACCCAAGAATTGGTATCATAGAATATTGTTTGTGGATAATTTATAGCAGCTTTTATTTTTTATATATATATACATGATGGTGTCTACTTTTATAGGTTGTGTTTTTATGCAATGGTGGATTTTTGATTTGTGGATTTGATTCTATTACTATATGGTGGGATTTAGGTTGTGGATCAAAAGATTAGCACTTGGGGTCTTCTCCCACCCTAATGTGACAAGTACATGTACAAATTTAATATGGGTCAACCTAATCAATAACATTATTGAGCTTAAGAATAGCATTGCATCATGTCTATTATAATCCATATGGAGGGGTCTCTTAGGCGGTGATATTACCTTGTCCATTAGTCATATGGTGCCAATAATCAACCCTTACATAACTGAAAGAAACATTTTTGTTTAGAAAATATGGGGAAAATAGGGTTTGCTATTTTTATGGCTCTAAGACTTTCAATTGGACGACATTCTACTTATTAGATAAGATGAATATATGAATGAAATTTTGGAAAGAAATAGGTGGGGATTAAATACATGCATGTCCCACACCTCTTTAATGACTCCGATTGTCCTACCCAAATAATATTTGTTAAATTTGTTCCACTTTATCGCCTCTCAATGTCACTTACATTATTCATACAATTGAAATTTGCTCTTAAATGGTACCAAATAAAAAAATAGGAATATCCGATCTAGGTTCCACGTCACTACAAGTTGCCCTTAAATGGGGGCCCAAAATATTATTTACATCTTGATGAGATCTCCCAAGAAATTTACCTAAAACCTTGAAAATGCAAACATCCATAAGTGGACTTTGGGATACATTCCTAGTCGTGTGACACGACTTGTCTTCTACATGCGTCTGAAGCTATGTAACAAACATTATCCTTACTTAATTTATGCTTTTTTAATGTTGGATTGTCTAATTATCTCGACAACAATTGGATGATATAGAATTCTTCTACAAAGGCTCTCTACAAAATGTAAGCCATATGATCATGCAAAAGAGTTATAAGTGTGAGGTTATATGTCGGATTATTTTTCAACCTTATTATATTTCCCCGTAATTTGATGACAGTTTACTTTCATATCCTTTTCAATATAGTAAGTAATTATCCCAACCATCCAATCTTGTGTTGTGTTATTGGACTGTAACGATTGATTGTTGGGAACCCTAGGAGGAATAAATACCAATTAGGAGGTTCTATTTTCCTCAGACAATTGAACCAAACTGAAGACACATCAACATAAGTGGTTTGTATATGGATGACATACGTAGATGGTCAAGATTGAGCCAAATTGTCAACATCTCTACAAATCCGATCCTAGTAATCCCACTCTCTAACCTCTATCAGACCAAACAACCTTGAATCTAATAGGAGCAAGGCCATCAACATAATAATATGTAACATCCCCCAAATGTATTCATTTCATGCTACACATAACAAAATACATATGATATGTCATAAGCTTTGCAATCAAAATGCTAACATAAGGTCATTTCATTGGAAAGGGAAAAGGAGACATTTTCCTATTATTAATTGAGATGTCATTAAATGGTTTGTTAACCACTTAGCAACCATCAAATCCCTCCAAATATATGGAACAAATGAACATATTTACGGTGTCGGCTATACCCTATAGAAAATGTTTCGACCCCATCCAAACTACATAGAAAACACATGCATATGCTTCTACAACCCTGGAAAAGAATCTTCCCTTATGCGAGATAAAAGTTTCCCTGTATCCGAATATTCGAATATTCAAGTGGAAGCAAGTCGAAAGAGCTCGTACTCTATAATGCATGGGTCTTTGTTTATTTAATTCCTAATATGTTTGTTGTTTAAATACTTGAGAGTAACATATGTTTGAGAGCCTGTGTTTTTGTATTGTTAATATACAATGTATAAATATATATTTTTGTTAATTTGAGTTCAGTTTACATCAAAAATTTAATTATATATAATTTAGATTTTTATTAATTTGTTTTTTTTTTTTGTTATTATTTAAGTGTGTAGTTGCATGAAATGATTTGTATCTTTGATGTTTGTGGACTGCCTTTACGGAAACAACGTTTGTGCTTTGATTCTATAATTCTTTTGATATGGGCACCGTGGTTTCTAGATTTGTGTAATGTTATTCCTTCGTGTTGCACAAATATTCCCACTTTTATTAATGTTTTTTTTGCCCTTAGCATTTGGCATGTGCTTTGCATGAGGCATTTTTCGTCCACTGATGTTGATGCATGCTAGGCACAAGTGGCTCACTACATGGAGTAAGCGTTCGGGAATATTCAAGCATGTGTATTGTTCGGTTTATTATTATTATAAATAAGATCTAAAGAAATCCATGATAGAAATCAACTAGTTTTCCATTCAACATTGGTTAGTTGAAAACAAACACGTTGGTATTGTAATTGAGGGTGTTAAGATTAAGAGAGCAAAACAGAAACAAATATTGAGGGGTGCTATCATCATGGAAAGAAAAACTCTTGTATGTGAATATCACAGGTAAAAACCGAGGTCATTATTAGAGGGCTTGATATGGGGACCTATTTTCGCAATCTATTTAGAAATTTGATTTAATTAAAATGTTATTATTTAAAATTTTGATGGACATGTCGAAGAGAATTAAGCACTTCTTTAGATGCATGGCTCCACAACCTTCAAATGGAGAACCTCAAATCAAACATATACGCCCAAGAAATAACTTCACAATATGCACGACGTACCTTTGCACGCCCATGGGGAGCAACTAATTTTTGCAGTGAATTCAATTCATTTCTTGGGTGGTTGGAGTAGGATTTGATTTCTCCTCTCTCCTTCTCTATTCTTCTTATATATTGTAAGGAGGGGCATTTTTCTAAAGGTTGGACAATTTTTCCTCGCACCCTCCCTTCTTTTCTCTCGATCTACAAGTGAATTTGTGGAGTTCAAATCTCCCATTTCAACCGTAATGCAAGTTTATGCCTCGCCATTGTAATGGATTATATCAAATTCTTCGAGCAATAAAAATAAGTCTCTGTGGATGATTTCAACCCTCTCTTATGTTCATTGTATCTTCCTAATCTCTCATTACAATCTTGGTTATCTGTGCATGGTGGTTGGTGGGTGGTTGTATTACACTTTTAATGGTTTGTGTTTAATGCAGCGGATGTTCAACATTCCTTTTTTGGCATCACCTCTCGTTAGTTTAGGTTGTTTTCGCATCTTCTTAACCTGTCTCCTCGGGCAAGCTAGAGTAGGTTTTAGAGTAGATCCTCTACATATGAATGTTGGCATCCAACAGAGGAATAGGAGCCGCCTTCATCTGGAGAGCTTTCCGATTACAAAGTCCCACACTTTGGGAAAAGATCCATGTTATGCAATCACACTGAGAGTTTCAACTCATCGAGTTACGTACATTGAAGTGGGTGCTGTGATTATGCATCAACAACTATTTTGCTGAATCTCTAAATGTAATAAAAAGTGAGTAAATGGGAAAAGATATAAATGTGATTCATATGTGTGGGTGTGGGTCACGTGGTTTCACCCATGTAGGCCAAGCCAAGAAACGTAAATCTAAAGGTGAGGAATCGCGGGACAATAAGACCGTCAGAATCCGTGATCAAATCAAAATGCACATGGTAATTGCTTTCCCAAAAGTAAGAGGATTCAACTATATTTAAGGGTAGTCTAAAGAGTATACACTGACTCTCATATTTATGAAGGTAACCATAAATATAACAAAATATTTAAAAAAATTGAACAAAATAAGGCGTAAGTCTAGAGTGACTTTATACATTTATAAGTATCGTCCCATATGACATCCGGATATAAAGTTATTTCTCAAATAGAATTTATATAGAGACTTAATACTTTTTTAATGGTATCAAAATAAAAGGATATTTTAAGAATACAACTTGGATGTCCCTTACTCATACCGCTAAGTTTCGAAAGTGTATTTACTATTTCTTGTCTCATTTGCCTTTGGAATGTATTTTGCTTAGCAGATCTAGCTTAGAGAAGTTGAAAAGGAATTGCAAGCAAGCATCGACAAAGGCATCGCATTTGTTCGTGATAAGAACTTCGTGCTTATGTGTGAGGGAAGATTCCTTGTTTTTAGAGCATGCTTTTAGCTACCCATGTAGGAGTTTAAATCATTGTTGACATTCTTACTGTGTAAGAAATTCAACGTTTCTCTTCTCAGACTTCATTTATATTTGGCCGACATCCAAAGAAGATGTGAAAACACTTTCTCGGTTTAATTATATCAAAAATTGCTTAGATTGGTGAGATAGATCGAATTCGCTATCGCTTATAACAAGTGTCAAATCAGAACAAAATTAATAATAATATATCTAGGTGCTTTTAATTTTACATCCGAAATCCTCCATCTCTCCATCAAAAGTCTTTGGTTCTTATTCATTTTGACGTAAAATCATCATGTTGACATTCTTACTAGGTAAGAAAGTCAATGTTTCTCTCTGCGTGTACTTCATATATATTTCATTGACATCCAAAGAAGAGGTGGAAACATATTTTGGTTTAATTTATCGAAATTCCATGTATTGGTGAGATAGATTGAATTCACTATTGCGTAACAAGTGTTAAATTGTAATAAAATGAATAATAATAAATATAGGTGCTTTTAATTTTACATCTCGAAATCGCCATCACCATCAAAATGAATATAGACTTCATTGAAGTTATGTAAAACAGTAAATGTGTTGATAAACCATGGCATGAAATTATCAATCATCTTAGTTTCTAATTCATCTTGACTGAAGAAAATCTATGTTCCTAAACCTGCAAAAATTGTCGCAAATGGTGAATTCCCATACTAGAACTCATTACAGAGTTTTTATATATATCCAACACTATGCGCATAATAATTTCTCTCGTGACTTGAATTCAAAGTCGAGAAAGTAGATATAAGAAGCTCGGCTAACCAGAAAAAGTTCTTGGTACCCTCATTTCTCACGGAGGAGCAATGATAGTCGCCAGACAAGGGTCTAGTCATTATATTTTCTTTCGCATCTAAACCATGGCTTAGAAGAAGGTGACTATATTGCAATGAAAACATCATCAAGAAGAGATTGGATCATCCGATCTATTTTTCTTATAGGGCTTTAATCTCTTGGTCAACTTACACCGTAATGCGGGTAATTAGTTTGAAGTTGGGCTATGTATGAATCTCTGCTCTTCAACATTTTTTTTTCTAATAAGAGGTTTATAATAAATATTGTATTTAGGTGGCAACATATGCAGAGATATCCAATTGAATTATCAATTATTGCTTTTATGACCACACGTGCAATTATGCAATCAACCATTCTCACATCTATTATTGAGCACAATTTAGCTATTTGACGCTTAAAATGGGACATTGTTGTATAAGCATTTCATATTTAGTAAGAAATAGTATTACTCGACTTTATCCTCATGTTGGGAGCTACATACTAGAAACAAGCATACCTTCATAATCAATATAATAATCCTTTTCAGTAGGCAATTATTGGTACATGGATTACTTATTCCTTCGCAAACTTGGTGAAACAAGAGGAAAGGACCTTTATATGAGACAATTTTTAAGCCCATTGGCATAATGATCACAATTATAGTACCCGCCAAGGCTTCTTGGTGACAAAGTTCACATTGGAAGGTCTAACTTCTAGCATTCTTCGCATTCAACTAACCTTTACGTTTTTTGACGAGCAAAGAGAGAGAGAGTACAATATAAGGAAAACCCCATAACATGAATTTTCTCCCGCTTGAACTATAGTCATTATTGTCAAGTCTCTATTAGAGGGTACACTTTCCCATTTATCCACAAAGTTACTTTCCTCGCCCTTTGGTCTTCTCTCGAACCCTTCATTTCCTCCCCATTGTTTCTCTCCTCCAATTTGACTTCCTCAATAAATCTCTTTGAACATTTCCATCATAGATTTCAAGTAAGATTGTTAATTTTAATATGGATAGAACACTGAATATTTACAATTAAAATATGTGTCGATGACCATTGTTTGAAATGAATCACACCGCGCGTAGCAAGGCCAATTTAGTGTACGCCATGCCATTGCCGTATGTTCCCCGCATCGTCGACCAATTTCAGGCAAAAGTCGCTATTTCCGTTTGTTCTTGTATTGGAATTTGGTGCAGACGTGGGCTCTACATGATCGGACCAAAATATAATTCAATTATTCAACCCAACTCGAGTCGTGAATTGTTAACATACACGAAAGTACAATATCCCTCTCTACAAGATGGATATTCTTCTAGAGCCCTGGAAAAGAATCTTCCCATGCGAGATAAACGTTTCTGTATCGGAATATTCGGAATATTCGGAGTGGAAGCAAGTTGCGAAAGCGCTCTGCTACCTTGCTTGCGAAGCAAGTTTCGATTCTGCGATTCTTTGTTTATTTAATTCCCACAATATGTTTGTTGAAATACTTGAGATTTACATTTGTTACAAACATTTCCAGTAGAATGAGGGATGCTTTTTACAAAGACTATCATCTGCAGGAAGAGATCGGCAGAGGCAAGTTTGGGAGTATTTACCGTTGTGTAAACACACAAACGGGAGAAGTTTTTGCCTGTAAAACCATACAGAAAGCTGACTTGCGCGATTCCCTGGACAGGGATTGCCTCCGCAGCGAGATCGCCATTTTGGAATATGTGCGCGGGCATCCTGGAATTGTTGAACTCCATGACTTTCACGAGGATGAGGATTGTTTGTGGCTGCTCATGGAGCTGTGTTCCGGCGGAGATCTGTTTGACAGAATCGCCGAGAAGAAAAGGTTGAGGGAAGATGAGGCGGCGGCGGTGTTGAAAAGCCTGATGGAGGCCGTCCATTTCTGCCACCGCAAGGGCGTCGCTCACCGAGATCTCAAACCGGACAACATTCTCTTCGCGGATGACTCTTCCTTTCCCAAACGCATCAAGCTCGCCGACTTTGGCCAGGCTTCCTCCTTCTCTTCAGGTATTCTACACTTTCTTTTCTCTGTTTTTACTGTCGAACAGGGAACCGGCACATCGCCATTATAATCTCTCTTGTTGTCTAAGGATTCGATTCCAGTAAAGCTACTTTAAACCCTGTCTTTCCTCCCTAAATTTGACCTTCGAATGAGAGAAACCCTAAGCCACAGGTTTGGAACAGCTGACCTAAAACTGGCGTACGCTCAGGGAAGCATTCCGCACTTTCTTTTTACTTTCAACTTTTTGTAAGCCGCCTCTCTTCTGTTTTCTGATAATAGTTGGGGGAAATGAAAATGTTGCAGGGGAAAGGATGAGAGGAATAGTGGGGACCCCCTATTACGTTGCTCCAGAGGTTCTGCAAGGAAAAGAGTATGAAGAGAAAGTGGATGTGTGGAGTGCAGGGATCATTCTGTACATAATGCTCAGCGGAATTCCTCCGTTTGACGGTGATTCGTCGCAGCAGATATTTGAGGCGGTTTTGTGTGGAGGTTGCGGTTTCCAAGCGATCCGTGGCTCTCAATATCACATTCTGCAAAGGATTTAATTCGCCGAATGCTCTGCAGAGACGTAGAAAGAAGATTCACCGTCCATCAGGTGTTAGGTATATAAAATTCGATCTTGTTGCCGTTCCGATTGGTTTTTCATGGGGTTTCTGTTATTTCTCACTAATAATTTTTGTTGTTTTACACAGAGCATCCTTGGATGGTCGACACCTGTTTTTAAGGGTTTCATCGTCATTGATGACGCAGAGGCTGCAGCCGATACCTATACGGAGTGTTTTTTCTTTTGGCATTGAGTTGAGGTGAAAGCTATAAAAAGATATGTATAAATTGGAAAGTGATAGGCTGTACTTTAAACGGGGTGCCCTCTTTTTGGAAGGTTCGGTTCATAAACAGTACTTTACATATGATGTATACAGGCTGTATTTTTGTGAGTTTTGTGTTCATATACAATGTATAAACAACTCATTTTAGTAATTTGAATGAATAAATATTTTTATACACACATTTTGAATTTAAGTTTTGTTTTTTTGTGATTAGTTAGAATTTGCATGTTTGTCCATAGATTCTTATAAATTAATTGATAAAACACATGCTCACAAATAAAGAGTTATGAGTGTAAACACTTTCAATTTATTAAACATCAAATAATTTTGAATATTAATATTGATTGTTTTTAACTATGTTTATTATTTCAAGACTTTTTCATAATATATTTTTAGTTGTAATTTCAAGACTTTTGTTTTGTTGTACTTTCTTAGCTATTTTGTATCTTATTGTGTTAATATAATATAAGATCTTTTTCATCAAAAATAAATAAAAATGTATTTTTAATAATTATCAAAGGACTCACTTAGTCATTTACCTAAATGACCTCAATGTGTAATGACTACTCTAACAACTTTTTTCTTAATGGATTTTTGGCAATCATCACAAGATTTATTTCATAATATATTTTTAGCAATAATTCTAAAGTAAAGGGACCCACTTAGTCATTACTTAAATAACCTCCATGAGTAGTCATTATCTTAACGACTTTTTTCTTGAGATGAAGGAATGGTGAATGTAATTCACTACTTTTGGCTTTCGTTTCATGTTGTGAAAGTTTTTGGAGAGTGTAATACTTTATAAATTTCAAAAGAAAGAACAAAAATAAACTTTATAATGTTGAAACACTAGAATAGCACAAGGCTACACAATTCAAAAGATATTTGAACTTTAAGAAATGCTTGCTTAATAATAATGACTAAAATATGCTAGAAGACTTAAGATTTTCTATGTGCAAATGGGACATCGACGTTTTCTTCTTATATGAGATCAAATTTAATTTTGTATCGTGTATCATATGCGATTAATATGTAAACTATCATGGGAAATGCAATGTGGGAATGTCTTTAGCCAAAGCAAGACAAATGTGTGGCATCTCAACATTAGAATTTTCAACTAACACAACTTTGTGAATTAGTATCTATTTTCATTTGGAGAACTCACAAATATGTTTGCAACATAATTAAGAGAAATGAATTATGATAAAATTTATAAAGAGGAGGGAATAATCCACTATTTTCATACACAACTTTAACATTCAAAAGATAAATTAACTATTACCTTATTTTCTCTTGT
The DNA here is from genome assembly GCA_018340775.1 of Taxus wallichiana var. yunnanensis. NCBI lineage: Eukaryota > Viridiplantae > Streptophyta > Pinopsida > Cupressales > Taxaceae > Taxus > Taxus wallichiana. The sequence goes on along the minus strand of CM031241.1, from coordinate 255,137,652 downwards.
AATAATGACTTGAAAATGTTAATTATGCTAAAGCGAGAATGTCATAACCAATATGATAAATACATAGATATGATTTAGATATCTAGAATAATTCATTATATATCTAAAACCTAATGGAAGGTTCTAGTAAAATGTTAATTTTAAAATAAAATAAAAATTTCAAACTCACGTGGAGTTTGACTACATCTTTAAATATTATCCAAATATGTAGCAACTTCAAGGTATGTCAAAGAGGAAAGAGATCAACTACTCTACTATGTTAGTGTATGTAATGTATTAAAGTCTATGCAAGTGTTGAGGTTGTGGCATTGATCGGTCGAATGAGGAAAATGAATCTATAAAAGGCTCCAAAACGATCAAAAATTGAAATGAAAGTCTCAATGAAGTTGGAAGTTGTGAATCAATGACCTTGTGAGGATGATTGGATGCGGGTGTTAGCTCTAAATCGATGTGTGAAGGGAAAGTTGATGTTTAGTGAGTGTCGGTGTCGGGCTGTTGAGGGGAGTTTGTTTGATGAGTTGGATTCATTATTTCAATGGGGTCCACACATCGCAACAAAAATAGATGGAACATGGGAAATATAGGAGGGTAGGGAATGGAGGGAGGTAGTGGGGCTCATATATAGCCACAAAGGTTGGTGTGCTCTATACAATCATTGGTTTCTTTTTAGAAGAATACGAACATGGGTGTGATGGGAAAATATCAATGGATAAGTGGGTCTATAAACCACTTTAATGGGGGTCGGAAAACATTCATGGTCTATGGGTTATGATGATTGGTCGATATTCACAGGAGGTGTCATATCAACATTACTTCTTGTATAAGTTCTTTGGATAATTAGACTTCGATTTCACCATGGAGGCTTTACAAACAAGAGCCAACCCTATTCCTCAAAATGCTAGGCCAACAATAGTTGTGAAAGCAGCAGTGTGTGTGTGTGTTTTCATTGACTTCAAGACAAGGGCTTTGAGAATGTTTACAATAATCTAGTGGTGGGTTATACAATTGGTAGGTCCACCAAGGAGTTGGATGGGAAGAGGACAATGTAGTTCGGCAAGACCCGCATTTAAAAATTAAGAGTTTATCAAAAATTATACAATTGTGATGTAAATAAAGATTTTGGCATAATAATTTCACATTTCTATTAATTTATCTTTATAGGGATATTTCATTATCATTTTAAAAAACAACATTTTTGGTGTGACGAGAGAGTAAAAATATAGTCAAATAATTTGAAAAAAAGACATAAAACATAAGTTGCTGAAATTACCCACAAACAAACAAATCGTAAACAACTTTAGATTGTTAAGACAAGATTACTTGTCATTTAGTATTTGCTCTTGTGGATTGAAAAATAAACCTAATGATATTAATATAGACACAAAACGACATCATTATGTTACAATATTGTATGAATGAGTATCTCGTGTCGACACACAATTTTTGGATTCAAGCCATCTACAAAAACTATTCTTTCCTTTAGCAAGAATCTCTACTTTGACCAGCTATTTAACATTAAATGGCTTTAACATTTAAATTCACAAGCCACGTAATCACTCTTTTAAATTTAAATTCAGTTATTCCCTAATCACTCTTTTTGTTTGGCATCTTTGTGCGTGTTTAGACAGCAAATATTATTAGAGATAACTTCGTATTTTTAGTCAATTTAATAGTAAATAAGATTGTTAATTTCTCTCATAATTTTTTGAAATATTCTAATTAACTGCTCCCATTCCAATTGATGCCAAAGTACACCGAAAAAACACAAAATATTTGGAATATTCGTTGATGACAATTGTTACTATTAGGAATGAATCTATATACCTACCCAACGAAGCAAAGGTAATTTAGCATATGCCATGTACTTTGACATTGTATTGGAATTTGGTCACGAGGCGGCTATTCTCCCTATAATTTGCGCCTATGTTCCATCGATGACTCATGTCCTTATTTATGGCCATTTGATGCTACGTGGTATGTGCTTTCAAGAGTGTGTTTTTGGTTTTTTTTTTCGGGTTGTTGAAAAATATATTGTGCTTTCTAACATTTTTATAAAACTCTGCACAAGGATTCAAATCAACGATTTATCATCAAACAACATGTATTCTTATCAACTCAGGTATCGCTTCACATATGGCTCTATATCATTCCAAATCTACATATTAAATTAAAAAAATTGCGTATGATTAGACATATTCGACGGGGACCACCCATGCATGGACATACATGTCGCTTATGGTGCATTTCTACTATTTTTATGGGCATGAATTTAAGGCAAGTGCATTCTATCGGGAATAACTTCACCATTTGGTGACGGGCCTTAGTCATAGACTCCCAAAGTAGGTGGTACACGTCCACGCTGATCAAAATATAATTCAACCCAAGTTGAATTTAAATAAAAGAGATGGGACTAAACTTTTGGTTAATTTTTCTTTATATTTTTAAAGCAACATCGGTGACATAATTAAGGAAGTCCTCTTCATGGGAACATAACATAAGATTATGTTTTTGGGAGGGACTTTCCTTCTTTGTTGAAAAAAGGTCCTCAAGTTATTTATAAGAAATTAATAAAATTGGTGTGGAAAATAAGAGTTACATTTTTTTTTATCCATTGAAATTAGGAAGTCGATGGTGAGTGGGATAGAAATTTCCTCTATAATATCTAGGTTTTTTTTTTTCCGCATTTAGCATGTAATATGCATTTTTGCCATCAATCTTTTGACATTTTAGAGGGATTTTTAGTTACTTGGTATGGTTGTAATAATCATATGTGGGGTTATGGAGGGGTTTCTAAATTATCTTTAGGAGTGTTTCATTGAGCAATTAAAAATTATGGAACCATAAGCAGCTTAAATTCCCTAAATTTTATTAACAACATCCATTAAGATAGTTTAAGAGCCTTAGAGCCCTCTTCCATGAAAACATAGCCTAAAAAAAAAAAGATATCATTATAGATCCCCAAAAAGATTCTTCCCTATAGAGATATAAAAATATTTTTGTTTCCCCAACAAAAATGAAGTCAGATGTTCTTATTGTGTTTTTTGAGTGAAATAAGTGAAGTTATTTTTTTATTAAATTTCGAAACTACATACAAGTGGTATAAATTTGATTGTTTAAATACTTAAAAGACACAAATGTAAGTAATAATTTTAGATCTAACTAAGAGATTCACTAATGCAAGTTTAGAAATATTTATTGTTGTCTTAACATAAAGACTCGGGAAGTTTTTTTCTTGTAATAATTATACATAAACATGACTTATGTGATTCCCTAGAATATGTGTGCGAGCATCATAGAATTTTTCAATACCATGAATTTTATGAGGATGAAAATTATAAATATGTGGTCGCTAATGGAGATGGGCTCTTCGCAGAGATCTATTTGAAACAATTCTTGAGAAAAATATTCCGTATGATAATTATGGGTACTAGTTGGTATGATGGTCATCAAATGATCATACAAATATATGGGTACAATATCTAGGCTTGATTTAGTTGTTTCCCTTTCCCCATTTGTAAAAAGAACCCCATTTAGTCATTACCTAAATGATCGCAATGAGTAGTCCGTATGCTAATGACATTTTTCTTCATCTATTTTTGGTTATAAAGGTAAAGGGACTCTCTTTATTATTACCTAAATATCCCTAAATTTCCAATTTATTATTCAAGGGGAATGAGAGAGGAATGGAAAATTAAATTCACCACTTAGAGCTTCTCACCCTCTAGCTTCTTTCCATGTTGGAAAATTTTGTTTCGAGTATGTAGTGCCTCACATATCATCCTTCAGACGTAGTTATTTACCAATGTGTGATTAACCCAATTACAAACCAATCACGTGTTTTATTAGGTTGAGTTGAATCCTTCAAAGGGTAATTTAATTTAATTATATTTTATTAAGTTGTTCAAGACTTTCATGACCAAATTATTTAGATTATTGATTTTTGTGGGATTTTTAGTGGTGTGTTTTTAGTCATAACCCCAATGTTTTTTTCCCCTCATGTATTTTTGGTAATAATCACAAAGAAAGAGGCTTTCAACATTACAAACAAGTTCCCTTTTCCTCGTTACCATTACCAAAAATACACGAGGAAAAAAATTATGGGGTATAAATCACCACTTATCGATATCATTAGAGAAATGACTAAAAACATCAAGAAATTCCCACAAAAATAATAATCTAACTATTTTATGTTATCAGAGAGATGGCTTATACAATAAATGTGACATTGTAAATTATAACTATTGGCTTGTTTCAACATGTTTCCCATTCGAAAGGAAAGTGTGTTTTTAAACTATGTAATTACGCCGAAGGCTTTCCCCTATGGGAAAGGCCCTACTGACATTTCTTTGCGAATGTGTTAAATTTGACTACTTTGACGGTCGTTCTGGACGTTTTTAATGTTTTTTTGCTATTTTTAACGGTTTTTAAATCTCTCGCATGCCTCTCTCTGTTCTTTTGCTATTTTAGAATCTATTTTTCACCATTTTGTAAGTAGATAAAAAGAATCTATTTCATTGTAAATGCGGTAATGGATCAAGTAGATAGTCAGGATTCTTCGCTACATGGATTCAAGCACTTGGAGAATTTGATAATGGGGATTTCCATGTTATAACCGTGACATGTTTCATGTTCTCGACATTTATGAAATGATTTGCTTTAGAGTTCCGAGATGGGTGTCCATGGTAATTTGTATTGATTTTGATGATGCTTCGCTAAAGGGATTCAAGCACTAGGTTTTTCGATAAAGAGGGATACCTGACAATAAATATAAATATATGTTTGATGCATGTTTGTGATTGGCATATTGTTTATGGCAGTGGTGATTCTGCCTCGCCCTCATGCCTCCGGAGGTATGACTAATTTCTCCTCTTCGATTTAATATCTTCTATTATTTTATGAAGACCATTTGCAATTAGATTTCGCATCACACCTGTTTTGGGGCGGACCTCTCATATAATCCCTCGAGATTGCTTTCAAATTTTCTTCAGTTATCATGCAGTAATACGGATCGATTATGATGATATTCTTTTTGTGGTAGAGAAATTTTCCTAAACATAAACTCGAGCATGAGTAAAAATTTTGTACTGCACACATCCTCACCATTGACCATCCTCAAATTGTCTTGAAATGGGGAACACATTCCGATTAAGTTTATTTTACATTTAATGGATTATGCCCAAAAAATTCAAAAAGTGAATAACTACTTTTTTGGAATGACATTCTTCTCATCTCTGAGGTTGGTTATGGCTATATTTTTCGTAAAGAGGAGAATAGACCTTGTCTATGATGGAGGAAGTGTTGGGCTTATGGGGTTGGTTTCTCGTAATGTTTACAATGGTGGTCGTAATGTTCTGGGTAAGTTAAAGAAACGGATTTTTCCTCGTTGGTTAAGGAGAGATACAATTTCATTGGATTTTCCATAGACTTAAAGACATGACTCTGGGTGTTATAATATTTTTTCTATCGAAACTCACTTATATATGTTAGCCAAATTATCTGTCACATTTGTAGGTTTATATTACTTTTTATGAGCTCTTTGCTCAAAAAATGCTTAAACAATATCTTGTGTAAGAAGATGAAAAAATAGAAATAGTTGGTGAAAGATCCCATAGCTTAGTAGGATTAGGAAATGTTTGCAAAGTTGGAACAACACTGCTTTTTTGTATCGAAGTGCGATACTATTTATTTTTCACCCCCAAATGCAGTGTGTATTAGAAGATATTGAAAATGCCTTTTTGTCAATAACAATATATGGAAATAGGCTGCTTTCAATCATATGATTGTTCAATGTTTTAAACACCCAGAATGGATTTGTGTTCGATAGATAAATTGTAAGTCAGTCATTTCTCTGATGAGGTTTCTAGGTTGTGCATAGATGTCCACACTATGTGGAGGTTATATCCGTTATAACCCATGAATTCCATCAATAATATATGTTTGAGAGCTCAAAAGGGATTGCCTTCTGTACAAACATCAACCACAACTACCATAGTAGAAAATAATGAAACAGATCCATCTTATCATAATTTAATGGAAACTTTAAATAGACACCTAATGTAAAGTTCAAGTTTCTTCCAAAACTGAGAAAAGTGGGAGGATTTCAGATTGTTAAGTGGTTTGGAGTCTTAGACTTCTACCTTGGTATTATGAGCACTAATAGAGTGCAAAAATCAAAGCTAATGCCATTGTCAAACCTTGCAATACGCACATAACCACAATGCATGCAATTCCATACTTGCCTTACTGAATACAAGGCTGAAGCACTTTTTGATTCTTTTTCTTGTTTGTAATCTCAATTCTCCGCTAAAAGAAATGTTGGAAAGCTAAGACGATGATACTAGGTAAATTTGTAATTTGATGGAAAGCTAAGACGATGATACTAGGTAAATTTGCAATTTCCTCCATAATTTATTTTCATAATTTAGCTGTTCATGTACCTTCAAAGTCTCGACTTGATTGAACTTGTATGAGCTCTAGCCTATGTCCAGATGTAGAAGATGCCGTTCTTTTCAATTTTCTGATTTTATGAGCAAAGAAGAACTAAATTTTATTGGCTTTAGATTTTCTTGTTGTCATACGTTGGACACAATTCATGGTTACTTTCAGGGTGATACTAGGTTAAATTTAAGGCAACCATTTAATAGTTTATTGTTTATATCATGTATTAAAACATAGAAGGACATTTAGATGTCATGAAAATGCCACACGACTTTCAAAGGATCTTATTGCAGTAGTTTCCAAGAAAGTTACTATCTTATGTTTCATAAGGAGTTACAAAGCATCTCAGGTGTCATAAGGTTTACAATTTTTTTTTCTAAGAAGGGATAAATACAAACATCTTTGGTGTCATTAGAATCTTTCTACTATCTAACATACAAAAACTATAAGAAAACTGCTAAACCTCTAACTCTAAGGAAGGTTTATTTGCATGATTATTTATACTAGCGGTGTGTAATGGACCAAGGTTTTGTCTTTATCTACTTTTAAATACTACCTATATACTATTTGGAACTACCATGGTGGATGAATAAAGTTCAACAAAATGATTACTGAGATTATCAAACTTGTTAAGCCAGCAAGAGAAAATGTTGAAGATGATCATATAATGGTGTTTTATAAGTAAAATAAACTACACAAAATTGGGACTAAAATATGAGCACAATTAATAGAAACCTAATTTGTTACGAGACTATTAACCTCTATTTAGAGCAAAGGGCACCTTTCAATACTTACACATTTACCACTTCCATCTTTTTCTAGAACATTTCCTCTTAGAAGACGTATTCATTATTCACTCTTGAAGGCGAGCAAATGGATCGCCATTTGCACCATGTTGTTTAAATCATTACTAGCCTACTACCCATCCATGCTTGCAAGGATGACATAAATGACTT